>JAPQRQ010000026.1:15518949-15533867 GCA_037367365.1 Apogon talboti | reverse complement strand
TACAAATAATTGCTGTGTCATTTTTTTCTCAAACTCTCACCATATACTGCTGACTATAATATTAAACCGTGCTATAACACTGGAGTTTTGTAAGCTGCCCTCGATTTTCCTGTTTCGTAACTTTGATTCCCAGGTGAAAAACTTGTCAAGCAGTCACCTATATTCTATTTTATTGTTGTCTTGGATCAAACAAAAGACATCAATCTCCCATTTCAAGCATTTCTCCAAAGATTCATGTTTCAAGCCAAGCACAGTTAGCTCTTGTTAGCAGCTTAATTGAACCACATATCAAAGTAATTGTGCCCCAGCTTCTCAACCCCGCTCCTCCTCTCCTCTGCCGAACAGAAAACAGCGCAGCATACACAAGCTCACAGAGATGGATGACTTGCTGTTTCAATTACCAACAGTCATTACTGGTTTTATCCATACATCCACTTATATCAGACCTCCGAGGCTTCAAGATATTTTAGCACTTGTAAAGATTTGCCCATTATCAGAAGTGTGTACATAACCGCACTTGCACACATAAAATTACCATATGCATATCGGTATGATCGCGAGCAGATGCACAAATGTGTTAATGGCAGTGCTGTTTCCTGTGAATTAGACACAGTGCAGGCAGTCACTAGTGCAGGCTTTAGACGCTCATCCTATTGCAGATGTAATTCATATTTAAATGTTGTTATGCTCCTTCTCTTCTGGTAATTGTGCTTGCACTTCCTGGTTACTTTTGAAAGTGGAGTCACCGAAGCGTTCTGTTGATAGCAGTCTGGTAATCGCTAATTACAAAGAGAGTCACATACACATCCACAGACGCATGCACAAATGAGTAGGGCTTGTAACTGGGTCCCTAGCTATTATTCACCAACATCCTGTAAGTGCACTCTTGCTCCTTAATGGTTGGGCTCCTTTTGTTTTCATCAACTCTAGAAAAACATCATCTGTAGAATCACACGTTTCACAGAAATATTTGGAAGCTTGGAACTGACTTCTCTACTTACTTCCACCAGATACAACATGCAAAAATGGACACACTTGGTAAAATTACTTGTTGGAGCCTGAACCTGAAGAAAAGTATCTTAAGTTGGATAAAGCCACTTTCTCCTCAGCATTTAGCTCCAGGGGCTTCAGTCCAGATTCACTTCTTTGAGCATCTGCCATCTGATATCTCCAATCTTCCTCCAATATTTAAAACATTATCAACCTCAATACATTAATAATTATCTGGTGTCAGGTTCTTAGACACAGGGGATAAGTGTGCCCTTTATTATATTAGAGACTTATCTTTACAAGAATAGTGTTCATGTTCAAAAGTGCAAGGTTTTAATGAATTGTTCTGTTTGTCCCTTGGCTCCTTACCAAAACACAAATAAACATAATTGTCGGCAATAACAAACAAATTTTATGCCAGCATTATCTTTGCATGAGCATAACGCTATCACAAACAACACTGAGAAACTCTTGGCTTGTTCTAACCAGAGCAGACTGGGTTTATGAACTCATTGCAGGTCTCAAAGTGAGCCGGTACTCACCTGTACACTTTTGTATTTTACTTTTATTGCGTTTTTGTGCACTACCACTTTCCACAAACTACCAATACTGTATTCTGCCCTTTTCAAATAGGCTTATTCATAGTGGCCCAGAAATGAAGCATAATTATTTTCCCAGTCAGAAAACAGAAGAAAAAACACCATGAGAGTAAAATACACGAAATGCGGATTTGATGTCAGCAAATAACAGTAACATTAAGCTGATGCGCTAACCCACTGTGCATCTCCCTCTAGTTGGTCTCTTATGCTAACTTAGCAGTGCATGTCTTGCTGTTCAATCACTTCTAAGACTGTGTTCTTTGACTATGTGGCAGTTTAATATGAGAGAGAAATACAAATACTACATTTAATAAACATCAAAGTGCAGCAGTGTTTATATTCTGGAGGTTGAACAAAAAAAGACTATGATGCATATGTTCATTTGTTTGTGCAAAAAATGAAATATATACTTTTCAGCAATTCTCTGTGGACCACCTCAGTATTTATGCTTACGGTGACTTTTCATAGTTCCACATAATATTAAAACAACATAATCATAATCTAGCCTCTGAATCAAGGTTGGCTCAAAGGATGGACACTGGCAATTGATTAAACCCTGAATATGAATGTCGATTAGTCTGGCATGTATGTCAGTCCAGGAGATGTTGGCTGATCAGACACAGTTGATGCGTGTCTGGCCTCAGACAGTACTAACACACACCCAGTGCTTTTGCCTCAGTAACCTCTGCTTACGCTCAGATTGACAGATGGAACAAACTGCTTTGAAGAGGGGATGATTGTATTGGGCGTACTGGGGTGTCAGGTGGTTTATATGGCCCACAGGTCAGGTCAGAGGTCGTCTTTGTAGAATTTTACTTAGAGCCCCAGGAGGATTGAGTGAAAAGGGTATACAGGGATCTAGGGAATACAGGGGGCTGCAGGCATCCTGGACTAATGATATTAATGCACCGCACTCTACACGCTACTGAAATAATACATGTTTTTTTAGTTTAGTCATTAAATAGATGTCCCCATGATCACATAACTTTATGTTGTGAACATCAGCAGTGTCTTGTAATATCTTTTGTTTACTGTAGAATGTTCAGAATGTAATACTTTGTTCTGCTGGTATCAGCTAATACTCATGCCAACATGTGAATAAGGGAAGTACAGCACTATTTTTTTTTCTGCTTCAAGCACTGGCTCCTGCAGATTGTTACAACAGAGTCGGGTGGGTTGTTAAAAATAATGGTTAATCAAATGCATAAACTGGCCATTGTGTTGCACACTGTGAAATACAGTACATACTGTAGCTATGAAAAGTCAGTGTTGGAGTGAGAGTCGGTCCAATCCAAGTCTAGATAGTCTAAACTACTGTTCCTGTGTAACAGAAAAATGGTGGCAATCCCTCAGTGTGATTTACTCCAAGATTGGTTTTGATGTGAGTGATGATAGCGACCTTTCGTCTGTGTGCAGTGTAGTGTGAGAGAAATGTCCTTCACTTTATCAACTTATCTTTGTGGTTCTTTCTTCTATTTCCATCTCATCATTTGACAAATGCAAATGAGGAACTAGCCTAGATGACTGCCTCAGAGTGAACCCTGCAAGTCAGTTTTGGCTCCTTTCCTGAGGAGATGAAAAGAAAATGCTGAGCTTTACTTTTATAGTTAGTTATTCTGGAAATGTAGAGGTGCAGAGGTTAATTGTTTAATCGGTTGAAAAAAAAAAGTTTGCTTTTTTAATGATAAATTAATTGCCATTTTTTACTGTTTTAAATTTTCACTGGTTGTAGCTGTGTAAATGTGTAGTTGTTTTTGTCATATCTGAAAAACTGGATAAAACAAAAGTGCTCCTGCAGAATATGCATGCAGTAAAACAAAGTACATTTCCCAGGCATTAATTTAAAACGGAAACAGAACCATGATGCAAACTAAGCATTTAGCCAGTACACAAAAAGCAATGCAGATAATGTGGTTGCAATGTTGTAATGTCCCAGATATGACATTATATACAGTATGGTACCATGAATGATTAGAGTTGGAGTTGAAATGCTGAATCTGCACTTTTTGAAACGCTGCTTTAGTCACAGAGTAAATGCAAAGGTAAGACCTTTGTATTGCAGTGGTACAATGGTTCATTTCAGGCTAACACAGTATCTCACAAACCCAATGATAGCCCACCTACAGAAAAATGAGCACGGCAGGTTACTTCAAGCCATTACCTACAGTAGATGATTAGATATGGAAGGGGGAAGCCTTACACAGAGGTGATGACAGTAAATGTATTGAAGAAGCGATAGAATAAGCCATAAAGGCAGGTGCCAGGAGCATTTTTCTGTTATATCTTAAATTTCTGCTGCTCAAATTGTTCCCACTCTTAACAGCGCCCAAGTTTCAGTTGTAGAGTTGGTAAAGACAAGGTCACAGCTGCAATTAACATGCCATTCTAATAGTGCTTATTCACACAAGGGCTGTATGCCTCATGCTATTTTCGCACTGAAAACCACATTAGTAATTTTAATTGCTTGCCTCTTTAGCCTTGGCTACTGAATGGGGTGTTTGATTGGTGCAAGGCAGGGAGTCATGTGCAGTCTTTTGCAACTTGGCCTTGCTAAACACAGAAGGTAGTTTTTATTGGTATCAAGTTCGTTGTTGCCCACTCATGCTGATGCATTTTATTTAGTAGTTAATAGTTGATGTTGTTTGTAATCAGTATATCGCCCGATGTTTTTTGATGCGCTCTCCCAAGGTGAGAGTTAAAAGCAAGACTTGCTCTCTTCCCAGGTGCCAATAAATTTCATTTATTCATAAAGTGAATGTTTATTTTCTTGGAATGTAATTCAGCCTTGTATATTGTTGATGTCACATATGATAAAAATGCACTCTTTGAACCTTTCTACTGAGGAGCACTGCTCAAATTTCAAACGTAGACACTTTCACAAATAACATTTTTCAAACTCCTTAACTTTTTTAATAAACAAACTTGTTAAGCTTGTTGTCAATTTCCTAACTTAATTCCTTGTCAGTGCCCCACAAACAAGTCCATGTCTTAAATGTCGTAAATGTGAGATTATTATAGCATCAGTGTATCTGAGTTAATCCATATTAATGTATCTCGTGGACCCCCCCACACTTCGGTCCTGGCATCATCAGAACCTCTATCTGCTCCCTTTCCTTTGCTTTCCTCTGTCTAGATACCTGTTGTTCCACCCCCTCTTGTTTTCTTGCTTTCCCGCGGTGACATTTGTGGGGGTGATTATGGATGGTCGTCCCATCCCTGAAGAGCCATGTGTCATCAGAGTTACTTCCATCTGAGTGAGTGGCCATGAAATGTCAGATGAGAGTACAGATGGATTGGTGGTTGAGGGTAGAAGCCTAGAGAGACAATCTTTCACTCGACTGAACCTAAAAGAGCTAAGCTTCACTGGCCTCCGTCAGGTTTCCCAATCACTCTACTACTACATTTGATGAGACATCATCGCTTACCGGCACATTTATAATGCATGCGTTTATAATATTGACCTCAGGAGTCCAAATTAATGCATTAATATGCTGACATAACTTTTATGCTCTTAATCTGTGTAATGAATTGAGTTTTTGATGAGAGGTTGAGTATCCCTAAGGTACAGCAAGTTAAAAAATATTAGAGTTTTAAAAAGGCTGGTTGATAATTCAATCTAATGACATCTTTTTATAAAAATATAATTACTGTGATATAATTACTGTAAGTAATATGAAGTAAAACCTTAACACGCCAGTTTTAAAAATAATTATGTATATTAGAATGTCCAATATAACGGCAACAGAAGACACAATAATCAATAGGGCTGCGCAATTAATCAAATCACAGTCACAACTGCAATATCAGGTTGTCCAATTATATAAAGGCTTAGAGGTCCAGAATTAGGATTTACTGTGAGGTAATTGTTGAAATGGAAAAGGAAATAAACACAATCTCTGTTATGTGGTGATAATTTGGAGATAATAACACTGAGCAGAGAGGGGGTACAATGTAAAACATGCAGAAGCCGATACTTTTTTTCCTCGAGATTCAGGCACGTAGACTCAAATCAAAATTGCAAATCACAGTGTTGCCCACAATAATCACATTATTACTTTTTCACTGAAATTGCAAAGCCCTCTTAATACCCATTTAAATAATCAATCTCTAAGGTATATAGGGTGAATTTAATTAGTGTTTAATCGGTTGAAAATAAGAATAGTTTTGTTTTCTTTAGACTAGAATTGAATTAACTTTTTTCACAGGGAAGAGGTCAGCTCTATGGAGCCAGACATGTTGTACCTCCATGTTTCTATGGTTGGACAATCCAAACACGAGCTCCAGAGACGCCGTTTCACATTATTACACGAAATCAATAACACTGCAGCAGATAGTATACCAGAACCCAATACACAGCAAATGGTGATATATGACGATAAAAGAGAACATAGAACAAAATAATGTGGCAAAATGAGCATAACAGTATCTCTGATGACGATAACTTGTTGATTCATTATCTGGGACATCTACACCCACTGGGACCAGAATCACTGCACAATCGGTCAGTCACACACAGGCATCTGCAGCTGAGTGCAATCCAAACAAGTGTAAAGTCACACATCATGACTTTACAATGGCGTTGTAACACTTCGCACAAAATATGCAGGTTGAATTGAATGAACCCGACAGACTCTTAAGAGTAATTAAGCCCGTCTTCTCGATTCTCAAGCTTCTTTGGTCCTCGCCCCTTCCACTAGAGATACTCTTGTGTATCCTCAGTCATAGCTCCTCCAGTCGGCCTCCTCGGCCCTCAATGTGCATTTTAGGGAATTGAGACATCCTTCAAAAATGGCATGCCAAGATCAGTTTCTGGTCACATTTGGGCGTTGAGTTGTCAAGGAGGTGAAAAATGTGTAATCGACAAGAGTCTATAGAGACCTACTAGCCTAGCCACAGTAATGCTCTTGACCCACAGACGCAGAGTTGGGAAGCTGTGACCCAACAACCCCCCCCCGATACACACACACACACACACATACACACACACACACACACAAACACACACACACAAACACAAACACACACCCCCTCCACCCCCCAGGATGCACCACTCTAAAGGCTAGCATCAGACAGTCAGTCTAGCATTAACCCCTGCGTCATTACTGTATTTCTCATTTCTGGAGTTTTAGAATAGTTCCATTTTCAGGTTTTGCCCTATTTAAATCTCAGTTTATAATAGCGGCCTTGATCAAGGATGAAATAAATGAATTCAGTAAAGTAGATACTAAATCTGATGATTTATATTAAGTACATTTTTTCTTGGCTTTACTTAGATCTTTACTTTATTTCTACATAATAATTATGCTGTGCAGCAGCCAATTTAAACCCCGTCAGCCTCAGTGGGGTTTTTTTCTAAGACAATTACAGAAAACTACCAGATCGGTATATTCATGGAAACATGTAAGCACACCCACACGCGGACCAAACCACATTCAGTAAACACACAAACTCCATGACTCATTCCCTAACACTTGGTGCACTGCATCAACTTTTCCTCCCTCCTCCCTCCTGTAAGGTGATTTCAATCCTCCAGGGGGTCAGTCCACCGCAAGAGATTGTGGTCCAAACAGAAACACTTAAGCTCTATCTGAAAGGAACAGAGGAAAATTGCAAAGGAATCACATGGGATTAAGTCTGTAAATGGAAACCCAACATTCAACACTTAATATATCTCTGTCCTACCTCTTTCTCTCCCTCTCTCATTCTCTCTCTCTCTCTCTCTTTTTAATAGAAAGTTTCATTCCTGGACTTATCAAGAATGCCTTTACGATCTTACCTCACACACACACAACAGCAGCTACAATCAATAAAATGAAAACAAACTCAATAAAAACTACTTTGTGACTCATTAGGTTAATCTCGAGCTTATTGTGCGGGATTTTAATATACCCGTAGGCAATGAAAAATGCAATGCAAACAAGCCATTTATTTTATAGAGCATATAGACATGTATGCCCCATCTTGATTATGCCCACTTTGACATTTCTCCTTTTGTTCCATACCTGTGTGTTGTCAGCAGGTATTAAAGTATGATGAGCTGCTGCGCTGTTCTGACCTGACATGACATGACCAACCATCATCACAAATCTGTGTGTCTGTCAGCTCTCAGTCCATCACTCTTAAACCCATCCATCATACATATCCTCACAAGAGCACTCAGGCCCACTCAGTACCCCCCCTACATCTACCCACCCGTCCTAGGCTTTATTAATATAACCCGCAGAGACCTGGCTTCCCGCAATAGGCCGTGACAACCATGGCCAAAGACTGACCTGCCTATCTGACCCTCTGTTTGCATGCGCGCGGGTTTGTGTGTGCGTGTATGAGGTCCGTGCTCGTTTCTACGCGAGTGCGCACACATAATATACAGCTTACTGATAGATCTCTGTGTCTGTGTGAGAGTCTGGTATGACAGAGAGCAAGAGTAGGGCATGGGCTGATGGACAGAAAAAAAATTAGGGGGAAGGAAAGCCTCCTGAGTTCACTGCCTCTGCTGAGAAAATATCTCTCCCTCCAGTATGCTTCCTTTGACGTCTTATCCATCTTCTTCCTTTCTGAGGCATTTACCTCCACCTCATTCCCCACCTTGGATGTGGTCTTGCGGAGGAAGGAACGGCTGGAGGATTCATCCACGCAGGAGGGGAAGAAATTACATCAAAGCGTGCTTATCACATGCACACACACGCACATGCACAGCCTCACACGACTTATTATAGCTTTCTGTTTCTTTAATATGTGTGTGAGCCCGACTTTATCTCTGTGCCATGTATAATGGCTCAGAGATGGTATCATCAGAGACAGGCCAGCTTGACTAAATGGGAGCAGCAAATTGACTGTAGTATTAGGAGAGAAGGGCCTCTATCAGACAATCTGATAGGATCCCATTAAAGAAGACTTGCAGATGAATATGATTAGCTTTTCACTCCTCCTAATGGAAACATCTTCTGCAGAGGGGAGGAGATGAAATGTTTTGTAGTGATAGGGCTTTTGTACCACTGATGAGGTTGTTATTGCCTAATTTGGGTAGAAAGGCCATTAAAGTTCTTAGAAGGGGCGATGGATGTTCACTGTAAGTATACTTTCAGTTATGGCTGTGGACCAGTGGTTCACTGTGTGTGGGCAATGTGGTGCTTTATTGATGTGAAAACCAACCACTAAAATGGCTTCATATTTACTTTTTTTGTTTGGTTTTTTTGGGGGGGATTTTTATATTTGCCACAAACTGTCTAATGAGTATAAGGTTTCATTTCTCCTTCCCCAAAATGAACTGAATGAGGTTTAATGTGCAATAATGGTTCATTTGTGTGCGCTACCATTCTGTGTTTGTACTCTCTCCACTAGACTGTGACAGAAGTGCTTCATTAGATTATAAAACGACGATCATGAGCACAACTTCTTAAGAAGATTATTGTTCATTTATAGAGAGTCTTTGGGGTATTATTTGCTAAGTCCTTCAATAATGACTAGTACTATTCTCTGTGATCTGTCAAAAGTGGATGAATGCGATGAGTGCTATTTAGCAACATGTTTGTAGAAGCACTGTTTAACTATTGATACCGTTATAGAAGATGTTTAATATCAATGCAGCAGTAATGGTTTTAGCCTTTCAGAATTTCCCGTCATGGAAAAAAAACTTGACACCAAAGGAGCACAGCGGTGCCTTATGTTCTTGAGGCTTCTGTTTTTATGAATTTTTTAGATCACTGTTGGTAAACTGAGGCATAGTTTGTCATACATCTCCGGTACGTCAGCATGCGCACCTACTGTGTGCACACATTTGCATGGGAGCCGGTTGTTGCAATATGCATGTGTTCCTGACAGCACTAACATGTTGATTGACTAGATCTGCACTGCCAACTCTATAGGGAGCTATAGTGTGCATATATAACAGATATATCAGGAGACCAATGCCAAATCCCGTTCATCCTATGTTGTTAGTATCTAGTGAAAACGTGTCCTTCCATCTGTCAGGCTGGAGCTTACAGTGTTGATAAAAGATCAGCAGAAAAAAAGGAATTTACAGCCATACCATGGGGAGATAAGAATCTGTTCTTTTCTATGTGGAGAAAATGGCATGTTTGGTGTATTTTTTGTGATTCTGTTATTGCTTCGGGCTAGTGTAACCTCTCATTAATCGCATTTATCTTGATTTTCACTATTTCTGATATATCGCATTGCTTTTCGACAAGAGTGACGAGACAGAGAGGAGACGCATCGCTCAGCATCACTTTCTGGCTTCTGCTCTGACAGGACTTTCCTTTCAGCCTGTCAGCCAAACTGCAAATTTGGAAATGATACTGCATGTTCACAGATGAGTGTGTCCATGAATCATTTGTCTCTTTTCGTAATAGAATCTGTTGTATGCACACTTCCAGCATGTCCAGCACATGTAATGTTTAATGTTTGATAGATATTGTATGTAAAATCATATAAATCAATGCAAATATAATGCAGAATGTGCATTTTATGAAAATAGTCTATTTTAATACACTTTCCTATATTAGTTTTGCTTATATTTTTGCACATTTGAATCCTCTCATATTTAATGTGGCCCAGATGATTTGGCTTTTTGCTGTTTTTGCTATTTCTTTCATTCAATTAAAATATCCTGTAATTCAATAATTGCATAATTCGTTTTGTACAATAAAATCTTGTTGACTGTGAAACCATGTTAATCAAATATAAAATGAAAATCCTGAATTTTAGTAACAATTTATTTGTCTTTTATGGCTGGTATTACCTAATCAGGAAAAAATGGAGCCTACTTAATTGTCAGTGAAGTACTGCCAGGTAATTTACCTAAGATAAAGCTGCTTCAAATGCAGTGTGGGATGTTAAGATTGTAAGAGACAGGATGTGACAATAAATTAGAGTTATCTAGCAAGAGTCATCACATTATTAATAATACACTGATTATAGTTCTACTGAACAGGAAAAGGGAACACTCTCAGTTAAATGTCCAGAAGAAGAAAAAATAAAAACATAGTAACATAAAATAGAAATGGGTGTGTTTTATGAGACAGGTCTTTAGATAAGTTTTAATCCTACATTTTTTGACAAAATAAATAAATAAATAAAGATTTATTTTTTATGTTTATTGAGGGATGCAAAACAGGTAGATTTAAAATGTATTTTTATGTTTGTTTATAATTTACAACATGCTTTCACAGGGAGGTAATAAGAATGATTAAATGAGCTGTTTTCCTCTAGTAAATCAAACATAAGGAGCTTTCTTAATTATTAAGATAAACCCGTCCTTTATTTTTGAGCTTTCTGGCTGATACTGCTTAAAATGCATATTCATCAGTTTGTACAGCTCAACTTGATCTGTCAGGAAAGCATTGTAAATAAATGAAATACATATTATTATACATTATAGCAGAGATACTGGATTATGTGTGTGTGTGTGTGTGTGTGTCAGGGAGTGGGTGCAGTGGGTGTGAACTGGGAGGGTATTCACGACACTGGGTTTAACATTGTGATCACTGGAAGTCATCGGCGCAACCTCATGTCTTATCCTTTTCATGTTTTGTCAGCTACAGATTTATACGACTCAGCATTGACTTCTGAGGGTTTGTGTCCAAATTTTGCCATATCAACATTAATCTCAAACTGTCACACAGACTTCATATGATGCTTTAAAATACTCAATGTTTAAAGACCATTTTGTTCCCGATTTATTTGCGGTCTGACTAGGAGTCAGTTCTAATAAATTCAGTAGGAATTCTTGTTTAGCAACAAAACAAGAACAAATTACCTGCTCTTTTTACTCATGAATAAGAAATGAAGGCCATTAGAAATAAAGGCTGCTTTTCCGACGTTAAGTCGTGCTCTTTTAGCATTTGTATTTCTTCTCTTTTATCTTCTTTTCCTTGCACTGCTGATTTCCACGGTGAGGCTTCTTCCTAAGGACAAAAAGGATTTAATATGGTTATTGTAATTGTGTTTTCTGTCTTCTGAACTTAAGATGGGATTGCTTTTGACTTGCAAATATTTCAGATCGAATTGGGCTAAATGACTTTTGGGAAATGTCTCTAGCATTCACTATGTCATTTTCCTTCTCCTCTCTAAAGTTTAATAGTATATGCTCTATGAATGACTCACTTGACTTTACTGTGCCATTCAGTGGCAGAGGAGGTTTGCAGGATCCTCTCTTTCTCTCTTGTGGTGAAACAGTCTTAACTGTATTATGGCAAAACATGGAGGATGAGTGGCTTTAAAAAGAAAAATGAATAACCTGCACCTGAGGTATGAATGGGCAGAAAGTTGAATTAGAGCAACAGTGTGTGTGTGTGTGTGTGTGTGTGTGTTCCTCTATCTGTGTGACCTCCAGTCGTCAGTGTGTGACTCGAAGGTTGAGTTACCACAGACAGATTTTATTAAATGTATAATAAGACGTTTCACTAAATTTATTCTCTTTCTCCCTGTCATCCCTCCAGGTACGGAGACATGGTTCCTAAGACGATCGCAGGGAAGATCTTTGGTTCAATCTGCTCTCTGAGCGGAGTGTTGGTAATTGCCCTGCCTGTCCCTGTCATCGTGTCCAACTTTAGCCGCATCTATCACCAGAACCAGAGAGCAGACAAGCGGAGGGCGCAGAAAGTACAGGTGAGCAAAGTTTGATTTCCCTTCAACTGAGTCCCAGAGGGTTGGACCTCCAGACCTCCAACCAAGAAGTGAACTCAGACGTCCTCCACTGGGTTCAGGTCCCACTAACAATAAGATTATATTATGTATATGAATGCACTGGCACATGCACCTCAGTGAGGTGTACTCACAAAAAACTATGAGACACACAAACATTGGTGATACATTTGCAGTATATAACTTTTATGGCTCTACTGCTCCTACTTCCCCTCTATTACATGATATTGATAATTCTGTCTTTACACAATCAAGAATCAGATTCTTTTCACAAATACAACATATATTTGTAAGATTAATACATTCCAAAGCATTGCTGTTACTTCAATGCCCTAAATTTTTTTATTACTCCTGCGTAATTCACATACCCAGGCCAACATTAGCAAGGAAATACACATTTGGAAATTCATAAATGGAGTATGCAGACTCAGGTTTAATAACATCCACCAGGTTCCCTTTCAAATGAAGCCTAATGCCATGCATATCAGACGTAGTTCTTCTCTTTAAGCTTACACCCAACCCTAAACCTAGCTTAGAATTGCCCAGAAAAGAGTGGATATTAAAAGCTTAAACATCTACTGTAGCCTTATAGAAAAGTTTCAGAAATAATCTCCAAACTTTCTAACGCACCTGAAATGCATGTCACATGACAGGGGTAGTGATAATGTCTGTGGACACAGGACTTATCGGTCCTTTCAGACGGAGTTGCCTTATTATCAGAATCATTACCACAATTTGTTGAGCTAAGCTGGTAGTTTGAATGAGACTTTTTTCCCCCTCCATGGAGGTTATGTAGAATCAAGACACCCAATCAGGTAGCAAGAATGCGGGCGTCATTATTTCCAAATTCTCCATTTTTGGAATTGTTAAAAGCTCAATAATTGTAGAATATAGATGTAAATGTTGCATTTTAAACACTTTAACCAAAAATGTGTTACCGGAAGGCACAGGTCCACTCAAACAAATAAATATGTTAAATAGTCCTAGCTCTCCACAAGGACCAAAGATTTACAAGTGACACCTGAATGCAACATTAAACCCTCCATAGCAGGTGCCTGCAGTAGTTAATGAGTGAAGTTTCTGTCTGAATCTACTGATGTGTGTATGAAGGACATACATGTAACTTATGAGCCTTACATTCTGAACAGACCTTCTACTCATTGACATACTGTTTCCTTTTGTACATTTATCAAGAGTTTTCCAGCTAAAATGACTGATAGATGGCTTCATTCCTTCCAGACAAAGCATTTTTTATTTTGTGCATGAGATTTAAGATATGTATAATAGTGAGACTTCACTAGAGCAGTCTGGATGTATGTTACCTTATTATTCTTTAGTTTTTTTTAATTATTTTATTCTTTATAGCCAGTTGTAGTATCTCATGGCAAACATATGTGATCTAGCTACTCATGCAGATGTGTGTATGATGTTTATGTTGGTGTGTGACTGTGTATTTAAGAACCCTTCCACCTCGACCAAATTGAGGACATTTTCACATTTCTCTTTTTTAATTTTTCTTTTCTACTGCCAGTCTGGGGTTTAGCTACATTTCAGGATAATAACAGGTTCTTGGAGACCTTTGGTTGGTTGTGGTCTGAAGAGCCACAAAGATTAACCCCATTATTCCACTGATGTGTGAAAAAGTGACAGTAGTTTTAACAGATCATTTTACATGTGACCACCCCCAGTGTGACCCCCCCGGGGTGTAATTACTCAATAAAGTCTGGACTTTGTCGTCACTTTCTGTCATGATTTTTCTCTGTATCTCTGTGTTGAGGTGCCCGAGCACTATGAAAACCTGTATATGCAGCTACAGCATCTTAAAAATTACAGCTGAAATAAAACGCTCTTAGCACTGACAGAATCTGAACTGTTCAGTGCTGCAAGCCCCACCCTCAAAGTTTCAGAACTATCAGAAAGTACTACCCCCTAAGCAGGGATTTTTGGCAGTAAAATAAAGTCGTGGAACTAAATTTAGAGCCTGGTCCCTGCGGCAGAAACACAGTGAGTTCCTCCAAAGGTTCCTAGCTCTTGGGGTATCACTCCTGCTGTGGAAACACAGCTTCAAAGATCATATCTTCCTTTTCCTATCTTGCTTTTAGAGCCTCTGTATGACCCTTAATGAAAGGATGGTGTGTCCATTGGCCGAAGCTGGTAGCCAGCTGGTATAATAATCCAGCTGGACTAGTAATCATAGTTTGAGGGCAAGCCTGGCAGTTTTCTTCTGAGATGGATAGTGCTTATTTGGATCCGGTAGAAAGGCTCATACTGACACATATTTTCAGTCTCTCATCACTTTCATTCTCACTTCTCTTAGAGAGATTCCTTTTGTTATTTCTTCTCCTCATCTCTGCTCCTCCGCCTCCATCCATCCTCCCCCCACCCCCCCACTCCTCGCCTTTCTCTCTCAGCCTCTCTGTGATTACTGCCATCCATCTCGGCACATGCTCTGGTTGTAGTTTAAATCTGTTTAAAGTCCTGTAGTTCAACCGTGGCCTGACCGCTGCCCAGTCTTAACTAAGCGTAACCTTGACTGCCTAGTAAGACTCCGCTGTGAGGAAAAGATGACACAAAGAGACAGGAAACGGGTTTGAATTTTGGGAAAAGTATCTAGATTGAAAACAGACTGAAACGAATGGGACGTATAGCGTTGACGCAGGAAAGAGGGGGGGGGGGGGGATAACC
>JAPQRQ010000026.1:15482726-15516709 GCA_037367365.1 Apogon talboti | reverse complement strand
TCCTGTGGTTGTGGTTGTTGCTATGGTTGTTCCTGTGGTGGTTGTTGCTGTGCTTGTTGCTGTGGTTGTTGTTGCTGTGGTTGTTGTTGTTGTTGTTGTGGTTGTTGCTATGGTTGTTCCTGTGGTTGTGGTTGTTGCTATGGTTGTTCCTGTGGTGGTTGTTGCTGTGCTTGTTGCTGTGGTTGTTGTTGCTGGGGTTGTTATGTTGTAACAGCGGTTAGTCCGGTTCGATTATCAGTAAAATATAGTTGAGTGTTTTCAGACTGATACAGGATTCCAAGTGTCATCATTATAGGGAAATGCTGATCATGTTACTGTTATTGTTTCTGCAGGATACTGAAGGACTGAAGTACATATCTATACTTTAATCCACTATTTATTCATCTTTTTACCTTCAGAGCCCCAGAGTTTATCACAACTGTGTTCACACATTACAGACTTGTTAATTTTTATTCATGCATCTGAGGTGAATTATCCACTATTTTTATGTAACGTCACAGTGCAACTGAAAATAAATGAAACAATAACACAATTTAAAGGCTGTTCCACTGGTGGAAATCACACACGATTACTGCAACAAGATGAAAATAATGCAAAAGGTAATGTCCATTAATGAAAGAAGACAAAAACAAAACAACTGGATCTGTTTTAGACTGGAAACAGTGACAGGATGCTTTACTTCAGGGACGTCACACTCATTTTAGTTGAGGGAACACAAAGACAACAGTATGATCTCAAATAATATCAGTGAAAAAAGTAAAATAACATGATGAAAATGTTTACATGTACAAAGTATCCTTTAAAAAACATGATTAGCACAAACAACACAACTGGAGACAACAAGGAAAATAAATGCAATTTTATCCATATTCTGCCTCATCTATTATCATTTACACGTTCATTACAACGTACAGATCACAGTGGATCTACAGGAACACACAGGTCACATGTATGCTCTCTGCTTCTGTAACTTCATGCATTTTATGTAAATTATAGTTTTAGTGGACTGTTGTTGTAAAACGTTATCATCTGATTGGTGTCCACTCACAAAAAGACTTTAAACTCCTGGTAGAATGAGCTCTAATGCTTTCCTTCACATCAAATTCAAGTCAACGGGCAGAAATAGAATTAGACGCAGAAATAATTCATTTTGTGAATGAAGAAGCACTTACAGTCCACTGTAGGTCAGTTTGATCTGGGTTTGGGGATGGAGCTGGTCAATGACAGTGGAAAAGAGGGGGGGGGGGGGAGAAGCGATGACGAGGAAGGCCAGAGGGAAGGAGGGAGCAGGGGAGGCAAGGGGAGAGCTGGAGGCAATGTGTGTCCTAATGCTGTGTTCTTTCCTGAAATAGCTATCACCCAGATGAGGTGCTGGCTGGAAGGAAGGTGTGTGTCTCTCCGCCTGCTTCCGTATGTACAATATGTGCATCTTAAGTGTATGCGTCCACGCCCCTGTTTATATGTGCGTGCACATATAATTCCTGTCAGCTTAGGCCTGACCTTGTACTGTCCCACCCTCTGTCCGTACACGTTGGCGCAGTGTCCCACACACTGCTCAATACCCGACACTCAAACTTCAAGTGTCTCCACCAACTGACCACTGTAGCTGGTGATCACTATGCAGTGGTCTCTGTCTTGCCTATAATCAGGTCAAGATTTATCTGTATCTAATAGATTGCTTTTCTCCTTTCACACTATGACTTAAATTCCTTAGTATTACTGTCTTAATAATATTATACCTAGATGCCTTGATGCTAATGAGAGTTATTAGTACAGAAAAGCACAGTCTAAGTGCCAAAAATGATGATTGGTTGGCATATGTGGTATTTTAAAGCATTTAGAAGATGCAATCTCTGAATCATCTCCGTCTTTCATTAGAAACAAGATTAAGCGGTACTTGGAGTTAAAGCTTTTGCACCTGAAACCACTAGTATTTATACTGATTTACATATTTAGTTAGCTTCATTACCTCCATTAAGGTTTTGTGATGATCTGTGTTTCTGTCAGACTCAGTCTGTCTGTCAGCGCAATTACACACAGAGTACTGCTTTGTTTTTCATAAGTGGGAGCAGGATCATTGAGCAGATCCATATAAAGGGATAATGGTTTGAATTGTTTTTCATTTTATTGTTTGAGAGGCCCAGGCCCGAACATTAGAATGTCAACATTTACAATTGGAAAAAATAAATTAACAACCAGCATCTCCTGGCAAGTAAAGACCAAGATCTTTATCAATATAGTAACAGTCAGTTACACAAACCAGCGGCATCAAGTAACAAAAAGAAGAACAAAAGCATTGGTCATATATTGACGTTTTGACCATAACAGAGGTTTGTGCTCTCTCAGTGCACATACAGTATACACACATAAAGTCAAAAACACAACTAGGAATGGGTACCAGTAAGATTTTATCAGCAATACCACTCTTATCAATACTGCTTATTGATTTGGTATTTTAATGGAATTCTTATCAGTTCTTTTTTCAGATGAAGGTTTAGGGTTACAGTTCAGTTTTCTTTGTTCAATTTGTGCCATAATTAATATACAACATATATATATTTTAGATAGAAAGTGCAATATTATTGTTTTGAAGTAATCACTATCAGATTCTGATTTTGTCATGATAGTAATGTAACACAACTAATATAAAAAATTATTTACAGCAAAAGAAAATAGTCTTTCATTCATCATTTATAAGAACAAAACTGACTGCTGACTTTTTCATTAGACTTTTGACAGTGCTGTAGTTTACCCACAGCATCCACATCTTTAAATCCTCCTTCTCTGATCTCTGAACCTATGAATGTCAGATTAGATGATGCCCTGACCATTAGATTAAATTTGTGAACAGTTCCCCAGGTAGCAAAATTCAGTAGAACCAACGTTGAAATATGGTTTGGCAGAAACATTGAATCTATGTTGAAGCCCAACATTGAAAGTGTCCCCTCTGTTTTGTGTTGAATCAACGTTGGATTTTCAACCATATTGACATTGAATCAATGTGGATTCAACCATCATCTAAACAGGAATGAATCTACATTGAAATTTCAGTTGATTGTACATTGAAATGTTACTGAATCAATGTTGGTTCAACCATTATCTAAAAAAAAGGTATGCTAGATAAAAAAAAAAAAATATATGAATTACTGAACAAAACAACATAACAGAGTTTATTTTTTTACATTCATGTTTATTTTATTTTGTTCCAAAATACAGTTTAATTTGGTTTAACAGTCATTGGCCAAAGTAGCCTGTCAACAATTTTTTCTGAAAATACTGCTACAATCTCTAGCTTTGGCTCAGCCAAAATAACCTATTTTCCCTAAAACAACAACAACAACAACAAGTGGTTCCTGGCATAACAAACCCCACAAAGAAAGAAAGAAACAAACTGACCCAGGGTAACACGAACAAAAGGCTGCAACCAGGGCTTCACTGTTGCACCCATAGCTCATGTGAAGAAGACACTGCGAGAGAGAAGTAGAGACAAATTCATGTCAGCACACATGATGGAACTTTTTGCAGAGCAGACAGTAATTACTACAAAGCAACTACTTATGCAAACAGCAAATTAAGAATGTTAAAGAGGCGTAACGTAGCCAATTCTTGACTATGTCACTGAAGTCCTACTGTGTAAGTTTTCTGTCACACTGTCAAGCAGCAACTGAAAGACATGAATAATACAATATCTGTATAAGATATTTTCAGTCTAATTTCATTATTAGGGACTGCATTTCACACACACACCCCCCAACCCAAGACAACCAAGAGTATTTTATGGTGTTAACCCTTAGGGGTCTGAGCCTATTTTGGCCATTTTTGAGTACTTTTGATTTTGCCTTTATATACCTTTTTTTTTTTTACCATACCCATGTTTGTTTCTTTTTTTTCCAGCACAACTTCGTCTATATCAGACTACTATATTTTCACTTTGACCTACTATACCAACACACAGGGCCAAAAAACTACACAAAAAATATAAAATCCGATTTGAAAATTATATAATTTATTTCATAAATAACACAAACATGCTTACTGAACATTTTGAAAGACTGTAAAAAGTGAATATAGGCTCTAAATAATGTGTTTAAGTTAAAATGGTGATAAATTCAAACTATATTCAAGTATTTCTCATAAAACCATTACTTTACATATGCGTTTTCCTACCCTGGACATCACTCTCTTCTTAGGATGAACTGGAGGAAAGCTCCTTCATCTTCAGAATCTTCTAGTTCAAAAAAAACAAACTTAAGGTTTTGCGCACATCCGAAGTGCGCTTCATCACTGCGCATCTCTCTACAACCTCTCCTCATCCGGAGCCAACTCGTTAACCGCGCTCTCTCTCCCCTGTCGCCTTCCTACACCTCATACAAACACTGTAAAACTTAATTATAACTCCCCGTCTCCCTCCTACTTCTGAACAAAAGCTACAAATCGCGTAACAGTCACTAAAACATCCGTAATTCGTAAAAACCTGTAGCCTGCTAATCTCTGGTCTCGGGCTCCCGGTTTCCGCATCCGGTTCAGGTGGGGGTCATCCCCGCCCTTACCTGCAAATGTAGATTAGAATTCGCAGATTCTGCCAGTTTTTTTCCGTTTTGAAAAATTACGGAAATATAATACGAAATTTAACACCCGCCCTATCTCATTTTTCATACTTATATTCACGTTTGTTTGCTCCCTTTTCAAAACATCATACCTCCGGTTGTATTTGCTCCATGAACATAAACTAAAAAGTGGGAGAGTGTTTTAAGTCCGCACTTTCAAATGCAATTGTCCAACTTCCGACTCTACGGTTGAAAATGTCATGTGATTTAGTAACGTGTCGCATCCATGGAGGTTTAGAGTCGGATATGTGTCAAATTAGCAGTGTAGTGTTTCACCAAAGGAGCTAGTTAGCAGCTAACGCCAGCTACAATTTTAGCGGTTCTGGTTCTACGTTATTGCTGTCTGTGTATGTCTCACTTAGATGAACAGATCTGATTGGCTGCATATCGTACGACTTCAGTTACATTGCCTGCAATTGGTCCATTTGCTGAGTGGCGTGAATAACAACCTGCGCGTGCTAGCTTGCTAAACCGATGGTTAAAATAAAACTTGAATGAAATCTAATTCAGTAGTCTTTGGTTTTGGTCAAGACCCGCACACTTGTACACCCTCAAAGTTCAATTGATAGAGGGTCAAGAAATACTGAAGAACCTTTCTAAATATTTTTCTATTTTAAGGTTAGAACTGCTAAAATTGTAGCTAGCGTTAGCTGCTAACTAGCTCTATTGACTTTAACCACATAAAATACTTATTGCCATCTTTTCTCATTGAGTGGTGTTTAATTCCATACAAAAAAAAACTTTGAAGAAGTTTGGAGGAATCGGTTTGAAATTAAATATTAGTTCTAGTAAACCCCCTCGCCTAATGCAAAGCAAATTACTGATATGATGTAGATTTGGTTGTACAGATACGTCGGCCTACCATTTTACACCGTTTAACAACCAAGTGCACAATCTACCGCAGGTATTTACTTTATCATAATTCAGTTAAAACTTACCACATGCAAAGAGGAAAGCCAAGCCGTCAGGTGAAGAGAAGTGACCTTCAAAATGGAGCTGGCAGACTGTCTGCTATTTGGACCATTCCAAATAAGTTCATAGGTGACTTTTTTTTTGCTTGTTGTGTGTTGATGTTTGTTTTTTCTTACTTAGATGTTTGTTTTTTTCTTACAGGTTACACACATAACGTAAGATTTACACATGATAAAAATATCACAATCAATTGTCCACAGCACATGGTGTTTAATTTAAAATATATGAAACCCCCTCCCATCAAATGGTCTCACCTAGAGCGGTGCCCCCCCCCCTTCCGTCCCGCTGAAACTATGACAGCATTGATTCAACATTGATCTAATGATTGCCATTCAACCATTAAATCCAACGATAATTCAACGTTGATTCAATGACATTTTTTCAACTTTAAAATTTTTCAGTGGTTGATCCACTGTCACTTTTCAGCCATAACCATAAATCAACCATTTTGACCAAAACTCAACATTGAAATAACATCATTTGCTATCTGGGTCCATAGCAGAACAATCATCAGGCTACCAACCTCGTTTAATCTCCAAGGTGGCCTCCTTTTATACATATAAAATACAGGGCAGATCGACTATGTGCTTAGATTTTGTGACAGATCACTCATCTTTCTGCCCAAATATGTCAAAGACTTGTTGCACTTGTGTCAACAAGTGAAGTGACCACTTTCCCCTCTAGTTCTCTGAAGAACACCCGCCTGATGAATTCTTGCATTGTCATCTCAGAATATGCCCATGCTGTTGTGGTAAAACCTGGTCATTCAGTATATTCAAGTAGTCAGCTGACCTAATTTTTTTGACACATAAAGTTGCTGAACCTAGACCTGAACAACTGAAGCAACCTCAGATCATAACACTGCCCCCACAGGCTTGTACTGTAAGCACTAGGCATGATGGGTAATGACTTCATCTGCCTCTCCTCTCACACTGATCCTGATGTGTCCATCACTCTGGAACAGAGTCAGTCTGGACTCATCAGACCATATGACCTTTATCCATTGAAACACAGTCCAATCTTTTTGCTCTCTATCAAACTGATGGTTATTTAAGAAATTATTTGTAAGGGTTAAATAACTTGTTTCCAGCAGTAATTATCCAATGGAATACTGTTTGCTTATAGCTAAATCCACTCAACTTCTTGGCCAGACAGTGTAGGTAGGTGCTTGATTTCCTGTCCCACTTGGTGATAAAGTGAAACCTTTTCTTGTAGCGAATGTGCAGCTACTGAAAAAATGCATTACTCTTTAAAACAACTGCTGCAGACGTGTTCAGCTCATTACATCTTATATCACGTTAGTTTAATGTTCATCGGGTTTAGATTTGAAAACAACCATCGGTCGTGGTGTAACCTCAGTACAGAGGTTGTGAGACGGAGCCATTATCACTGTATGGTTCAGTCTTCTACTGCTATAACGACAGCTGTGATCTTTAATGTCCCACCCAAGCTATGAATTACTCAGGCCTGCCATATCCTTCAATATGCCATTACTACCTACCACATAGCATGTAGTGTTCTTTAATGCTCCATAACCTTAATGACATATGACCCTCTCAGCCATTAAGCCAACCATTTAACAAATGTCATTGGTCATTTACCGTTAGCAAAACGTCATTTGTTCAACATTTATTACCCACACCTGGTTGTATTTCACAGAGAATCCATTCTTTCTCACATCATTTCTTAGAATAAGGCTATGTTTAACTGAGAGTAAAATAAGATCGCCATTCAAGATTGCCTTTCACAGTACTTAAACGATGAGGGGAGAGAAGGAAGAGGAATTATTGAGGAGAGAAGGTGCAGCATTAGTCCCACTGCATTTTCCAGCCTCCTCAGTTATCCTCCTGTCTTTTCCCCCTTTTTTTCCTCTCCTTCCACGCTTAGCCCTCAGCCTTCCCAACCCCCCTTCCACATCCATCTTCATTCAGGTCTAATTGTTAGCTGTTCTGGGCTCCCATTACAATTAGCCATCCATCTGGGTGGTGGTGGAGAGACAGCCCCCGATCTATCTCAATGCACGCAGGAGAGATGCATGACGATGCCACCAGTTGCTGTGTGCAGCAAAGAGGAACACACGGCCCAGACGTAGACACATCGAACTTATCCCTCCTCCATGTATTGTTCACTGCCACCACCTTTGTTCTACAATGAATTGGACACAGTTCCCTGTCTTGATACATGATCCTGGGCACTGATCTTATGTAATCTTTAATCTCTAGGCTCCTCAGAGCTTATTTACATAAAGGTTAAATCCATGATGCATCTAATTACAAACACCTAAAAGGGAGCAATATTTTAATGAAGTGCCATAAAGGGCAAGTGACACTGAAGGATTAAAACACAGGAGAACAGGAAATTAAAAACTTCATACCCGTGTCTACATGTAGTGACTGCCTCAGTCTCAGGAGAAGAACATGTTCTCCAATCTTCTTCATGTAAGTTATAACAAATGAGTATCATCGTTTCTTGAAGATCTACCTTTTTATCAGCTCATTACATTATCCTCAAAGCTCAGTGCGTGATATTTAGTGACATCTAGTGGTGAAGTTATAGATGGCAGCCAAATGAATACTGTGAGAAAGAGGTGCAAAAAGCTTCATTGGGTTTTGTTTTGTCTGTTCAGGGTTTTTTTTTTTATTATTCTAGTTCACACTCAGATATAGTAGATGAAGGTAATATGCTGTAACATTGGATGATACTTGTGAAAGAGAAGAGCCAGTGTAGAGAAATGGTGGTGCATCATGATGGATGACCTCCCCCTGTACAGATATACACAGCTCATTTGAAGTAAATGAAAATCCAATTCTTATTTCTTATTTTTGCTTGATTATACACTAATGAAAGCATAATTATGAATATTACATTCCATTTGTGTAGTTATATCCTCCTAAATCCTACTTAATCTTGCACAGTGGATCTTCAAAGCCATCAGTATGTGTTAGTGTTTGTTGGATTGTCAAAATCCATCTTAAACCCACCCGTCACGCATCTCTTACATCACAGCTGACAGATGCATCTCACATTTTTGAGCATGTTAGGAAAGATTTACCTATTTTCTGTGACTTCAGTTTCAATAACTTGAAGACCATAATGTATGCTTCTCTACATTTCAGTCCACCATATCAGGGCTGGCTTCTTGCAGTAACTAAAAATAAAAACACTCTAGTGTTTGGACATGTGGGGACAATTAGCAGTGTCATCAAATCCATATCAAACCCATCCACTTGATTTTTATTTAGTTATGTCGGCTAAATTGACATAAACACCCTTTACGATTATACAAATAAATTACTTCCTGAAGGCATGTACTGTAAATCGTCCTTTGAACATGCAGTCTGTTTTTCTTTGACAAACATGCGCTTCTTGGTAGATCCTTTGTCTAATTGCAGTTGTGGAGTCGGAGAATCTATACAATTCTTTGTTCCCCGTCCATTCTTGTTCTTGCCTCTGTAAAAATTCAATCGCTGTTTTGACTTTACTGCCCATGTTTTTATGACTTTGACTGGAAATCTTGCTCTATTTAGTCCGGTTGGCATGTTGAAACTTAGTGAATAGTAAAACTACTGTCTCTTGCAGTTCATGAGCATTACATTAGCTTGAGGCTGACATGGCATAAACAAAACAAAAACAAGCTCTCTCTCTCTCTCTCTCTCTCTCTCGCTCTCTCTCTCTCTCTCTCTCTCTCTCCCCCTCTCTCCGTCTTGGTCCCACAATCCCTTTGCTCTAAATCACCTCACTATTGTTTCTAGCCATCCCTCGGAAGGTTGAAGTCAAACGGCAAAGATGACTTCTAGCTGAGAGTGTTTTGACCTTCTAGAGAATCGATAAAGTCGTCTGCACATGGCAAGACCAAATCCTGAGATGAAGGGATGTTGATGGGAGGTACTTTACTGAGGGGGGGGGGTCAAGTGTAGTGTTAGGAATTATGTGGGGAAAAACATCCTAAACATCAGCATCACAGCAGGTTGCACTGCAAACCTGTACCGTTTCTGATGTCTATAAAGTGGAGGTAATCCCAGCT
The DNA here is from genome assembly GCA_037367365.1 of Apogon talboti. Classification (NCBI taxonomy): domain Eukaryota; kingdom Metazoa; phylum Chordata; class Actinopteri; order Kurtiformes; family Apogonidae; genus Apogon; species Apogon talboti. The sequence goes on along the minus strand of JAPQRQ010000026.1, from coordinate 15,507,106 downwards.
TAGCAAAGGTATTTTGTCTCTGAGTGGTGTTAGTCCGGGGTTAAGCTGTCTTTGAGGCAGAGAAGCTGATATCTGTGGACCACATGTTTCCGAGGACTTGATTCCCTCAGAATCAATTCTTGCCATTGTCTGTTGCTTCACCAACTCCCAGATGGATTTTCATCCAGTTTAGCTCAAGTCTCTCCCAAAATCTCTCTTTTCCTATCTGTTTGTCTGTTGTTTTTGTTTGCTCCTTCAAGTGTGTGTTATTTTACAGCGCCATACCTTAGAGTATACAACCGACTGTTTTCCTTGTGGCGGAAATGTCAACATGTATAAAAGCAACTCCTGAGATGAGTGGCAGCTGCACAACAAAATGAGACTTTTCCTCAGCTATCTACATGAGTGTGTGTGTGGTACAGGGTGTGTTTCCTCATCAGATGGTCTCCTTTCCCTTGTATGGTTCCAAGGCAGGCCTGAGGCAGAACCTAATCTGGTCTCATAGCTCAATTGCTCCACTTTTCACTCAGCCAGATCTTATATAGGCAGTCTAGCAAAGCAGAAACTCACAAGGTGCCATGAATTTTTAACTTTTACTTTCAACCAAAAAATGAACTTCTAAAAAAACTTCCTGGCAATGCTCAGTGGAGTATGGCATAGGAGCTGAGTGGATATGTAGCGGTTTTTTTTATCATTTCAGGATATGCCAGTTTAGATCCCTCAGCTGGCAGCAAGCGGTGTTAAAATGAAACATTTGTGCTGGCTGGCTTCCTATAGCCATAATCTTAAAAGTGTGATTGATCCTAAATTGTGGCTCGGTGGCAAGAAGTAGGAAAACAAAGAGAAAAGGGGTGCTTGGATCAGTGCATTGGCGCTTTGCTGAGTGAAAACATCTGGCCTGTTTCAAGCAATGATACTGAACGTTCTCTTTGAGTGGCTGACAGGGGCTGTTTCTTTTAATAGCGTAGCACAGTAAACAAATGTAAAACAGAATTTTTACATTAAAAGGTCAAAAAATTAGGCTAACAAAATTTGTCACTTTCTTCTAAAAAAACAAAAAAAAACCCAGACATCTAGTTATTCATGATCTAAAAAGCTGGGTCAAAAAAGCAACACAAAAAAACTATATTAAAAGTGATTTTAAAGTAATGCACACTGTTTGTGGTATTTGGATCCTGTATCAAAACATCTGAAGTTTATATGACAGGTGTTTCTGTGAACTGGCCAAAGAATATTCTGTGTGAGATGAAATACAGTTCTTGTAAAAAAGTTTTAATCTTTCCAACTGAACAGATGATATTACTTTTACTATGTTTGCTCCGTGTATGTGGATATATGGGGTTTATGCGACTGTGCTGTGTGTGTCTATGTGTGATGCACTATGCACTATGGCCATGTAGCATCTATAAGGTATGTGTGTTTTCGTTAATGAAAGCCTTATGTCTGTACTTTCCTTACACTTCTCTGTGTTGTGAATGATGCTTCAGCAGCAATTCAGGTTCAATCTGTTGTGCTGCGGATGTGCCTGAAAGCACAGATGGGCCTTAGACAGAAGCACCCGGGTCCCAGAGGCCTAGGGAATCTATCAGAGAACTGCAGAAGTAGATTCAATCTAGTGGGACATGTTCTTAACATCCCCTCCATTACCCCTTTGCTGCCTGGCAACCATCGCTACAGTCACAGGCTCCTGTTTGCATGGTGACCCCAGAGAGATACTGCTATTGGCTAAGCACAGTGCCAGATCATAAAGAAGGGTTATCCCAAAGGCCTATGGGAATGCTGTGCCAGCACAAATGTACATAGGTGTTAAAGTGTGAGGGTACAAAAAGAGGAAGGGAAACTTGTCAAGGAGAACAGGAAAGTGAGAGGGGAAAAGCCAAAAGATAGGAACATGCTGTTTTCAGTGCAACCAAAATAGAGAAGATGGTAAACTGATTTAAGGGACTTGCACTATAGATTAGCAGCATGTGTGTGCTCACATGCATTTCTGTTTATCTCCCCTGCTTCGTTTTAGATAACTAAATCACAGCATGCGCTACCTGCAGGTCAACAAACATTGCCACGTTTTAAATGAAACTCAAGTGATGGGATGAGCTCAAATTATCATATATTACCATAATGTGTGCCACATATATCAGCTGGTCCTCTCTGTGGCTCATATGTATGAAATTAGATGGAAATTCGGCTATAAAAAACAAGGCGTGCATGTATATTTACATATGTGCATGTAAAGACATCCACAGACTCAATTAACCTCTTTGAAGTGGAGGAGCAGCCAGCCAAAGGAGACTGCTGCCTCTTCATCATTCACAAAGCTCACATTATTCTTCACCAATTTCTGTTCATTGAAACCGGCGTTCTATTTTTAGTTCATAAACCAGTGGAAATGCAGAAATACACTCACTTTGAAGCCTCACCTAGCCTGTCACCCAACTCCTGACTTTGACGAGAAAATGGCAGGCCTTTGAGGAATGAGTGACTCAGATTACGCTATCCTGTAAAAGCAGTTGTTTTGATAACTGAGAGCTTTACTGAGACACATATTTCCACATAAACCTGCCTCGCCAACCTAACGTGCTCTCAGACATGTCTCCATGCACACCCAGTCGCTGCAGTGTGCTTTGGGCGTAGAGCAAACGTCTTTCAGCGCTCTTACAGCAGTCTCAAAGAACAATGTATGTATTAAAACTATCTACAGACCATAAAGCGTTTTTTTTCATCCTCTTTTTTTTTCCTTCTCGTTGTCTCGTTCGTCTTTGTTACTGAATTCCCCATGGGAGTGATTTGAATGTGAGACAGAAGAGTAAAGGCTGGACTGTGCACTAACAGTACTGTACACGACTGAAGAGTAGAGGTGCATTCAAGTCAACGCTAACACAGTAGCTGAGGAGTGGAGATGTAGAGCACTGTGGTGTTGGATGCTTCTTTGATTTATTTTATTTTTAACGAATCAATCCCGGCATCACATAAGAAGCTCAACTAAATTCAAGTCATCAGTCAAAATACAGAGCGTCTCTTTTCACTGCTCCATTCATTCAAGTCTTACCTGCACGTCTCCTGGCTGCTCTTCTAACTGGTTTTCAACCCAAGGAGTGTGTATCATGTAGTCAGCATAAATCATTCATAAGTGTTCCGGCAGATCAGAGTGAATTTATCGCAAGAGATCAAAGCGAATGACTCAGAAGCACATGTTTGATTTGATCTATAAGATCACAACTAAAATACCAAGCATGTGAAAGTGCTGTAGCTTAAATCAGAGGGATGTGTCAGAATAATTCCCATTTATTCTGACATCGAGTGCAGTATATGCACACACTGACATGTGGTATCTCTGGTATCTTGTTCTTTGCAGAAAGCCCGCTTGGCCAGGATACGAATATCCAAGACAGGAAGCTCCAGCGCCTTCCTTCATAGCAAGCGCAACGGCCTGTTCAACGAAGCTCTGGAGCTGACGGTAAGGAAACCCTCTGAGCCACAGACACCTCAATGCTTCACTGGTGTCATGTTATGGTTTTGCTCAGAATTACCCAACCCCATAATTACATATTTAACCTCCTAAGACCCTGTGTCCACGTATGAGGACAAGAAATTCACAGCTTTATACAAAAAAACCAAAAAACAACTATCCACCGCAAATGACATTCCATAAAAATTTTTAACAATGCATCTGAAAAAACTGTTGCGTCATGATGTTTCTAATATAAGCAATTTATTTAATCAAAAAAAGCCAAAACTCAAAAAGCTGTGGCTTTCCTGGGTCTTAGGAGGTTAAATTTGGACTGGCAGTGCACTGTCCATGTTTTATCCAAAGCAAAACCACTCTGATAGGAACATAAACATTTGGACGTGTGCCTTGCTGCCCCTCTTATTTATCAGTTCCTAGAATGCACACATCATCCTATCAGAGCAGCAAACTGTGATCTCATTCGATAACTTCTAATGTGAGCATCTTTGAACCCATCCACCCAGCTGAGGTACAGGCTTCGGGCGATGCGGCAGGAAATGTAAACACAACTCAAGGATGTTCCTTGCCTCACAAAAATGTTGCGGTCCACAAACACTACACTGGCCTGGGGCCGACACAGTACAAAACAAAAACAAGCGCTTTCTCCTCCCTGTTTTTCCCTCCTTTTCTCTTTAGCAGCAGCAGTAGCAGTACTTATACTCAAGCAATGGCTGAGTAATTTATTATTTCCATATTATTGTCTTAAAATAGGCTGCACCTCAGAGGTTGAGGGTGAGGTTTATGTGTATTTACCTCCACTAAAGAAATAATTTAATCACTTCTGTCTGTTTGTTTCTTTATGCAAAACTACTGCACTGCTTTCATCAAACAGACAAACCTATTCAGTTTGGGACCTGATAAATAAAAATGGGCAGATCCTCCATTTTTTCATTGTTTTTTTTAAATGGAGAGATAAAGTATTTGATTGAAAATGTATGAAAAGGTGTTCTTTATGACACTCACAAAAACATTATTTAATTTAGTCAGTATCTTATAATTCCTCAGGCTCATTTAATACTTAATACAGTGTAGATAGATACTTGTTTTTTAAGTTGTTTTGATAGTAAAGCTGAAATTGTAGAATATTATCACTTTTCTAGTGCACTAGTACTTAATGTATCCATCCACAACATTGTACTATAGAAAATAGGTAATAATAAGTAATAATATTGACAATAAAAAGAGAGTTTTCCTATTTTTGATATTTTGCATCAATAGCTTCATATTGACTAAACACAAAATTGTCCATTTTTCGCTTCTTTGACTAGATTGAGTTATTTAAATTCATGAGCCGTCAGTTACCTGCTGCATGGATAAATGGATCTTTTGTTGGAACTTTTTGTTTGGTTGGTTGTTTATTTTGTGTCCTGTATCATACTTAATGTGCCAATTTTGGCTTATCAATAGAAACTTAGCCACTGATGGTGAGGACAACAGATGTGTTACTTATGGCAAAAGTCAACAGCTCATATGAAAATATATTCCTCCACAATAAAATGTTAATTGCTGTCAAACCCAAATGTAATTTTGTTATTACACTTGGGTTTGATGTACTTACAACATGTACAGCATCATGCAGCGCAATGCTGTGTGGTTTGTCGCTCAGCAGATCAAGCTGTTTCCACTCTCTACAGTATGCTGGCCACCTGGGTGGTGAGCCGTAGCCGCCTCCAGACAGATTGCTGATACGGGCCTCCAGTCTCATGTATAGAGATGGACAGAAATAACTCAGCCTAAACACCTGTGTTTTACTGCTGTGTTAGGTAAAGATAAGCAGCATGAACGCAGGTGAGTGGTTGGCTAGGACAAACTGCGCCATCAGTGCAGGAATATATGCTTTCAGCAAAGATCCTTCTGCTTACAACACAAACCACACACTTAACAAACAGAAAATTGCTCCTACAAATCTCCCAAACATGGCATTTTACTTGCCTTTCGGCGGTGCTGTGGAGCATGCCGGATCAGGGCAGTGCATTTTGGCTTTGTTGTTTTTTTTATTTTTTTAATAAACAACCCAGTGCATTCTTCTGGGAAACACTGATGTAACCCATTGAAATTCTGTATATGTGAAACATCACTGCATCACTGTGCTTCTGACAGCATCAGCGTTGGCGATATACTGATGAGACATCTTCCACAGAGCTGAAGCTGAGGCCATTACAGCCGATGTTTGTAGCAGTAATGCAGAGAAATCTATGTCATATGACTCCTAACGATTTTTATATGTTTCACATGACGAATTTCAAAGTTTGTATCCTGTTTACATGCAGAAACAACCAATGTTAGATAAAAATTTCATCCTTGGTCTTCACAAATGGATTTTTTTGTTATTTTGTTTTCATCACCATGTTTTCCTCAAGACTTGACAGTCAAATTATTTATTGAACACGCAGGACGGTTAACAAAAAACTACAGTACATTTATAATAATGATATTTCTGTTGTCTTTCCTGGTTCTTCTGCTTTCAACAAGGCTCCACATCCGACCATAGTCTAATCATTCACTGACTCACCTCGCTACTGCCTAGAAATGAGGTTTATATTTAAACTCAAAATAGCACTCCTTAGTTCATGCACAGATAAATATACACATAAACAAGCCCCAGCACAAAAAACGTATATATATATATATATATATATATATGGAAAACAAGTCATTAATGAGGTGCCTGTAGCCATCCTTTCCAGTAACAGAGATGGAGGCAAAATGTCACGATGGAAATTTTTATATGAATTGTATAAACTGTATATTCATTAGGAGCTGTGCCAGAAGTCGCTCTTCCGGTGCAGATCAATGCACCCGGCTCCACTGATGTTAGCAGACACGGCTCTAAGAGTGAGAATAGTAATGTCCGTGTGTCTGACTGGCATGACTGCGGCTCTGACGGCTGTCTGTGCTCGGCGCTCGGCTGTGAACACTAGTAAAACTCTACCTGTCTGTTCTGCTTTTTGTCTCCTTCTCCAACTGAAGCAACTTCCATACAAGATGAACCTTTCAGATCAGGTACAGAGACAGCAGCCGGCCGCACACCCACTCCCACATCTGATTAGTCTTCCTGGAGGAAAAACGTATGTAGTTGCTCATTCTATGTGTGTGTGTTTTGACAGAGTTCCACCGAGGAGGAGCAGCGGTTAAGCAAGTCTACCTCCCTATTAGAGAGCCAGCACCACCACCTGCTGCACTGTCTGGAGAAAACCACTGTGAGTGCGCACACACACACACACACACACACACACACACACACACACACACACACACACACACACACACACACACAACTTTAATACTATTAATATTTCAGGTAGGGTTTTTTTCAGTTTTTTTTTATGGTTATATCTGTTTTGCTTTTCCCGCGTTATGTATGCATTCAAATTAAATGCGCATTTTAAAATAATCGTAATAAGACTACAAACAGTGCAGTCATCCATATTTTCACTCTGATTGTGCTTATTAGGGGAACATGTCTGACAGCCAAGCATAATGAGCATAGATCTGCAGTCCTGTGTGTGTGTGTGTGTGTGTGTGTCTGTGCATAGGAAAGTGCAGACCACTGTAGCGTGATGTCCAGTACATTGCGTGTCCCCCATGATGCACGCTTGTCTGGATTTCTATGATACAAACATGTCGTCTGTTTCTGTGTGTTATAACTCAACTGACAAGACACTCATGAAAGTAGCATGCGGTTATACGCAAACACACATTGAAACTGCCTGTACGTGCATGGAAATGGACGACATAAAGAGACACATGAATGTGAGTGTATTCTGAGCCAACTTCCAAGACACAGTTTCCAATAAGTGAGCGCGTCCACACACTCCATTCACACCTAGTAACCATACACATACAATATCTATATAAAAATAACCATACATTCCCTGAGGAGTTATTAACACACACTGTGAAGCAGAAAATTGTTATATCAAGCCATTGACGGTACACAGTCATAAATATAAATGTTGTAAACGTCAGATTTTTTTTATGTCTCTCTCTCTCTCTCTCTCTCTTTCTCTCTCTCTCTCTCCTCCCTTTTCTGGTGTCATTGTCTCTGTGTTTGCAGAACCATGAGTTTGTGGATGAGCAGTATTATCAGCAGAGCTACCTGGAGGGGGGGCTGCAGAATTACCCGTCGCGAAGCCCCTCCCTCTCCAGCCAAGACGGCATGACAGGCACATGCTGCACCCGCCGGAGCAAGAAGCACCACACCCCTTTACCTAACGCCAGTGGCCCAGCACACATGCAGCCTTTGACGCACACGCACACACACCAACAAGGCTTGCAGGAGCTCAGCACCATTCACATCCAGCCCCTCAGCACCAGGTAAGGGCAACAACTCCCAAAGCACACAGCAAAGATACTCCATTGGTGTCTTGGTTACGACGTTTTAATATTCAGTCAATTTTAGATGCCTTTTTCTCATTCACTTGTATGGTTTCATTTCCCATGCAGCATAAAGTCATTTACTAATCTGATATTTGGCAAAACAAGCAAAATATATGCTATATGGAAAAGAAATTATTCCCAAATGTTATTAAGGGGATTTGTTTCAATACATAAAGTTATAAACACACAGCTGCCTTCCCCCGAAAATCCTCTTAGTCCTGCTTGTTATTGGATGTAAATGCTGTTGCATGTTGCACCAGCTTATGAATAACATTAACCAGGCCTTCATGCCACCCTGTTTACTAAAAACCCAATCTATTTACTTTTCAATAGTCTCAGCAACATTATAAGTGAGTGGTTCACTTACTTTTGGTCATACTAAATAACAGGGATTTTCTGCAGCAGATTAACTGAATTAACAACCCTACAGATTTTTTTTTCCAGTTAATTTTGGAAAAATCATTTATTTGCTTTTGCTTTTGACATGACAGTTTCTGTGTTCAGGTTTTTTCTTCAGGCGTTAGTTTGTAACCTCAATCCAGCGTTAAATACTGACACAGTCATTTTGGCAAGAGGAAGGTGGTGGGATTCCAAAAGCTCCTGAATCATAGTGATGATACATGATCAGCTTTAAAACAGATCATTTTTAACCTATATTCAAACCACGGCTGTTTTGTACACTGATTTTGGTTTCTTTTCTCCATTTTTTTTTGTACTTCTCTGTTGTTACTGAACTTAAAGGAGCTATATGTAGAATTTCTACTTTTATATATTAAAAAATAACCTAAAATTATAATTAGATTCTTAAGGATATAGAGCTCTTATGTCACGCCAAAGATGCCAATGTATTGGATTGTAGTGATAGGAACCGAGTCTATTTGTACCAGTGGTCCAGTGGGGTTTTACGTGACCACTAGAGGGAGTAGTGAGTTAAACTGTACAAAAAATGGAGGTGGTTCTACTGTGGATGTTTATCCCTTCATAGGCCTCATAATCAAACTCAACCGTGTGGAAGAAAGTCTGTGATTTCAGTATCAGACTCCATTCTTTTAACTCAGGGATCTTTCCACTGGTGAAAACAACAATGCTTCTGTTTTTGCCACTTTGTCACTTTTTTTGAGTGGTTCCTTATCAAATCAGCATTAGTGTTAGTTTTCAACACATAGGAGACCAGCAGAGTGACTCACTACTCCATCTAGTGGTCACATACACTCAGTGACATTTTAGCCCCTGGCTGTGACTAAATTTGGTGTCTGCATCATATTTAATTACACCAGATAATTTTAGGTAATTTCTTTAGTAGAAACACTACATATAGGTAGTTTAACAAAACAATTATTATATGTCTAAAACTAATTGATTCTCAGTGGGCTTGATATTAATCCTTAAAGACATAAACCTATTTTTGTGTTATTCTCTAAATTTAACCTTTCCTTAGCAATTTATCACCATTTACTATGATTTTTCAGAGAAAATCAGGTATTTTCCTTTTTGTAATGTATTGATCATGTAGATGTTCATAAAAGCTCACAGTAAATTTAAAGCTAATTTTATCAAATCAGAGAACACTGAATAAAACTGACATTTTCAGCACAATACATCATTAATTGAACATGAAAACAAGCATCTCCAACCGCTGTCATTTGCCAGATTACGTGGGTTTTACTGGTGAATCAATGTTGCATAAGATGACAGCATTTTCCAGTTCACTGCGGATCTTCTGAACGTCAAACAGGTCAAATCTGATAACGATAAAAAGCTGAGAAACTACATTTTGCCCAAAATATTTAACTGTATCGATAGGATTAGTGGTTATTAAAGTTGCTACACTTAAAATTATTAAACATTTTATATTAGGAGATGCTTTTAGTCTCCAGCAGCCGTATTAGGTCTTTGAGGGTCTAAGGTGGATTAAATGCCCATTTTGAATTAGCATACAGTGAAGTCACATCTTAAAATACTAATAAAAAGTTAATTTTTTAAGACATGTTAAGACAAGTTTCAAATGGTGTCACTGCATAAGAACAGACAAACAAATGCAAATAATTGTTTGGTTTATATTTAACAAGAAAAAAATAACAAAACTAAATTCTTGACAGTTTCAGCATGTCATGTCCTGGATGTGTTTCATTATCATTATTATTATGAAACGTCCAGTTTAGACCTCGATGGAACAGAGCATGTGCAGAGAGGCGCATGTTGGTTTGGAGAATGGAACAATACTTGGCAGAGTTCAGTGACTTAACAGTAATTCTTAATACAATATATCACAAATGCATGGGGTGTTCAAAAACTTTTTTCCACTGTAGATTTCTTTAGACTTTTTAGTGTCTTTAGTGATGGATATAAACTCATCTTAAAGACCATTTCTGCTTTCCACAGACTGACCTGAGCCGGTAACTTATATTCACAAATCTTTAAAGCTCATGAGTGCCTTCTGGTTCACACTATCCCCTGATAACTGGGTTTATCTCCTGCTTTCTCTCCTGCAGCCGCTCCAGTCTGAACATGCGCGTAGACGACCCAGCGCCGCTCAACTGCCAGAGCAGTCAGATCACCACAGCAATCATCAGCATTCCCACGCCACCGGTGACGACCCCAGAGGGCGACGCTCACCTCCCCGCAGGCCCCGCCCACCAGAACGTTGTGAAGGTGTCGGCACTGTGAAGACTAGAGCGCAGGCGCGTCACGCAGAAGGACAGATAAGACTCAGTGAGACAGACTGAGGGACTGAGGGAGACTGGGAATGACGGAGGAGAAGGCGTTCAGGGTCCTGGTCTGGCTGTGGTGGAGCCTGCCCTCTGCTGGTCATGTACTGTAACGACATGGACTCCCTGTACAGACGGAGGATGGCTTTTAGATACAGTATATTCATGTTAGCAGTTGGCATGCATGTGTGTGCGTATGAGAGTGGGTGTGGATGAAAGAGTGGGGAGAGTCATTTAGATAAAGAATATATGAGAGCGTGAACCTCCCAAGTGTTAGAGATCCCAGAGTAAGTCAAGTGTCACTGTGCACGAAGCACCTTTTTATGATTTTCACTTCAGTTGGTCTCTTACTGTACTTTTTTTTTTTGTTAGCAGGAGATAAAAGGGAAAAGAAAGGAAAAAACAAAGGGAAAAACTAGAAATACATGCTCAAACACTTTCCATAAATTTTACTTACCCTTGTGTCATTTTGGTCCATTCACCTATTGATAGATAAATATGCCACTATTCCTTTTCAGGTTTAATATTATTCCACTCGAGTGAAAATTCTTTAAAAGAAGAAACATGGTAGGTGTGTCTGTGTTAGAGTTTCATATTTGTGAATGGATGATTGTGAATTTTTGCTAGATAGAGGAATTGTGAAGTTTTGGATAGGATGTATGTGCCTGTATGTGTGTGTGTTTGGGAGTGTGTGTGCGAGTGTGTATGTGTTTGTGTCAGTTGATTGAAATCTTGAGTTTCAATTCTTCTGGACGTCTCTACAGTTCGGTATATGGTATATTTGACTAGCTGCCACTCTGAAGGGCTCCTCGTACACATTTCTGTCCAAAATTCTCAGCCACAAGCCTTTTACACAATATGTGCCTGTTTTGCTGGAAAAAGAGATTTATTTGTTTTTTGTAGTTCTTTTAAGAATTTCCCCTTCCGCTTTCCTCCCTTTGGGCTCTTCGACAGCCTGCATACCTTGCTCAATTCTTTGGAAAAGTACCAAAAAAAAAGTCTATTTTGGATTCAAACCACCACAACTAAAAGCACAAGGCATTTGCTGAGAATTTCTGACACAAATCTGTCCTGAGCCTCAGTTCTTTGTGAATATTGTTAATAGAATATTTTGTAATATTTGACCATTGTTTGGCAGAACCAGTGAAGCTGTCCTCTCGTTCTCTCTCTCTCTCTCTCTCTCCCTCACTCTTTGTCTTTCTCTCCTCCTTACTCTCTTCTCTCTCTTTCTCTCGTTGTTGTCCTGTTGTATCCCTACCTCCTGTGTGAACAACAGTATGCTTTCAGTAGTCTTTATAGCTGTCAACGTTTTTTCTTCCCCAGACTCAGCGGGCATTTTTCAAAGTTGTTGAGTATGTGTACTGTATGTGGTTAGGAAACTTGGTGTTTGTACTTTTCGTCCTCCTTGGTGTTTTAAAGGGTTTTATTTACTTTATCTTCTGGAGAACTTGAAGCAGGGAAGTCTGTTGCAATGGTGACCACAGAGATACAGAGGACACTGGATGAGCCATCCACAGATCTCTGTCACCAAGAACACATGCTGTTCTGTCTGTTCTCTCAACTCACCGCCCCACCATGTAACTTTAGTAGTGTCTCTCATCAAAGCCCATCAAAGCTGACCTTTGTAACTATGGACACTGACCTTTTAGCTCTGCTAACCTCATAGCTAATGCCTCTCTGTTGGCCTTTTTCATCCTGAATGTCATCCTGAGTCAAACACTCCACAGACAGATATCGGGTCTGTCTTATGTGGGTTTCACCAAAGCAGGGAAGAGCAGCTTTAGTTCCTGCAGACAAGCAACCACTTCTGCTTCACATAGATGACACAAAATGGTGATTAAAAGCACACATACAGGACTTGAGATGCTTCAGTATATCAGCATATTGTCCATTATAGACCAATGTCATATTTAACAAGCAATACTAGAATTGGTCTAATATTACACCCATATGTAGTTGATGTAAATGTATCATGGTCTTTTAAAAGCTATGTGTTAAGATAAACATCACACATCTGAAATGCTTGATTGGTTCTACCTTTATACTAGACTTTAAAAAACACTTATCATCCTCATATCTGAAAATATGGTTGGGAATATAACTGCACATCAGTATCATATCAGTGCATACACTAGACCGTGACATCGTTTAGACTAGTGTCTCAGTTTGGTACCAACCCAAAGAAAGACGAAAATATCCAACAGAGTTGGACCAGGATGTTTTCCCTCCTAGTAGTGACTTAGTACTCTTGCTGATAATTTAGTACTGTACACAGTAACAACAGCTGCCTAGATCAGTATTAGAGTCAAACTGTGCAGCGATGTACGTGGACTAAAAAAAGAAGACAAGCACACAGTGTGAACTTTCTCAGTGTAATTTTTCAACGTGGGGTTAAAGATATTGACTTCATATTCACAGCATCAAGTCCGACATTTAGAATCTACTGAAAACTACAACAAGGGTATGACATAGGTAACGGCAGAAGTGAGATTCCCTGTATTTTTCGTTGCTTGGACAGTGATTTCACATGAAATATTTCCTGCTTCCCTGTTTCAAGACAGGTCGCTTTGTGTCCGTTGCACTTTCAGATGACAGTTTGAATTATTATGTAAGCATCTTTCTGCTCAAAGTGTCAAATGACTGCATTTTTATTTACAAACAACAAAAACAGAGGTCTGTAATTGTGTTTGTCTCTCTTTCTCTGTTATGTATTCTCCTTTGATTGTCTTTTTTCTGGACTCAGTCAGTTTTCTTCTCACTCTTTGCTTTGCCCTCCTATGCCACCTGTCGTTGTTGAGACTACTGCTGTGCGTATCTTGTCAGGTGTTGGATATTATTTATGACCTTGTCTTGTGTCCCGACTGTGAAACGCCTGATAAAACATCTATATCTGCCACAAATACAAAATCTGTCTCTCCTTTGCCTGCCTCTAAATTATGTGTGTGCTAATCACAAGGAAGAGTTATGTTTATTTCCCCTAAAGCGCTGTTCATGTGTCATATTTTAATGTCAAACGGGTAAATCTTTAGGCTCTTGGTTTTAGTGGACACTGTGGGACGGAGGACAGGAGTTTGCGGAGTTCAGAGCGAAATTGTCTTGTGACTAATGTGTAGATGAGGGGATCCACGGCAGCCTGCACACAGGTTAACACCAGGGCTGACGTCTCCAGCTCCATGAGCAACTGTGGAAAACATGACAAGGTTTAGAATAGAGCACTGTTACAGAATACAACACTTGACCATAAAGTTGGAATAATTTTGTTTTCAGACACATTCCTCTTTTTATTCTTATTTACACACATAGTTATCAGTTATCACCCTTGACCAGATGTAATGATTACGTACTGAGTCCCAGTTACATTTTATCTTCCAAGAATAAATCACACTGTAACAATCATTTCATGAGAAGAGGTAAAAACCATTTTATTTCAGCTTTATGGTCAACAGAGTACCTGCAGCTTTGATAATAATGATTGGACCACAGTATCATGGTGGTGGAACGCATTGTCTGCATCTTGCTTTGTGGACTTCAGCCTAATTATTCTACACTTTCTCTGGAAAGTGCAGTATAATTTCACTGGCGGTTATAATAAACAGGTGTTTTACTGATAAATTATTATTATTAGTAGTAGTAGTAGTAATAGTAGTAGTAGTGGTAGTAGTATCATTATTATTATTATATGTTGCTAATGCACATAGGAGTGGTGTCTCAAAAATGTTTGTGTTCACAAGTGCAAATTTTCCTATTTCAGTATTTCTTGTTTTTATGCAGAACTTATTGAATGTATTATATATATTTTCTTACTATCGGGTTTTGTCATCTCATCATCAATAGCTTGAATAGTTATTCAACCACTTCACTGAGTTTCCAAAACAAAACAAAATATCTGCTGAAGATTTTTTTTTATATTTTTTGACACATTCCTCTTTGTCTTCCTATTTATACACAGCAGTAATCATCTTTGACCGGATGTAATGATTACATACTGAGTTCCACTTACGCTTTATCTATCGAGAATAAATCAGTCACATTTTTTTATGAGAAGAGGTAAAAATATTTTATTACAGCTTTATGGACAACAGTGTACATTATGTACTGTTGTGATGCTGTGTGATTTAGTAAATCTATATCTGTATCTAAATCAATATCTATATTTATCTTCATATATATCTGTCTCATATAGATAGGTTTAGATATAGAGTTCACGGGGACATTATGACTTTGGCACAAGATATAATGGTAATAATAACTATCTTGGTTAGGGGTCCGTAATTTACTTCAGCTTTTATTTTAGAAACTCTTTATGAATTAGTTTTGTGTCATTTTCACAAACTGCTGCCGGGTTATCACATTGGTGCCAAGTACCCATCACTGCAGTGGGTTAATAGGCCAAATGAAACAGTGTCAGACTCACAGTGTTCGTGTCCTGCCATGAGATGACGTCTATTAACAAAATAACCACCATTGGAACCCAGAAAAGCGTGAACGCGATGATTATGTATCCAAACCGCTGTGCCAGTTTCCCCTCCATCTGTTTCTTCCCCCGCGCTCTAGCACCGGGTGTTAAAAGACACACCGCCCCCACGATGTCCGGAGGTCTCACCGGGGCTTCTTGGGTGGAGGGGACCTCACAGGCTCTGTGCTCGGCCACCAGGAGCAGGGTCCGGCGGTCGGACGCGGGGCTGCTGGAGCCCACGGCGGGCAGGGACCTGACGGAGCCCGGCGCTGTCCGTGGTGCTGAAACACCCAGCTGGCCCCAGACATGCGCAGACACCGTCGGCTTCAGCTGCACTCCCCGGTTGAAAACTTTTCTCCGGTGCTTTCTAACAACTTTAAATATCCTGACGTAGTGGGTCACGATCACAGCCAGAGAGAGCCCCCACAGCGGCACCAGCACGTAGGGTCCAAAGGGATCCAAATACTGGAGATGTCCGCCGTGTGGCCGACAGAGCATGTATAAAGGAGCTTTTTTTGACAGAGTCAGAGAGATAAGAGCCAGGAGAAGGCCACATGCCCAGATGGACAGGATCCAGAAGCGGACTCTCGCTTTCCGGCTCTCGGTTTGGAAGGGGAAGGCGATGGCACGGAAGCGCTCCACGCTGATGCTGACCAGGGTGAGCAGCTGCACACAGCTGCACAGGGCATAGGTGAACTGCTGCAGGCTGCACACGGACACCGACACCACACTGTCCTTCCCATAATACAGCAAAGAGAAGAGCAGCAGCGGCGTGTCCACACTGCACTTCAGGAGGTCACTGGCGGCCAAGCTGACCAGCAGCGCGTTATTACAGTTCTGGAGGCTTTTGGTTCGGAAAACTACCCAGCAAACCCACAAGTTTCCAGGCAGACCCAACACTAAAGTCAAAGTCAACACTGTACAGTTGAATATAAGAAAAACTGTGTCCATCTGAGTCTGGTTGTGCGCGTTTGTTTCATTCCACAAAGAGTGCGCATCCATCATTTTACGCACCTTCTCAAGCTTCGATCCTGTCACAGAAACTCTATTAAATGTGAAATGATTCTTTAGTACATGGTCCTATAGATGCAGTCCACATTGGTAAGCTGTAGATGAGTGAGCATAAAGCAACTTTTCATCATCTCGGAAGTATATCGAGTTAAATTGGCCTCAAATATTATACAGATGGGCAGAAAGTGAAGTGGACCAGCAGGTTGGATTAATTTATTCAAGTGTGTTAAGTTGTATGTCATAGAGCAGTGATTGGCTGAATGGAAGGTACAGGCTGATTAGAGTGCAATCAGCAGCATGTGGAGGAGCTGTCTGACCTTGGTGTGTCCTGTTAAAGTGACTACAGACACACACACACACCCTTCATCTTCCTCTACAAACATAGGGCTGGAGTTAGGTCTGGTCAGTGGATGTTTGGTGTTTTTTTGTCAGGTACATCTAACTAAAAGGATGCCTTTCCTGTTAGTTTAACTCTTGAATCTTGCCACAATATTAATTCATTGGTTCGGACATGTGCACTGGAGGGATAGTGAATGTATCGGGAGAAGAATGATGGAGACGGAGCTATCAGGCAGGAGGAGATTTATGGACGCGGTGATGGAGGACACACAGGTAGCTGATGTGAGAGAACACGCAGGCCACAGTGTCAGATGGAAGCACCTGAAGGGAGCAGCCACAAACAGCAGATTGTGTTCATTATTGTAAGAGGAGAAATGACCAATAAAACACTGAATGCAAATCAAAGACATCATACGTACTTCATATAAGTAATTTATTAGAAAAGAGTGACGTACAAGATAAAGAATTATTTCACTGAAAAGCACACTTTTCAGCACATTTTAGCAGTACAAGTGCAAAATACATAACCTTTTTATATGTATGGACATGTTCTGTGCTCTGTCTACAATAGTCAGTCTTTCATGAGTTCTTCCATATACACAGCATTCATACGATACGCAGCCATCCAGTTGTGGGCTGTACTGTAGTAGTTTTGGTATCCGTATGGTCCTGCAGCAGACATTGAGGCATAGTACTGATGCCAGGCTCTGTACCAGGACCGCCAATAACCTTCAGAACTCCAGTCCTCTTCCTCCTCCTCCTCCTCCTCTTCTTCATCATAATCATCATCATGTTCTTTTTCATCTCTCTCTTTCTTCCTCTCTTTTCCAATCTTCTCTACAATCTTTCTCCCCCGTTTTCCAATTTGTTCTTTAATCTTCCTTGGTTTATTTCTTTCAGTCTGTCCAGTCTGTCCTGAAGCTGTCAGATCTGTTCGTCTACTTGATTTATTTTCCTCAGGCTGCGATAAATCTCGGCCGTGTGCTTCATAAGTCGTCCGGTTACATCTACTGGGACTATTCTTGGGTCTGGCTGAACTTAATGCATCGCTGCCTTTAGTGTGAAACTGGGCAGCTTCTTCATAAGTGCCTCTTTTAGTCAGATCTAGACTGCCTGTTGTCTTATCCTCCTCCGTGTCAGACTGGGAGCTTGAAGAACCAGAAGATGATCCGGGAGGTGACGTGTGAGATCTACTATCGTGTGTGACACTCCGGGTGTCGCCGTCATCATCAAGTATGAATGACTCTCTCTGATCTTTAAACTCTCCGTCCTCTTTACCTCTGAACTGCCGGATAATCTCCACTGATCTCCCCAAACCTGTTGTAATGAAGGTCTGGAAGTCCAGCTCAGCCTCCTCGAATGTGACAAAACGTGATGTACAATTCTTGAAAGAGCTGAGCGGGGGGATCTTGGGCAGAGCGTCTTGCAGCTCTTTTCGAGTCGGTGCCGCTGTCTGAGAAGGCGCCTGTGGGAGCGTATCCTTCTTGGTGCATTCTTTCTTAGAATTCCCGTCACTGTTTGGTCCCCGTTTTGGGGCTGGGTGGGACGTCTCTTGTGTTGCCGGGCTGCTACGTTCTACAGTTTGATCCTCAGCCGGGGCAGCAGTCTTAGCCCGCCGTTTCTTCTCCGTCTTGGAACGGAGCTGTGACATGGGCACTGGGTCTGAAGCCTCAGCGCAAACGTCCCAGTCACATGCTTCCTCCATCAACGCAGGCTCTAATGTGGCTAAAGGACAGAGAACATCTGTGAGAATCTATTTAACATGGCCATTAAATTAGTTTTAATTAATTTAGAACACTATACTGCAATTCTACGCAGATACAAAGACATGTTTATTAATGTATGGCCTTTATATTACTCTAATTGTGTCTTACCATATTAACAACTTCCACTTAAAGGGGCTATATGTAGTATTTCTACCTTCAAATATTAAAAAATTACCTAAAATTATGAGGAGAGTGTGTAGAATAAAGAGTTACGCTGCACATAAACGTACTGTATTGTAGATACATGAACTGAATCGATTTATATCAGTGGACTGACAGCTTTATGCGACCACTAGAGGGAGTAGCGAGTTACTCCGAAGGTGTTCAATGGTGAGGAAAAGGAAGGCCACAGGGGCTTTGACCAAAACAACACGAAGTGACGAGGTGGGATGAGAACTACTAAGAAACAACTTTTAGAGTCCAAGAAAGTAACAAAGTGATAAAAGTTAGAAGCACTGTTGTTGTTTTCACCACTGGACACAGCTCTAAATGAAATGAATGAAGTTTGATGTTGAAATCCCAGCGTTTCTTCTACATGGGTGAGTCTGATTATGAAGGTATAAAATGATCATGTGATGTTATTATCTTTGCCAAGTTTGCCGTTTGTGGATTGATAGTTCAGAATAAACTGTGACAGTTCTGGCCTTGTTTGGATGATTCCAAACAGATCTTCAATGACAAAACATACAGAAAACTGAGACGATTTGAGGTTTTACTTTGGAAAACTAAGCTAACAGAGTTATAATGTAAAACACCACCTGACACAGCATGTGAAGATTATAAGCCACAGTGTTATTTTGACCAACTGTCAAATGAGTTTTTGTTTGAATAAGAAAATTTGATGATACTATCATACAAATGTGGTTAAACAATGACCTTTATCATTTATTCAGTGAATGATGAAGTCTGGATACATAGCATTAAGAGTCCAGAATATCAATACTACATATAGCACCTTTGAGGGTAGTCAAAAAAGAGCTAAAAGTGTCTAGTGTCATAAACCATTTTTCAAATTTTAACTGAAAAATCATATACTGAAAACTCCTCAAAATAAAGGCATCATATAAAAAAACCAAACTCACAAGGCAGTGCAGACAAAGTCAGACCACACTTCTGAGCGATGGCCATCATCTTATTCTCCTCCTCGCCGTGGCAACAGTAGGTCACAGCCAGCCCCTGAGTGCCTACAAAAAAAAAGTAATCCTGATGAGACCCCATTCACATAACAGAAAGGGATAAAAGGAGAGTGATGGAGAAATGGCAGGTGCACCATATGAGTAATCTATGGCTAAATTGCCCTCCATTTAAAAAAAAAAAAAACAAGTAATTCAAGATAATTTTAATTAAATGCAGATGGTGGGGAGCCTGTTGACCTTGCTAGGTAGGTACAAGCTGCTAATTCTCCAGAGACTGGAGCTAATCCTACAAATAGTATGTAATGCAGCTAAAAAGAAACAGGCTCTTTGATCAAGCAAATTGAGTCTTATTTAGAGTAAAATAACAGCAAAGAGGATTTATACAGAACATGCAACTCAACAATGGCCTTGCTGAAGGTTTTTTAAGCTCTACCACCAGTGGAGCAAGACTGAGGACTGACCAATAGAAGTCACATTTTTATGCCATCGCAACATGGACATGAGTGGTACAGTACATACAAAACAGGAGCATGTGTTGGAAAAGATACCATGGAAAAAAAAAAAAGGAAAAGGCGGAAAACAATATGATTGGTATTCATGTATTCAATCAAAACATATAATTAGACTTTTTTCCTTCAGTGACTAGAGGCACCTCAGTGTAAACAGCAAACCTACTGTAACCACCACTAATATGCTCACGTCAGTATTTCCTCATCACAGACTTATCACACATGAGAGATTTTTCCTCATATCACGCAGACCTACTCCTGAGTCTTCCTCAATGGAATTTGGCAGTGGTTGGAGCACTATGACTCAGTTTACCATTTCACAGTGAGAAAACACACTCCGTGCAGAGACATGGGTTAAATTGCCAGCTTCTCAGCAACTACCTGACCTGAGTGAGAAGCAACACATCGGCGGGTTTGTCACAGTGAAATCTGTCACATAAACATTTTCATCACGCAATACAATTATGGGAAGATGAATTTAAGAATTAACTACAACCTAAAATGAATCACACCAGGTGGGAAAGAGGAGGAAATCAGAGTGGCATGACTCCCAAACCCCAACACCTCCATCAATTTTATTAATAAAAATGCCACCTGAAGCACACTAAAAATAAATAATGAGAGAAAAAAAAATCAACTCAGAAGAGAAAGAAAGTGAGGATAAGAATGCAACAGACAAGTGTTAATCAGTAAACGAATGTACTGCTGAGGCTTTTCCAATTTCGGATTCACAAGTAATGGGCATATGTCTAACAGCGATGCATGATTTCCTCTAAAATATGGATGCAGTAGTGGATGATCTGTGCAATAATGAGACAAGTCTGTACAGTCTTCCACCTGCCCGATGTTCTCAGCCATCTGGGCTGGCTAATTAGGAAATGTGACAAGTGCTAATGCTTAACATTAAACAACAGTGCTTTCTGCTGCCTCCGAGCCTTTGCTTCTGCACTAATTAACCAATACGGGATATTTACCAAAGCGTCCGGCGCGTCCGATTCGGTGCATATAGGTTTCCCAATCCTGCGGCACGTCCAGGTTTATCACCAAGTTTACTTTCTCTGCATCAATGCCTCTGGAGGTCTGACAGAGAGGAAGCGACAGAGGTAAAGCGCAACAGGAATAAAAAAAAAAAAACATTTAAAAAACGCACAAAGAATGCAAGTGAGGGATGACATGTGGAGCACGTCAGGATGGATAACATGTCTTACCAGGTCAGTGGAGATGAGCACCCTACACTGATACTGCTTCAGTTTTGACATCGCCTCCAGTCTCTGGTCCTGACTCAGACCACCTGTACAGGTCACCACACAGCATCACATTGTATCAGCATCAACTCCAATCAACTCTGCTTAGACAGCCAACAATACAACACAAACAAAATTCAAAACAATCGCTTCCAGATTACTTGTATTTTTTTTTTCTTTTTAAATATAAAAATGTTCAGTGTCTGTGTGTGATATTCAGGCCCATCTAGTGGTGATGTTGTATATTTCAACCAACTGTGACAGTTAAGTTCACGTCACTCAAACATAGTGGATGACTACCCACTATAAAAAAAAAAAAGAGAGAGGAATAGAGAAAGTCTGTTCAGAGCTCCTGTAGAAACATGGTGGAACAACTAGAAGGATATGGAAGCAACCCAATCCCACTGTAGCTCCTCATTTTCATGTTATTTTACACTGGTTAAAACATCATCATGACTACATTCCACTTCTGCAGTCCCAAATCCCTGACCTTTAGTTAAACTAAATCAAGTGTAAAATCTATTAAGATGTCAAAAATAATATGGCGAGTGACAAGTCGATTCAAGCAGATTCCTAACAAAGGTGTTACATTAAAGACAGAAGGTTAATTATTCTTCTGTATTGCCTCTTACCTGAGATGCAAGCAGACGGTAATCCTTTGGAGGACAGGATGTCTGCCAGGTGCTGCGCCCTGCGGAAGCATCCGGCAACAACAGCAGCAATCAAAACACGTAATCAATCTGCACTTTGTTCGATATGCATCAGTATCAATTTCACCCCCTACTGAGATATATTTAAGCTTGACCCCGAGGGTAATCAAGGGTGCACTGCTACATGGAGAGGAGTGTATACGGTACATAGCTAATTAGGTGTTACCTTGTGTGGAGGTTGGAGAACACCAGAGCCTGGTTGAATGGGATTTTGCTGAAAAGTTCCAGTAAGTGTTGCACCTTCTCTTCAAAGATCTTGTGAGGTAATGGATGCGACTGCACCAGCTTGTAATACTGCTTCAAACCTACAAGAGGGCATCCAAGAAAGCATAAGGAATAGAACAGGGGTGTTCAACTCCAGTCCTGGAGAGCCCCTATCCTGCATGTTTTTTAGATATTTCCCTCTTCCAGCACACCTGATTCAATTAATGATCAGCTCATCACCAAGCTCTGCAGAAGCCTGATAACGATGTAATGACGTCCAGGTGTGCTGGAAGAGGGGAAATATCTAAAACATGCAAGATAGGGGCCCTCGAGGACCAGAGTTGAACACCCCTAGAATAAAATATTTTTTAAAAAAATGAGTGGAATTTTCAGAGGGGTGAGAAACCAGGGCTCATTTTTTTCATTTGGGAAGAAATTTTCTGCATTTTTCTACACCTTTTACAGTACAACAGCAGTTTAAGAAGATAAGAGACTAAACATAAGAGATAAATGTAGTTATGGTTGTGTTTTGTCACTAATAATAGTACATATTACTACTCCCTTCACTTCCTGTTTTGTTAAAATCAAAATAAAGGAAAAATTCTAACAAAGTATCTGCAACATAAATTCATGATATTAACATATTCAATCACAGTGTTTACCTTTGAGGCCCATGTCACTAGGATTCAGTCTGACAAACGTAGGCTCGCTCATGTAACGGGTAAGATGCTGAGCAAGGGATTCTGGGTAAGTGGCAGAGAGCGCAAGCATCTGTTTGTTCACTGGCAGAGAAGAGAAGATCCAGCTGTAGTAAAAGAAGAAGAAGATGGGAGCTGTCAGTGTATGGGAGTTAGTGTAAATGTTGTAGGTCCTGTTTAACTTTTTACAGCGGGGCTTTTACTCTGGTTGAGCCACAGTTTGTACTCAATATGTGCACAAATACATATCTCTGTTGATCTTACTTTATCTGATCCTGGAAGCTGCCCTCCTCCAGTAGCTTGTCTGCTTCATCCAGGACAAATAGCCTGATGCTGGAAGTTGACAGCATGCCCAACTCGATAAGCTGCTTGATACGACCTGCGCAGGACCACCAACAGTTACAGAATACTAAAAACAGCACAGCGGTTCCATAAACAGGTAAAGCCTCTTAGTTAATATTTCCATTAGCGTTTGGCTTTTTACCAGGAGAGCCCACAGCGATATGGCACTTCTTCAGATGGGGTTTGTCCTGACTCACAGGCCTGCCCCCGATGAAAACGTGACACTCCAGACCTTCCATAGCGCAGCCTATGGCCATCACCACCGAGTGGATCTGCACCGCTATCTCGCGCGTCGGCGCCAGCACAAGAACCTGTAGAAATAATAGGTGAAATGTTAACAACCATCTATGTTTGATTGGAAAAAGATTAGAAATGGACAAGTGTGAGGATAATAATAAGCTTACAATCCACATTATACAGCCAGGTCTTTAAAAAAAACGAGGACAACGCCTCCTTTGGCAATTACACGCTTCTTTCATTTATACTTTCAACCCTGAGCAGCTTGAAGTAGATTAAGACCCTCAAAACCAAAGTGATTACTGCTCCTGACCATCTGCAGTCTACATATAAATGAACAGAGTAAACGGTGACTGCTAGATTTCATAACAGAACTCTTAATTTTCATTCTAAGCACTTTCTTTTATTAAATGCCTACAAAAAAACCAGAAAAAATAGACTAGAAAAAAAACATGTGCTATACATTTCTGCTTTTTCTATTCCTAACTCTTCTTACCTGAGTTGCAGGATTCTCCAGGACCAAAGTGTCCAGAGCAATGGTACAGAACACACATGTCTTCCCTGTTCCAGACTTGGCCTGCACAATCAAATCTGAAACAATTAGAGCAAATTAATCAGGGTTGACTCTCAGCATTAACCCTTATATTTTTAGCTCCCACAATTAATTCAACCCCATTAGTCTGAACATTGACACTTGACATTTAGAGTGTCCAGTCTGTAGCAACAAATTAAGTGCCTTCAATCCACAGTTCAACAGACTGACACAGTTATGGTGGTTTAGTTCACCACAGAGTAAACCTGCAAGTTAAACATGACATTTTGAACATTTACAAACAATATTCTCATCACCATTATTATTATTATTATTATTATTATTATTGTTATAATAGTTCTCTTGCCCTTCTTAATGCCTCAATGAAGCTGAGGCCTGTCCATTGGCTGATGTCGTTAGCTCAGGTCATTCTTGGTCTTTGTCTTCCTCTGCTGGCTTCCATCTGAACATCAAGTAGCACCCTTTGTAGGTTTTTTTGACAATGTGACAAAAAAATGTAACATTTTTTAATTGGTGTTAACGGGCTTTGTGCACAGCTCCACTACTATCTGAACTTAAACCAGCTCCTTTATTTCCTGTCTTTCAATAGTCTACACACTGATT
>JAPQRQ010000026.1:15461872-15477532 GCA_037367365.1 Apogon talboti | reverse complement strand
ACCGTGGAAACACCGTCATCTTCTACAACATTGATTCACCAGTAAAACCCATAGAGTTGGATCAATGACAGTGGATGAACACACTTGTCTCCTGCAAGAAAAGCTGCAGGTCTCGGAAGCAGGAAGTACTTGTTTTATGTTCAGTTATCGATATATTTGCTGAAAAAGTCACTTTTTCTAAATTTTTTCTAATAACCCTCAACTTTAATCTGAGATTTTCTGAACATCTACATGACCAGTAAATTAAATATGGGAAAATACTTCATTTTCACTGTAAAATCACAAAATACAGAGGATAACATTATAATAAATGGTGATAAATCACATAAGAAAGGTTACATAAAGAGAAAAATTCATTTGGGAACTACCACAAAAGTAACACTGGGTCTTTATGGGTTAAGGTTGAATTGATTAATTGCTGAATCAAAGGTCAATGGCAGAATATTATGTCATGAAAATATTAATAATAAAACCACTTCTTTTCTGGCAGGAATAGCAAGTCTGTGTACAATAGCAGTCATTTCAGTTGAACGTTACATTGTGGTTTGCTATCCCATGGGCGCCGTGCTGTTTCAGACCAGGTAGGGGCTGTCAACATTAAACCTCACAAATTTACAACGTTTAATTCCTCAGTCAGCGTGTGATCGCCATCTGGTCTCCACAGGCATGCGGTCGCTGGAGTGGTGCTGTCCTGGGTGTGGTCCTTTGTGTGGAACATTCCACCTCTGTTTGGTTGGGGAAGTTTTGACCTGGAGGGTATAAAGATTTCGTGCGCTCCAAACTGGTACAGCCGGGACATTGGGGACATGTCCTACGTCATCATGTACTTTTGTCTTTGCTTTGCTGTGCCTTTCCTCATTATCATGGTTTCCTACTCACGACTGTTGTGGACGCTGCGCCAGGTGAGCAATGGAAAGATCACATCACTAGATCATTCGTTTCTTCATTGTGTAAATCTCATAATGAAGTGATTTGTCTTGTTTTTGTGTCTTAGGTGACCAAGCTGCAGGTCTCGGAGGCAGGCAGCACAAACCGTGTGGAGGTGCAGGTGGCCCTTATGGTGGTGGTGATGGTGTTGGCCTTTCTAGTGACCTGGCTGCCGTATGCCGCCATGGCCCTCTCTGTCATCATAGATTCCAGTTTATATATTAACCCCCTCATTGCTACCATACCAGTTTACCTCTGTAAGAGCAGCACTGTTTTCAACCCTATTATTTATGTTTTCATGAACAGACAGGTAATACTTCAACTTGTTTACTCACATATCATTTTTCTAACAAGAACAGACAGCCTTTATCAATGCATTAGTGAATATATAGTACGTGTTGACTGTACTATCTGTTTTTTTCCAGTTCCGGGGTTATGCTGTTCCTATTGTTCTGTGTGGATGGAACCCATGGGCTGCAGACACAACCACCTCGGAGTGTGAGACCACTGTCGCCTCTGTCAACAAGACCCAGAGAGTCTCACTCAAAGAGTCTTTAAGGGAATAACATAACACACACATAACCGATACTCCAGTCTTTAATGTAAAACAATGAACTATTAAATAAAGTTTCAGTTTTATGCTGCCAAAATCTGGAATAGACTCTGTGATCTTAGACAAGCCCCAACTCTGACCAGTCCACGTTGAAAGCATTTCTTTATTAGCTCTGCAATTTACCTGTACTCTTCTTTTTCTATATTTTACTGTTTTTAATCTTCATTCTTGTCTATGTATTTATAAGTTGTCTTGTATTTTTGTAAAGCACTTTGAATTAGCATGTGTATGAATTGTGCAGTACAAATAAACTTGCTTTGCCTTAAATGATTGGACCACACATTATTTCTTCCTTTTAATCAGTTGGTCACTAGTTAATGTAACTGACTGCAAAAGGTAGCAAAGGTTTTAGTTCAAATTTGCCAGTGAACTGGTTGTTTATTTTTATTTTACTATTACAGTTTAAATTCTAAATTAACTTTGGAGTCTCCACTAAGTTTCATGAATATTGGTGAGGTACATCTTGCATGGAGCTGTCCTAAAGAAAGACACTACATGCCTTCACATATGCATCCAACTTTAACAGCGTGGCCCAGTGTTCAAAGACAGGCAGTTAAGAGGTTAATTGGTCAATCTAAACCACACATAGGTGTGAATATCCTCCTGACAACCAGCAATGCATTTTTGTCCTCCGTAGTGGACAAGAGTATCACAGATCTATTGAAAAAAAAGAAATAAATAGAATAAACAAAGTCCACTGCAAAGGACATTCCACAAAAATGTAAAAAATGCATCTGAAAAAACTGTTGCATCGTGCTGTTTCCAAGGCAAGGCAATTATGTAATGTAATAAAGCCAAACGTTTTTAAAGAGCCTTCCTTCATTGAATTGCAAGTACAATGTAAGACAAGGATGAGAAACTCAAAAGATGATATCAATGAACACTTAAGGAGGCTGCACACATTCAGTTTTACACCAAAACCAGAGGAAGAAGAGAAAGGAGCCTGTTAACACAAGACTTCAACACTGTTATATTTTCTGACAATAAAGACAAATGTTTTGACTTGTATCAGTAATTTTCTATCATTCCTTTAGAATTCAGTGGACAGAGTTGTATCAAAAATTACAATTTAGAAAGAGTTCAGCTGGAATTGTCATTCTAAAATTGTTAATTACTACATACACAGTACTATGCTCCTACTTTTACTGTATTGTTAAAAATGAAGATGCATTTACAGCACTTTAAATGAGTATGGGTACCATTTAAACCTCTATAGTTTAATCTGTCTTAGTCTGTGCATGGATTACTTTAGTTAAGAGGCTTAATATAGATACTAATATAGAATAGAACTATATAGATAGTACTTAATATAGATAGATCTATAGATAAAACACACTTAGTTGATTGACAGATGTGAAATAAAATTTGGAATTTGTGCTTATTAGACTTGAAGTAAATATTCAACAAAATCTGATTTGCATCTGCTTTATGCAAAAGTAAATATCTGTTCTGTGTGACACCAAAAAAAGACCAAATAAATCATAAAACAACTAAGTAGCGGCTACATAATTGAACTGTTCCATTATCAAAACTGGGAAAAACTCTGAATATACCATAGTTCTTCACATTAGAGAGTAATAATTATTGACAACAAAAAGTTAATTACAGGGTTTTTTATTAGGTATACACATCCCCTTTGCTTTGTAAGGTCTGTGCTCACACGTAGTACACACCTTCATCACAAGCAGACCTTAGAATGACCTCTATGGCTTTCATTGGTAAAAATCCAAATAATAATTAATAAAAAAAACTCAGTGTTATACTCCTTTGAAACATGATAGTACACTCCAGCCTTTTGGATCCAGCATGTTAAACAGCACAAACCTGTTATCAGTTTAGTCAAGTCTCACAGTTTGATCATTCACAGTCATTTCCTCCTCTCTAAAGAAACGCAAATGCAATTATAATCATCCTATCACCTTGGCTTTTTATTTATTACAGAAATATTGCTATGAGTTTCATTAAACAAAAGCGAGAAAAAAAAAGCCAGAATGTGAATAGCTGTATCAAACCTGTACACTTTTATATATACAGAGTGAAGGATCATCTATGTACATGCTACATACTGTCACACTCTGGGTAAATAAGTAGTCCTTCTGACAGGCACAGGCGTGGGATCACTTCTCCTTTTCTGTAATCGTTTCAGAAAAGTCACCCGAAGTCTGTGCCTGAGGAAGGGGAAACTCCGATTCCACCTACCAGCCATCTCATACAGTACATGTTGACATGTCAGCTGATTGGTTTGTGAAACAGATGTGTGCTTGAACACTTGGTGCTTGGAGGACTGACTTTGGTCCTGTTGTTTCTGGCAGCCTGTAACAATAACGGCGTGAAACAACAGTGCGTCTTCAAGTTTTGCAAAAATACTCAGAGGCATTCGTGCCCAGTCGCACAGGTTACTGTGAATAATCTTGTGTTAGATCAAGTCTATCTGGTCCCAGTGCTGGCTGTCCGTCACATTGTTGCTGTACTCCTATCTCCACAGTTGTTTCTACACTGAGGGGCCATTGCAGGTCAATGTGCTGTCTAAAAATCATATAATGAGGTCATGTTTCATGCCAAATTTCAATCAATTGTGGATATTCCTATTTCATTACACGCATATCCAGCAGCAGCTATTTCACATACCAACTGAAAACATCTATATGTTTAAAAGACAAACATGCTCAAAGAGATGACAAGTAAACGCATGGGTAAAATGTTTCTAAGCAGCAATATTGTGATCAAATCAACAGAGGATGAGTAACGCAGAGGACTGACATGTTAATGCTGTAAATTATTATTCTTCTTCACATACAGTTCAATCCAGCTTTGCAAAGGGTTTCAGGCCATGTTCAGCAAACTCTGCTCTACTGGGTAGACGTACAAGACCAGCTGCACCTTACAGCTTCCACAAAACTACACTAGCAATAAGTCCTGAGCTCAAGGAATGTGCAACACGTCCCCAGTCAGCCATCAAATGCTCCGATGGGAACACGGAAAAAGACTGAGAACAGCATCCTGGAATTATCATTGCTTCAGACAAGTACAAAGTTTGATCGTATATATACAGGTTTAAAAAAAAAGAAAAAAAAAAAGAGTAAAAATAAATGCACATGAGGTTGGGCAGGAGAGGACTGGGTTGCTTTCTAAAGAGGTAAAACCAGGTGCAAAGAGAACAATTAAACAACACCTGTACATCACACAACAAATCTTAGACAACCTCTGAGTCAAGGCAAAAGAGGAAGGACGTGTCTACGAAAAAGCAGGTGAGGATTTCAACACTTCCTTTACCTCTATATCCACAAATGTTGTCCTTGTGTACTGAAACAGGAGTGTCTCGCAGCTTCTTTACAGCATGTGAATATGTGAACAATTCAATCATATTAACTTCTCGAGTGATCTTAATTCTATTGTGGTGAAATGTCCGACTCCATGAGTGACCGTACATACATTTGTTCATTTTCATATGATTAGTGAGTCAGCGTTGTCTTCTTTTTTTTGTTTGTTTGTTGTTGTTTTTGTTTTTTTTTTTTTTGGTTTCTTATTTTGATACTTCATTCTAATATCTAGCATGTACTTTGCATCCTACTCTGCTTGAGTAACCGATGAGGTAAAGTAATGGCAGCCACCCTGACGTCTACTGAACAATAAGGTGCTAAAGTTTATCTCTGTAAACTCCAATGGTCTACACACTCTAAATGTTCAAGTGAACCAACAGTGTGTGTTTTAGTGTGTATTTAGACACACAGAAAGATCATAGAAAGAGAGAAAGGTAGAATTTTTGTGTGTGTCTGCTTTTTAAGGATCGTGTAAATAAAGGGCCAAGAGTTTAGGCGAAGGGGGTTTAGGGCTGAGGTGCAATATTTAGAGTTTGGATTCAGGCTGAGGCGTGTTATGAAGAAGCAGAGTTCTACAGCTCAGTCATTTTATGTACAGCAACAGATCAAACCAAACAAAACAAAAAAAAAAGACACAAAAGCGCAAGAGAGAGAGAGAGCGACATGGGGTTTCTCCCTCCTTCTTTTGTGCATTCTGTGATTCGTGTCCTTTTTGAACTTCTTCTTCTTCTTCTTCTTCTTCTTCTTCTTCTTCTTCTTCTTCCATACAGCTCACTGATACAGCAAGTTCTGTTGAGTCAGCACACGTCATAACCGCTGCCCTCTTCTGGACAGCAGTGGTAGTAGCAGCAAGGAGAGTCCTCCTCCTCCTCATCATCATCATCATCCATTCTCCAACCTTTTCTTTTCTTCCAGCTTCTCTAATTTTTAATATTTCTGTCCTTAAGGTTGAGCTCTTGAGTCCTTTTTGTAGTCAAGGATGAATTCATCTTCCTTAGTTTGGTGTAGATTTTATTCCATTTCGCCGTATGTATTGGTTTTCTTGTACTTCGGTGTGTTTTTTAATATTACTATCATTGTGGCAGAGTGTGTGCACGTGTTGCTCCTTCAGTGTGTGTGTGTGTGTGTGTGTGTGTGTGTGTGATTGTGGCAGGGTTACTGAATGTACGTCTGACAGGGCAGCTTCACGTGTCACTGTCCTCCTCACCTCAGCGCCCCCGCCAGCGCTAAAATAACACACTCTGCCTCCTGCTCTTCCCCTGGGCTAGAAAAAAAAGAAAGAGAAAAACACAACAAAGAGGAGACAGATGTTACAAAAGGTCTGAGTTTCATCTGAACACACAAACACGCACCTCAGAACTCCATGCCTGCAACACACAACATACACTACAAAAGGTGTAATAATGGCCAACACCAACACACTGTAATGTTAACACAATTTAACATTACTTAAAATAAACATACTTACCAGCTGCTATAATGCTTTTAAAGTGTACGCTAAAAAACACTCTCATGTTCATGCGTAAAAACAGCATTTATAACCAGTGGTGGAGAGTAACATTGGAGTGGAAGTGTTTTTGGAGAACCTGCACTTCATTTACAGTTTTTAATGAGAATAAATGGGAAAACTGCATGATAACTACTGTAAATAAGTTCTCTCAGAGCAAGTAGCTAAAAGGAGAGCTTCATAATTATTAAAACTGCAATTGTTAGTAGCCTTTCTGCATGTACGCTTTTTTTTCTTACACTTTATTCTGTTGCTGCCTTGACTGCTGAACTTCCCCGTTGTAGGATCAATGAAGTCTAATCTAATGTAATCTAATCTAATGAAATCTAATCTAATGTAATCTAATCTAATGTGATCTAATCTAATGAAATGTAATCTAATTTAATCTAATGTAATCTAATGTAATCTAATCTAATCTAATCTAAAAAGCTGCAGGAGTGGAAATCACAAGGGAAAAAATGCTAGTATTAGAAAATATATCCTTCTTTCTGTGGCTCTCTTGTCTCTGTCCAATTACAAGACTAAAAGACATTATTTCATTCTTCACTCTTCCAGGTGGAAACATGGTGTAGAGCAGTAGAATGGTGTCAACCCTAGCTGTCTCAAAACTGTCTGTCACTAATCTGTGATTAACCAAAAATCAGCATTATAGAGTAGATTTTCTCCAGCCTGAAAACAGGGAGTAGATGCAGAAATCTCCCGACTACTTGAATGACAGTATCTTGCTAGTGCTGCAACTTTAAAGCCTGCATATGTGACGTTTTGGATTCGGTGACATTGAATAGAAAGGTGTGTAGAGACAGTGGAAAGCTGTAAAAACATGTTAGATTTGTATTTTTATGCTAATTCAAGCTTGTATGTTTGAGTTGGAAAAACACACGCTTTAAAAGCACACTGAGACTCCTTAAGAAACTCCAGGTTTTATTTATTTGAACTGACAAGCCTCTTGTTTGGATGGTGTGACAGCTCTGTAAGCAAACAGGCTTAATTATGTTAATGGGATTAAAATAATCAGTAATCCGCATTGTTCTTGATAACCAAGCAAATACACTCAGCTTGTAATCACAATATTGTCCACAAGAACATTAATTTTTCACCAAATTGTGCCGAAGTGCAGGACATTTAGTGCTTTTACACTGCATTTTTTTGTAATGTCTGACAGTTAAAGAATCTGAGCCTCATCCATCACTGTTTATAACACACAAACAAACAGCAAACCCATATGGCCTCTTACCCATAAGGCTTAATACATAAAAGGCTACATCTCTCGCTGGAGAAACCTAAACAGGACTGTAAATAAAAAAGAATCAAATGACTCCCCATTCTCTAATCACATACTTGTCTTTTGTGCACATATTGTTGCCCTTTTCATCCCTGGTAAAAGGCAGTGGGAGTGGTGCAGTTGGAGTAAAAAGGGCTTTGGTAAGTGAAAGCTGAGATGGTGCCTGTGGGTGTGGGGCTTGAAATTAGAGGGAAGGCTTGAAAGAGCAAGAATGGGGAGAGGGAGAAGAATAATAGGACAACATAGAGAAGAGCATGAGGGTATGAACTAGAATGGTTAATGCTGTTGTTGGGGAGTGTGAGGGGGAAAGAGCTCAGCTCAGTCCAGTAACAATGAGAAACACACAGAAAGTGAGACGATAACACAGACATAAGTGAAATGGACAGAGGATGGTGAAGGCCAGGTAGAAATAAGGGGAGGGGGACTTAACAGCAGACAGAATGAAAGAGACCGTATTTACCAGAACGGTAGGCCACTCAGCCAGTGGAAGTGGAGGAGAGAGTGTGACTCTGAGCCCTGGGATTGGCTGCCTCTCTCTGGAAGTACTGCGAGGGGGCGGAGCCTAGCCTATGGGCCATCGCTTTTTTAGGGTTGAGGAAGGAGAGGGTTGGGAATTGAGGTGTTATAGAGTAGGGCACACAAAAGAGATTGGAAAGGATTAAGGAAAGAAAAGACGAACATTGCAAAAGAAGACAGCGTGGGTACCAAGAAAGAGAAGGGACTGTTAATAAGAACACGAACAAGGCAACACACACAGAAATAAAGAGACACACACAGAATGTTCTAAAGACAGAACTGAAGTAAGTCTAAGTGAAATGTCAAGAACATGCATCATGTATGCAGTTTTACTGTATATAAGCTGTAACTGTGACCGTGTGCTAACTCATTGTGGGCTTTAATATTTAGTTTATAATAAATAAATATAAATATATTTTTAAATATTTAGTTTATCAGCTGACATCCAATTATTACATATTATATTATATAATATTACACTATATTTAATGCAGGCAATCTTGGTGATGAATGCATTTTAACCTGTTAAAACCTGGGCCATTTGTTTCAAGTCAGAATCATTTCGAACACAAAACAACAGAGTAAGGGACAGCAGACGCTTCATTCATATAAAACCATGTTATGATCAGAATATAGCAAAGGTAAGATAAAAACTGATAATACGATCTTTTTTTTCTGCTTTTCTTTGGCTCGTTCAGTGAGTTTTAGCAGAGAAAGTAGAGAAATAATACTTTGGTCTGTAGTTTTATGAATGTATTCGTGTCATATGCTGGTCTCAGACTGTTAGCTTGTTTTCTATATTTGCCCATTTAAGTGCTTATTGTTTGGATTGTATTCTTTATTCCAAAATTGGTTTAGTTTAGCTTTTAGCTAACATTCTTCTGGTCACATGGACATATAGACTTTGCATATAGCTACAAGGTGCAGCATTACCATGGCAACACAGACGGAATAACAGGTCTAAGAGGCTACAGCTGGATGCCACAAACCATAAAAAGTTAAAAAAAAAAAAAAAAAAGAGAAAATCTGTTCTAAATTATTGCAGGAACATAAATTAACTCCATCTTTAGATGCAACTCCTCATTCTAAGGTAATGAAAATAGAAAAATTCATACCTTCAGGTGAGTATACACTAAAGAAAGCAAGTACTAATATTACATTACATTTCTGTGACTAGATCTCCCACACCGGACCTTTGGATGTAGTTCTTTATGCACGAATATACATACTTTTAAGTGTAAGATAACCTCATTTTTGTCGATCTACTATATGAAACAGTGACATTAACCTTATGATGTGTGAGATAGTGTGTGAAGTGAACCACACAGTGGCATGAAAGATGACAAAGGGCCAATAGTTGGATAGAGAGAAAGAAAGAAAGACCAGGAAGTGGACTGGGAGCTATATTTGTTCTCTATTATATCCCCACTTAGAATTAGCAAAATGTTCCTTCTTTTCTCTTTTCTAAAATTCTGGAGGACTTACTTGACTCAGGGTAAACTGAGGATCTCTTTCCTGGGTCTCTCTGAAGCTGAATGCCTTTTACAGAGAAGATGGATGCAGCTGAAAACACAAAAAAAAGAGCAGGTTGGTGAGATGATGTTTGTCTTTGTTCAAGAGTGAATGAGGTAAAGTACTCACTGTCAGCCAGTGTCTGAACCTGTTCCCCGAGACTTCTGAAATACGAGTGTCTGAGAGCATCCTCTGCTGAGACGCGCTTCTTAGCTTCAAACTA
This sequence comes from Apogon talboti, assembly GCA_037367365.1. Lineage (NCBI taxonomy): Eukaryota > Metazoa > Chordata > Actinopteri > Kurtiformes > Apogonidae > Apogon > Apogon talboti. The sequence goes on along the minus strand of JAPQRQ010000026.1, from coordinate 15,467,632 downwards.
GAGGCAAAACGACAGAGCGGCGAAGTTTAGAGACAAGAATGGCAGCTTTTATACCAAACTAAAGGGTGCATATGTCTGAAATCCTTGTTTTGTTTTTTTTTTACCTGTAGGAGCATTGAGAGCAAATCATGACCATCGTTGTCTATCCTGTGAGACAGAAAACAAAAGAGAAAGTGAGACTGACAGAGGCTTGAGTGTCAGTGTTTTAAAAGCTGACTGAAGCCGTTTAGACCAGTGTAATGTTCCTGCCATTTCTACAGAGGCGGAAACGCTCAACTACAGTTCTTACTGAAAATCAATCCCGCATCTTATCAAATTACATAGAACATATCTCAGTAACTTGATCTACACACACGCACGTATTCATGGCTGTGGGCATGTGCGCTCAGATGTACAGACCTGGGTGCGTGGTTGACGAGGGGTTCGGCTTTGTACTGAGGGAAATTATAGGTTTTAAACTCTTCACTAGTAGTGATGCCCGGCCAGGTCTCTTCAGTAGGAGTACCTGTTGAAAATGAAGAACGATCGGTTAATGTAAAGTGCACACAGAGAGAAGACGATGCACATTCATCTGATGCAGGGCGTCTCACCGAGGATGCGAAATATGAGGTGAAGCTCGTCTTCCACGGTCGATCCAGGGAAGAGAGGCCTGCCTGTGATCATTTCATAAAAGATGCAGCCAACACCCCTAAACAAAACACAGAGAATTAGAGAAGATGTCATATTGAGTCCACAAAACTATGCGTGTAACATAGATTCAAGATTTTTATTTGTCACATACTCATGGTATGAACAGTGAAATCCAAGAAACTGTCCCCAAGGCAGTGCGTCAAAATTAGTCAAACCTACAAAAATGACTGAAGGACTGATGTCTCATATAAATATAGACATAATATAAATATTAAAATGACAGAGAAATGCGATATTACAGTAACCATCAACTCTCATATGTGCATAGTGCTAGAAATCAGAGCAAAATGTACCAAACTGTCCTATTAATGCATGTTCTCCAGTTCCATGTAATATATTGCAACCAGCAATGCAACATCACTATTAGAAAATCCCAAAATCTGAGAGGGAAAACACCAGAACTGGAAAATACATGCCTCACTTCTGCAGCTTTCTCATCTCAGTCCAAATCAAAAGGATAATTCTAAATATATATGACAGGACAATGTATCACGCTGTAATTAAAAAGTGAAAGCCACTTTTCCGAACCTCCATGTCAAGACAGAGTAGAGCAGTAGAGTCATATCCAGGTCACATCTGACAGAATCTGATTGGCGGTTGGTAATTACAGCTGTCATCTATGTGTTTAACCCACGCTCTCTGATCTCATATGTGGCTGCATAAACGAGCCCCTCACCATTCATCTCCACATGCCATAATCTGTGTTTAAAGCATCAGTAACTCATTTCCCAGACTATTTGGTGGTATTATCTGCCCCTGTTTTCTTCTGTCTTCCTCTTTTCCTTTAAATGGTGTGGTACCTTGTAGGACAACTGTAGATGAATTGTTGGCTCTGGTAACATCTCCATTCACCATTTCAGTTTTCTGTTTGTGACGACTCTTTGTAGATCCTCAAACGGACCTATCTCTTGTCTAATGGGGTCATAAACTGTGTCCTTAATGATGTGGTCTCTATAGGAGATGCCGAGGATGTATCGTTGTTGTACATCTGTTGTAAGAATCCAGGACTCACAAAGGAATAATGGAGGTACCAGTGTTCAGAATAAGCTTTGTCTGGAGGTAGATGTTTTTATCCTCCCATATGGTCTATAAGTTTACAATACCTGCAAGTGCTTTAGCAACTCTGGTAAGAATAATACATTTAACCTCCCTACAAGCCTTAATTGCCTGTGATTAGACAAAATTGGGGCATCATAGGGTGGATTTCCAACAGCCAGAATACACAGGCAAGTGGATGTCCCATGTCCTCTGAGAATACTTGAATTACAATATGATGAAAGGTTATTATGGAATTTTTCACTGGTGAAACTATTAAAACTATTAAAGTGGGAGGAGAAAGGGCCCTTTTATTAACAGCTTTAACTTTAGATAAGGTTATGCAACACTTAACATTTACATAAAAAATATATAAGGCTATTACTGTTATTTATTCAATCCTAAGATTTATGAAATTATAAAGTGAACCCATTATAGACTAAATATACTGTGTAAAGAACTGAATGGTGATTATTCATTAATTCAAATGATTTTTGGTTTCACTTGTGTGCGTTTTTTGCCTGTGTATAGATCCAGTGTGTGTTTGCTCACCACATGTCGATTGGTGTGGAGTATTCAGTGGAGCCCAGAAGCACATCCGGTGGTCGGTACCATAATGTCACAACTTCATTTGAGTAGGTCTTTGTAGGAACAGACTTGGCTCGTGCCAGACCTTCATTAAAATACAGGAAAATAATTCATGAATCACTTTGTCTTCCTTGACAAGTAATTTCCACTCTTGACATTACATTCTAGAATGAAAAACACTGCTGTTCTTTGTGAGTGTGAGGCTAGATTTCAGTTTTGGATAGAAAATACACAGCCCGGCCAAAACATAAAGTTGCATTTATGCCACAGTTTGTGCTTGTGCAGTGTCAACATAAATTCATTTCCATTCAAACTTTTTTTTTTGTTGAACATTCTACTTATTGGGTTTTTTTAATATAAAAACAAAGAACATAGGTCTGTTGTTGATCTAAAAGTCAAACAAATAGACAAATAACATGCAGAACAACCCCCCCCCCTCCCCTAGCACACATCCCCTCCAGGTTACAGGAAAAACAAAAATAAATAAATAAATACAAAATAGAAGTACAAAATTCCCACTTTAAATATTACCAAAAATATAATAACAAAATCAAAAAAAAAATAACTATGATAAGTCAAAACTGCTCAGGCACACCAATGCTGTATAATACAATACTCAAGAGCAATATGACAGATTGTACTACTAACATAGTTCAGAAAAGCAGTCCATGTCTTTTCAAAAGTGTTAGAGGCTACAATTAAAGTCAATCGAATTTTTTTCCAGTTTGAGAAAATAGAGCACCTCTCATCCAATATTTCTATCCATACATGTATTTTTCATTAAGATCTTGTATTGCTGATGGTAGAGTTGGACCACTGCTTCAATTCTTCTCCATCATATCCCAAAGATTCTCAATGGATTCCAGACATTGTCCAGTCTTTATGCTTCCTGACAAACTGATGGTTGTTAAAGAAATGAGAAGCTACTCGCTGCATCAGTTAAAGTTAAACAAGTTGTTTCCATCATGGCAGTAATTATCCAATGGGAGGCTCTTACATATTTGCTTAGTTAAATCCAGATGGGGACTTTTTTTGGCCAGGCTGTGAACATTAGCAGTTGGTGACTTGCAAAGAGGTATTAACGCCAACACTACATGGCAGTCTGTCATGTTTTGTGTTTGGCCTAAGGGTGGCAGTGTTGTCTGGTTAGTGAGTCCATGTAAGGCATGCTGACACTGTTACACTTTCAGGAGCCACTAGGAGGCTTTCTCATTAAGATTCTGTCTCAGTTTATACACTGTATTATAAAGTACGACTCTTGCTGTGACTGTAGTAATACTAGTTATGTACCAAAGTCTGCCAGTTTGAGCTCTCCCTTTTCATTGATGAGCAGGTTCTGGGGTTTGAGGTCTCTGTGAAGGACCTTCCTTCTGTGGCAGTAAGCCAGACCCCGCAACAGCTGGAAAAGGAAGATCTAAAGAAAGAGAGGAAATCTGTATGACTTACAGATGAATGCTTCATATAGCATGGGACATAATAGTGTTACAGGTACACTGATCACAGAAGCAGCACAACCAGAAACATATGACACGTGTTGACGGAAACCTGGTATAAAACAACAGAAAAGTAATGCAATAAATCTCCTATTGTGTAAAGAAAAGGGTTAAAGACATGTTAGTGTAAAGGGAGGTCATATATTACTACTTCGCTTAATATAAGCTGTTCTTCCCTGAAACTTTTGTTGTAATGCTGTACATCAGGGGTGTCCAAAGTCAGTCCTCCAGGGCTGGCGTCCTGCATGTTTTAGATAGTTCCCTCTCCCAGCACACCTGGATGCCATTATATTGTTATCAGGCTTCTGCAGAGCTTGGTGATGAGCTGATCATTAATTGAACCAGGTGTGCTGGAAGAGGGAAATATCTAAAACACGCAGGACACCGGCCCTGGAGGACTGGAATTCGACACCCCTGCTGGACATACTGTATATCATTAATTGTTAATACAGAGACTCAGAAATGCATTTGTGTCATCATAACTTTACTAAACCAAAAAACTTAATGTTGGCCTAAAATGTTTGCACATAACTGTACATTGAAAATATAATAATATCGAACAGTAATAGCCATGACGTAACAGACTTTTCCCCAGACCACATTTCTTTCCTTACATACCTTAACATTGTGAACACTCATAATGCTTCCACAGTCGTCCATGTACTGCTTCAGGTCTTTTTCCTAATAGAGAGAGAAAAGTAGAAAAAGGGGAAGGTAGGAAGTGGAAGAGTGTTTGACATAACATAATATAAATATGCCAGTCTGCTACAGGTAAACATGTACAGTACAGCCACTCACCAGGTACTCAAAAACGAGTGTCAGGCACTTGTCAGTATGGATAATGTCATGGAGGGTGACAATATTGGCGTGCTTCAAGTCTTTCAGTAGAGACACTACAGAAGTGAGAGACATCAGACAGTGTCAGTCAAACATCGACAACCTGTGGAAGGAAGTTAAACAGCTCACGGATCACTAGCTGCTGTGGGAGCTACAAGGCATTGCAGATCTGACAAAACTGGCAGAACAATAGGACTTTTTGACAGTGCGGTCCATGCTGAACAGCGAGGTGCTCTTTCCAAATGATTGGAGTACCTTCTCTGATCGCTGTGCAGGGTGCGCCCTCCTCATGCTCCAGTCGGATCTCCTTCAGAGCCACCAAGTTGTCTGTTAACTTGCTTCGACCCTTAAACACCGTCGCATAGGTGCCCTGCGGTGATGAAAAGCGTCGCATTTATGAAGTAAAATGAACATAAAAGAACTTTGTGTGTGTCAGCTTTTCCTTCGCTGATCTCACCTCCCCCAGTTTGTCGAGTTTGATGTAGGTCTCGAGTTTTCCAAAGCCGATTTCAGACTAGAAAGAACAGAGAAGGAGTCAGGTGAGGAAGTTAGGAGTGCTATCAGTGTGCCACTTTACATTTGTTTTGCATAGAGCCTGATATTAGGTCATTTTATCATATCACAACTAACTGCAGGATTTCTAGAATCACAGCCCTCAGGCAGAGCTGCTTATTCTAATTTCATTTCCACTGTTTTGACATTTGACCTACAGCTGCAGGGGTGTGACTCACCAGGCCTCCCTCCAGTGTGTCTGCACTAAACCATTACCTCACTTTATCCTTATGTCATCACGTGTGTTAATATCCTCCGGTACTATGTTACACCTGATCAACCTATTCTGCACTTGATGATATGCTCATGCAGACAGACATTTCTGACTATGCTTAATTAGGGAACATCAGACATCCAAATATAAATATGAACCAATGCATCATATATTTCCTCCACAGTGTCACTTTAATGATGCAAAGTACTGTCAGTGGTCGGGTGCACATACAGCCACTGCAGTGTCTCAGTTTCTCTGATTTTATTACTTATAAGTATGTGTTTGAGTAAAATGAACATTTTTGTTTTATTCTATAAACTACTGACAACATTTCTCCCAAATTCCAAATAA
>JAPQRQ010000026.1:15420735-15452396 GCA_037367365.1 Apogon talboti | reverse complement strand
ATGGCTAGTGTAGGATGCATTTCTTATATGTTGTGCACTGGTGAAAGTGATAAAATATGCATTGGTTTGAATCTATTTATAAAGAAAGTACAGTATGCCATCCTCTGTACTAACCCTAACCCTAAAAATAATTTATAAATCTATTGTTGTCCTGGTGAGAAAAACAATGGGATCCAAATTTATTAAAATATTTATACATTTCTTATCTATATTATTCAATACATTATTCAATGGATTTCTGTACATTTCATCTGAAGTGCATGAACATGTTTCTTACTTTTGCCGACATTTAACTACCTGAGTTGATTCTGCATCTGTTCTTTGGTCCGGCTAACTGTTGACAACAGCAGCATATGTTCATTAGCAAACATCAGCCAAACACAATACATCTGTGTAAATGCTTAGCAGACCGCTTCATTGCCATTTAAAGTCTCTGTTGCACTCTCTATGGCCTTGAGGCCGGACAAGGGGATGCAGAGTGTGTGCTGCTAAGAAAACTGAGCAGTCAGTGTAGTCATATTAGGATCAACCCTTACAACCCAGATGGTGAAACATTAAACTCTTGATAACTGACACCGGCGTAAAGGGAAAATTGATCCGGGATATCTACATAGTGACAGATACACATGCATGACAAGTGACTCTCCAATACCCCTATTATGTCACAGGCCTTTCTCACTTTGGAGAGGTTGTGTAAACAGTCCAGCAGGTGTGGGTGAATCTTACAAAGAGAATGAACTAAGAGGAATATTCCATCATCCGGGTCCCTGTGTTAATACAATACCACAGTGTATGACTTAAAACATACAGTGTGTGCACTTCTCTACTGCTACCATCTCACTAACACAACTTTTCTGCCTAAAATAAGCACACAAACCCGCTCGCACATACTTCCTGATCACTCAGGACACTGTCCTCCGGTCTCCTGCAGGTTCTTTCTGCTCCATTTCCATAGCAGACTAAGAGCAGACAGTAAATGTCATGAGCTACCACTGGCTCCCTGTGTGGAGCCCGGTTGGCCTAGTTAGGGTTGCTGACTCCCTGCTAGCTTGTCTGGAAGAGTGAGTGGGCTGCTTTTAGGTCTATCCTTACCTCACCTAGGTCTGTATGTAGTCCACTTAGCTGGAAATCCATCTCAGGCTTTGGCAGTGCCATAAAAATAATTGAAAAGTCAAGTGAAAAAGGTTGTTAAAAGCACTAAAGGCAAGCATAACATGAACGTCACAACGCCTTTAGAGAGGAATCGGAATTTGGGAATTTTTTTTAAACTATAAAATTGCCCATAAATGAAGTTCAGTGGATTGCTCAAGGCTGCACCGGTAGAGTAAATAGTCCTGTCCAATAGATTACTTGGTCTGAAGTGAATAATTTTACAACTTCTTTTTGCCCCTTGGCCAGAAGTTCCCAAATTAAAGTTTTCAAAGCAAAGAACAGCAGTGGGTGCACAATCAGGCAGTAGCAGCAGGAATAAAGAGATACTGCAGTCATAGTGCGAACAAGCAAGTGAATAATGAATTCACAAAAAAAAAAAAAAAAAAGAACCTGAAGGACTTTTTGCTTCTCTAAGGAGTTCATGAGATCCTTGAAAATACCCACAAACACAGCCCTGGGCTATCCTACTGCATCGCAAATCTTTAAACCACCTACTTAAAGGAAGTAATATTGTGAAATTAATTAGTTTAAGATGTCGTTGAAATAAAACATCAGCAGATTCTCAGGGAAAACTACTTAACATAAATCTATGGCTTTGTATCTAATAAAACCTGAGGATACATGTTTGATTTGAATGATTTTAATTGCACTGACTACCCCACAGAAGGAAACGACAAAAAAACAGAGATGGGCTTCTTGCATATCTTAACGAAAAAAGGAATATTAAAAATTAGATGATATATCAAGTGTACCATCATGCTGTTAAACACAGAATGGCATTGACTGAACATGCTTCCTCTAAAAAGGGAAATTCAGCAGATAAATCATGAATCGCATCATAAAAGTTGCTGTCGCTGCTCATTACAGCCTTATATCTTAACCTGGATCTGAGAAATCAAACAATCATGACAACGGACAGTTATACGACTCACCAATACGGTTTCCAGGAGGACGGCATGTGTCCAACACTCTAAGCATACGGAAAGGTGACAGCCTCAACGGGGTGTCTCTGTCTCCCATTCGCATCCCATCTCCCATTCTAACCTCCCCCATTCTGGAGTCTCCCACCCTAGGAGCACGAGCAAAGCACGCCTGGGGGTTTCCTGACGCATCCATAGTTCCAGAGGATTTAAAGCATTAAAATCTAAAGTTCATTTAAAAAAAAAAAAAAAAAAAAAATCAAAAACACATTCTTGCTTAGACAAAAATATAAGCGACTCTTGAATTTGTTGAGATGACTTCAGCTCAGTACTGATGTCCAGTCAACAGGTCTGAGTAGGACCCAGGCTTTAGAAGCTTTCAAGGCAAAATCCAGTCTTTAGGCGGCTTCCATACATCCAGGTGAGCCCCGGTGCAGGACAAAAAGTTCTTATATTGCAGACTGCACAGGCACTCTAATCACAATGCAACAACTCCCTGGGCTACTACTCCACTTAAACTCTCTGTGTTTTCCAGTAGACACTCCCACACTCCCTCTCCTCTCTCCACCTCTCCTTCTCCTTTTTCTCACCCTTTTTCCCTCTCTGCAGTCACACTGGTTGCTGACTAAGGAAGGTCAAACGCTGTGCAGGTAAACGAAATGCTGCAGAGACGTTCCAACATACGCAAGCTCAAAACTGTTACGCCCGACGATCACAGAATAACAGGTGTTCTGTCTCCATCTATGTGATTCACACGCGTGCGCCCATACAAGTACAGACGGCCAAACTTAGAAGTCCCTCTAGGAAGAAAAAACACATTCATCTGGCAGATTCACTATTTTACTGCATCCCTTTGCACTTTTTTCCCTTTTTAAATCGACAGTCCAGTCTTCTGCCCTTTTCCCAGTGTTTTTATCCAGCTCTCTCTCCTTTATCCTCCCTTTTCTTCCACTGTTATAGAACATGCCACTCTGTTCAGGCTGTTTTGCTGCTCTCCCTCATCCACTCCCTTCTCTCGATTAGTCTCTCCTTGCCTCTGGCGCCCCTATCAGTGCTTTCAGTGTTGTTAGTCGTCTTGTTCCCTCCCTTCTCCTTGCTGTTACCCTCCTCCCTCTCATGTGATACCAATCTCTCTCTCTCTCTCTCTCTCTCTCTCTCTCCTGCCTCTATCTCTAATGCTCCCTCCCTCGTTCTCTCTTCCTATCTCTGTCTGGGTCCAGAGATGGTGTTGAATATACAGTACACTCTTTTTCTCTTCAGGAGCCGATGACAACATTTTCTGCAGGATCAGCCTCTTCCTTTCTCTCCATCTCTATCACTCTTTCTGTCTACTTTACCCTTCCTTCCTCTCCACTCACTGCCTCCTCCACATCCTTATCAGTCTCCAGTGCAGAAAATGAAACCCTGAGGCGTTTGAGTGACGCCTCTGGCATCATAGCTCCCATCGCACGCTCTACCACATTCCCTCCACCCTCCTCGTTCTCTTTCTCCCTGCGTCCTTCCCCCAAGACCTGAAGGAAAGGCCATTACTCATGCTCAACTCGTACACAGACACACTTTCCCACACCTCTGCAAAGACAGTAACAGTTCATCCTTGTATCGCTTATTAACACATGACTGTCTGGCACACCCATAGCTATCAAAACTAGGAGCCAACATATTTCTTAAACAAGGATGCAGTCAGGAGGATATTAAGACATCAAGACTGTGCTTTGGGCTAGAGTCTTGACATAGGAAATGTAATATAATGGTCAGTGCCAAGAGAAAGAATCTGCTAGTTTTCTGCAGTGTCATGATACTATAATGTCACATAACTTCCTTAATGTGAACAATAGTTTTCCACAAAGTCAAAGTTGGAGTTATTTCAGTAGAACACAGAAGATGACCTATCTGTAATGATAGCAATGAATACAAGTACTCATTGTTATCAGTGTGTTAGCCCTTAAAATCAGTGCTCCTTATTTCCAATGCATATAGACTCTCTCCATCCAACAAAAAAGTGGATCATGCCAGCATGGAAACTAGTAGAATAGTAATAAAACATCAATATGATGACGCTGCTGCAAGCAAAATGTCAGCAAGATAAGGCCTCAAATGTCATCTTTTCTCCTGATGTTCTTAAGGATTAACACTTCAAAAACTGTTCTTCAGAAGACAAACCTCTCCCTTCATGTCAATAATTAGTCTGTGCTGCTAACACAACACATTGATGCAAAGAGGCTTGCACACCCTGCGAGTCAATACCTGTGCTCTTAATTTTATAACAACTTATTCAAACACACAGCGTTCCAGTTGGCAGCAGGCAAACTGTAATGGTAAAACTGGCTTAGATGAGTAAATACTGCGCTGTGCACTTAACACATCTACAGATAATTTCATCCAGCTAGGTGTGTGGGAGATGTATTAAAATAAATATTTAAAAGGTTGTATAAATGTGAAATGTTCTCTAATTAGATTAAAAAATGAATAATTATTTTTCTTTACGTTTCTGCACCAGCTAATGCCTTGAGATGTGCTTCTGGCTGCCTTCTTTTATACGTACGGCGAAGTGCAATGCCCTTTAGAGTGCATTGACAGACGTATATTGATGCAAATTGCTGCATCCTTCAGCATCAGGCTGTTTAAAACGTCAAGGACAGAAGCCCAACACTCTGCCCTCCACCCATCACCGTCTCCTAGTCTCTTTATATTCACAAGTGTGACTATGTACATCAAAGATTTGACTCTGCACCTTCCCTCATGAATTGCTTTGTTGTTCAGGGTCTTGCGTTTTTTTCTCACCGCCTCATTCTAAATATCTTTATTTTCATGTTGAATTAATTTCAGCCTCTAATAAAAACACTATATTTTCATGTAAAAGCCTTTCATAAATACCAAAGTCTGCCTCCAGACTGGAAAGACAATAAAGTCAAAGTGCATACAACATCCCTGAGGAACATGCACACTGAGAAAAAAAACACACTTACAGGGCTGGAGGGAGAGAGGGAATTTAGGCTGCAGTAATTACCTCTAAACCTTTTATCTGCATCTAAGGAATCTTATTATTCAATTACTGGGACCAGAGAGCATACTGTAAGCTGCATGCTCCATATGTGATGGTCCCAAATGTCTAACCCCTTTGCTGTTCCTCTACAACTCTGAGAATTACTAGCATTCTTTAGCAACATCCTCCTTTAGCCTCAAGCATGAACTACTGAAACAGCAAGCCACCACAACGCATATAAAAAGCTTCCAAGACCAACTACATAAAAGGAGTCCACTCCATTGTTCTTAATAAATCCTATCTTGGAGTGAGTGAGAAGGGTTAGCTTGTGCAAATGGATGGCTGAGAGTGTAGAGAGTGAGGACCGTGGCGATTAATGCAGTATTAATGCATTACATTAAACCCCTGGCACAGGCTCATATAGTGTACAGTACAATGGGAGAGATAAGGGTGGGCTGAAGAGCATTCCATCTTTTATTTTTGCCCTGTTCTAGTTTTTATCAGAAGGTTAAATATAGTCTGTAGATGTACAGTATGTGTGGTGAGAAAGAGACAGCAGAGAGAACAGAGCAAGAGGCGACATCTGTGACAATAACTGAAATAAATAGCAGCTGAGAGTGGGCAGCTTTAAGCGTTGTCCTTTTTCTTCAGTAAAACAGACAGACGGGCCACCTAATCCTCTGCAGTGTAACTACACATCTTCACGGAGAGAAACAAATGAGGGAGCAGGGGAAAAGCAAAAACCGAAAGTGCAGTGCACATCTTTCTTCACTGTAAGTACAGTGTGGTATGAGTGGGAGTGGGTGTTGGCCCACTTAGCAACAGATGAATCACAAACCTGTAAAAGCTCTACGGCTTTGGCTCGTGGCCAAACACCCCTAACATACACATATAACCCCATAGTCAGGCCCACTTACACAGATGAAAAGTGTGTTTAGTTGAATACTCCTGGATGGAGGCAGAGCAAGTTAGAAGAAGACACAAACAGGGAGAGAGAGGGAGAGATGGAAGGTAATCTCTTTAGTGCAGCAGGAAAGAAAGATTGCATCATCATGTCGCTCTATTAAAGGGTGCAACGTGCTCTGACTGCTGAGTGGCACGCAGTGAGTCAGCGAGACCAACCAGTGGGAAACGCACACAGACTCAGAACCTCTAACATCTTAAACTACACCTCATCACCATTTAAATAATAGAACAGCAACTCTGGTGTTTGAGTTAATCCTTTTTGGGCTGTTTGATTTCACAAGATGAAGTCACTTTGCCAGACAAACAGTCTGGGGGCTTAGGGCTGGTATGTTCATTTATTTTTACAGATCACTTGTAATTCTTTACACTGAAGACTTGACTCATATCTTAGAATATGTATAATGTTCTGCTGCTATAGCCATACGTGTCATTAGAATGTTTTCACTCCTTCCACAGTAGAATAAAGGTTAATAATACAGAATAGAAATAAATATGTTTGCAATTAAAAAGATGAAGTGTGCTAACAGTGACTGGGGAAGAACACCATATCCAGGAGGTATTATGTCGTAGTCACATGTTAAGTCACATAGTTCAGTGTTGTGTGCAGTGTGTATACAGCGGTGGCTGAGTGGTTCTGACATGTTCTGCTGTTCTGTTAAGTATCAAACCTAAGATGTGTTCTTGTTTGATTCATTTCGTGCATGTCCTTCCATAACCAACTATGTCCTCTGTCTGAGATCACATAAAGACTCAAAATGGCCAAAAATATGTTATAAAACCATGTTTGCTATTACTGACTGACCTTTTCCTGAAGGCCATTTAATATTGTAAAAAAAGTACAAGTTGATTTTAGCTGTCGGGTCAAATGCTGAACTTCTCATCTTCATCCTATCTTATGGTTGGATTGTAGTTTCTAATTTAATTAGAAAATGACCTTTTTGACCAACTATATTCTTTAAGCAGCTAAACCGCAGACTTCCTCCAAGGCCAATAGTCTACTTTCCTTCTCATTCTATTAAATCACAAATTCTGAGCTTAATTCTCCTCTTTTTGTCAGCTGCTGCCACTGCTTAGTTTACTTTTTAATTTAAGTGGCTGTTACCCATAGCCTAGGGCTCTCTAACGTTAAAATGGAAAACACTGCCCCTGTTTATGGATCTACTCTAGATTTAGAGGCTTTGTCCTTGGCCTGTGTCCTACCCTTCCACAGAGTTTCATGAAAATCAGTGAGTTAGTTTTAGCATAATCCTGTTGACAGGCAGGGTTACGTACTTCCTTGGCAAGTGTAAATATTCTGGAAAACAAAAGAAGTTATTGTGCCTTTATATTCCTCAAAAAAAGTTTTTTGTTTTTTTTTTATCATCACCAAAAGCATAGGTATCATTTTCGTTTCAGGAAATGAAATAATTGCCATATTTCTCATGTTAAATCGGTCATTTCTCCTATACCCAGCGTAGAAGTAGGCAAAACCTGGTAATGTAAGATGGCTTAAGAGCAGTTCTGTATTCACCCATAGTTCAACAGAAGCAAGAAATCTCATCACTGTGGTTTATCTGTAGTTCACTGGGCTGGGGACTCAGGCGTAGCACTGTGAAACGAAGACTCTCCTTCTATGTCTGTCTCCTTTCATCCATACTTCTCGCTTCCCCTTTTCTATCGGTCAGTCCTCTGCAAATCAATCTCTCACATTTCCAAGCTCCGTTTCTAACATCAAACTCTTCAGCTCCTCTCTTTCCCTCCAACTTGACTTTCCCCCTTCTCACTCCATTCCTCGGCTCCTGATATAAGCCGTTCTGTCACAGAGGGGAAATGAGATTATTGAGATCCGTATAGCCAGCGATCACACGTTCCATTACATAATGCAGACAGACAGAAGGAAAAAGTAATTGTGCAAGCAGCAAGGTTTTGTGAGCATCTATATATGTGTATGTGTGTGTGCACAGGATTAAGGTCATTAGGGTTTTATCCCTCCAGATTCATAGTAAATGTTGGGAGGATAGTCAAGGACAGATAGTAAATACCACTTTACACTCACTGAAAAGCCGCGTGAATACACACAAACTCAAGCTCCACACAAAAAGCACACACTCACCCCTCCGGTAAACAAAACTGACATCTGTGTGACATCAGTGTTTGGATTTTCCAACCACAGGTGGCAGTATCGCTCAATTTTAAGTGAAACACTCCAGTGATAAAAGACAGTCAATATTCACTGATTCTTCAAGCGTATAAGGACAATAAAAGAGATAATGACTGTTTACCGAATTAATGACAAACAGAAGAAGTGTAAATGCACAGAATATGCTGTTGACAAAAAGATACTTAGAAGGGAAGAACTGGAAAACAGTATGTGATAAGCTGAATGTGTCTTCCTGTCATTAACGAGGTGGATGTTTGTTTGCTTACAGTTTTTGCCAATTGCTTGGGCCTACACACTGAGTTAAAACTCTGCACACAAACCCAATAAATCAGTTTGTGCTAAACATGTCACTTCAGTGCCTCTTTTCAATACTTTTCAATGGGCTTAAAAATATAGGCTGAAATTATAAGCCTATAGAATTTTTTATTTTTTATTTTTTACACCAACAGCACATGATGCTGTATACCCCAAGAATAGACACATTACAGTAAAATTACACTGCAGTGATAAAAAAAAACAACACTCTTCTGTTAAGATGCTAAACCACATTACATCATACCTGGATAGTTGACAGGAAAATTATGATCCTGATATTACCAAATAATCTACAGTTTGTTGTCTGGTCCCCTTCTGTTCCTGTTCTCATCCTCCTCTTATTCTTCTGCCTTCCTTTACAAAGTTCTCACAAACAGCTGATCTGACCTGATGTGTATTTGTAGTTCAAGGGCTCAGACCGACTGCTGTTCAACCAGTGTACAGGTGTGTCAGACATGTTTTGCATCTAGAAGACAAGTGTTTTCTCAGCGGTTGCATGAGTTTTCAGTTTCAAATGAAATCTCTAAGAAACAGTGTGTAGTTGTGAATTCGCCTCAATATTCCACTGTTTTTGTAATGCGGTGCTGCTCTACACTCTCTGAATGTACAAATGTTATATGGTTACCCATGACGATCATGGATCACTTTCAGAAGACCTGTTTCAGTAATGATGTTACTAATTTCATGACATTCTACTGATTTTTGGATCATTTTGGTTTTGTTTGTTTGTTGCAGCATCAATGAAATAATCTATTTACCTGAGACTGGAAAATTAGTTTGATTATTATTATCCCAATTCTGCCTAATGTCAATGATTTGCATTATAATTAATGAATGTGGAATATTCAAATGAACAATCTCCACTTATTTAGCACCTGCTGAACAGCAATAACACAGATCATTTTTTAATGTAATAATACATAAATTTGGGCAGTATGGGGTCAAGGCATTATTATATTAGTTGACTCTTGTCTAAGCATTCATTTTTAATGTGGAAGCAATGGAGGAAAAAAAACTGTAATGTCTGTAAATATAAAATTAGGGAAGCAGAGAATGTGGAATCATTTGTGTGACAGTCTGACTGATGCCGATTGCCGACACTGATGTAATTACTTTTTTTTTTTTGGTGGAAGGGAAACAAAATTTTTACTATATACACACACACACACACCTACACACACACACACACACACATACATACACATATATAGTCAAAATAGTCCATCTCAATTGTGTTAAAGGTTCTTAGTCCCTCATAATACCATCTTTGAATGAACACAAGTTCAATCGTACACATTTATTATACAAATTTTAGTTTAGTTTAGTTCAGTTTAGGAACAATGTACAAAAAACCTTGACTTCAGACAGAAAAAATGTGTTGCACTAGATTTTGCTACAAGATAATTTCCTTCTGCTGTCCCTGGGAAAGTAAGTACAAGTACAAATATCCAAGTAAGTGAAATAGTGACTAAACTTTGGGAGGTCAAACATGCATCAATGTCTGACCACCACATGTCACCACCTCCAACTCCCATCACAATATACAATCATATTAGAACACTCACATACGGTTTAAACCTGCTCTACAAACACTTCCAGACTATGCACTGAGCATAACTGGAATAATGATGGCGTAATAAAAGTTAGTTATTACCAAATAAATGTTGATACAGTTTACTTAGTAGTGATCTTCAGCTTAAGACTCCTTCACTTAGCACATACTGTACATTTATGTGTTACTGTGTAGGCGTGTATTTGTGTGTGCATCACTGTTAATACATATGTGTGTGTGTGCATATGTACCCAGAGATCCAGTCCTGTGCAGGTTCAGGTATGCTCTGTCTCTCTCCAGCCCCCCTCCCAGCTCTCTGCGTAAGGCGGTTCGGCCAAGATGACCAGCGTATTGGCGTAGGAAGGAGGGCGCACTGTGAGAGGCGGGAGGGTGCACGGGGCACACCACCATGGGCTCTGAGACGCGCGAGGCGAAGACACGAACAGGGAGAGGAGCAACAATCAAGACAAGAGAGAAAGAAAAGCAAGAGAAGACGAGAAAGAGACAGAGAAGAGGACAGCGGGTTGACGCAAAGAAAGAGTAAGGGGTCAGAACAAAAAACGGAAAAAGACAAGAATTAATGAAACAGCAGAGACAGCAGATGAGAGAGAAGAGAGGCAGCAGAATAGAAAGACAGATAATAAAAATTGTAACAGGGAAGGGGAGGAGAAGAGACAACACAAGGTCACACAGAGACCACACAGAGAAAGACAGTAGAACACGTACAATACGTCGGAGTGACAGATAAAAAGGTGCGAACGCAAACGGCAGCTGTCATGTTTGATGAGGAAGCGGTCAAACAGTTTAGTGACAGTGACACACAAAAGTAACCTTCATGAAAAATGGAGAGGGCATGAGAGAAGCATGCAAAGTGGAAACCATGATGAGTTAGGCTGATCTGAGAAGCAGAGAGTTAAAAAGCAACAACATGCAAATGGAAAAGTACAAGACACACTATGTGGAGAAGGTTACAGAGGTAAAGGTAGAACAGAATCAATGATAAAATGGCCTCGTTTTAATGATGTTATTAAAGGTTCCACCGTGAGAAATGAAATGAGGAATACATATTCAGCTCACGTTTGTAATCCCTATATACACTCTATATATCCTAAATCTACGAGTTGTGGAAATCCAGCTTATACATACACATAGGAACCTACAGATCTGTCCAATAGCAGTAAAATGACATTGACATTAATAATTTCTTTTGCAGAAGGTGAGTTTAAATCACCATGAAACATGCTACTTTAGAACTAATCTTCAATTTACTTGACACTGCACTAAATTCCACTGTGATCTTCGAGTATTGGGGTTTAGCTTTACTCTGAAACATTTCGTTTCAGTCTCGCCTCCAGTCACACAAGCCTAATTTCTCCGAGAACACAGCGAAGAAACAGATCTGAGGCCTGCGCCAGCTTTGATTCTAATTAGCACCTTGAAAAATGTGAGGAATATTTTTACCACTCTTTTGCACAGTCTAACTGAGATATAAAGAGATGTGGGGGTAGGGAGGGCGATACAGTGAGGGAAAGAGACGAGAACAAGATGTAGAGCAGTGGTTAAAGTTTAATGTGTCTCTCCTCATTCACTACATCATTTCACACAAAACCTTCTTACTTCCTATTTTGGACCAAAGATAAGGATGTCAAAAAAATAAAAAAGGAAGAGGAATGAGGAATGGAGATGAATCAAATTAATTAAGCAATGTATTTGCAGTCCATTTACTGTTTCTACCTTACAGGAAAAAAACTCAAGAAGTATATTTGGTTGCTCTATGCACTTTGGTTTTTACTGTTTTTTTCAAGAAGCAAGAAAAATGTACATTCCTACAGACATGGGACCTGTAGTCGTGCATGATGCCCAGCAGATGGCACAATCAACATGTTAGAAGGACAATCCTTTTGGCAAATTACTCAATTGACTACAAGCTGCCATCTTTTGGTTACACTAAACAATGTACCTGAACTAAAAAGCATGTTTATAGATTCACATTTCCAATAAGATCCACTTTTGAAGCCCCTCAAATTATGCTCAGTGCACGGTGAAGAAAAGGTGACAAAGGTGATGATGGGGTGATGATGGAAAAGGTTACGACGACAGCTCAGACTGTGTGTCTGTTAGTTAAAAGTGTTTGTATTAAGTGTATGTGGTGCACAATAATAAATACTAAGAATCTTAACATACTTGTATTAATATGTGCTAATAATCAGAATGTAGTTCACTGGAAATGGAAATGGGAGCAGAGAATATTTTAATATAATGCCATTATTTTGCATAACTTTTATGCATCTCATGCCACTGTTTTGACTTATCCACCTACAGTGCGTCATCACTTGCAAATCCCCACATCACTTAGTGTGTCTTTGTATGCCTTAAATGAACGATTATGGTATGAACAGCAAATGCTTAATAATGTGGTTTGCCAGGCGCTAGTCTTAACAGATGTTAGAGTCAAACTTTATGACTCCCGGAGGGTTTTGGATGTGACAAAGTTACTCTCCATCATAATGACACACGCTGCCTGAATATTTTTCCAGCTTTATAATTCAGTAACTCCTGTAGGAGCATAGATAAATACAAGCATAAATATTCATTAGTATTACGCATATTTATGAACATGTAGTTCATATAACAGGTTTCATGAGTTTGTGTTTCAGCTGCAGCGTCTTAAAATAAATGACCTGAAGTATAGCGAATACGCTGATGTGTTTGTGTATGCCTGTGGGTATACAGGCGAGTGAGGTTAAGTGCACTTGTTAATGTGTCTCACCATTGTCCCTGGCTGCGGACGGCTCGTCCAAAGCCATCTGTTCTGCCAGTTCGGATAAAGAGTCATCCACAGGCCGAGCACTGCGTAAAGACATGGACAGCCTCCGCTTGATTATCTTCATCCTGTCCATCTTCTCAACCACACCACCGGGGCCCACAGGCCTGGAGGAGGAATAACAAACATCATCATCATTGTCATCACCACCACACTCAACCCCATCATTACAATCATGCCAATTGTTATCATTATCACCATCAACAGTGATAACTACCCTAACCTGTTAACCTTCATTGTATAATGAAACGACTGCAATGCAGTCTAAGTGCATTTTCTACAGTTGTTTTTGGCTCCTGATGATTGTGTTTGCTCCCGCAGCATGTGTTCTCATTGTTATGCATCCCAAATGCAAACATAGCAGAATAAAAGACAAAGAATGAGACACAGAGAAAGAGAGAGAAAGAGAGCAACAAACAAAAAAATGTACAAAAACATGTTAGCTGACTGTGCTACTCCCCAGAGGCCTCAGACTACAGCAGCTCACCCAAATGAGCTGTGATTGGCACACATTTCATTTACAGCTCCATCAAGGTCCACAATACTGTTATTTTATGAAACCTAGTTTATCACAACTGTATTCTGGTGCCAAAATGGAAGAATGATACAATAAATTCATAAAAACAAAAGTACTACATCAAAACATCTATATTGATCTATCATTAGTAGATCTACAGCTCAGATCTAATCAGTAATCCAAGCTGCTGGTCTCCTTGTAGCAGCATCATTAAAAAATATAGTTTAAAATACTGTGTACCATCCATTCCTGATGACTGGGTCATGCCCCATTGAGGAAATAATATTACCCCTGCGAGGCTACTGCAGTCGGGTTCATCTTACTAAATCCACCATATTTGATTGACATGACAGGACCTCAGTTTTGTTCAGTCATCCTTTTTTTTATATAAGACATGCTCATACTTTGTCTGATAACAGAACTGATAGTATCGCCACCGAAATCGCATTCCCATCACCCCAAGCAGCTTCAAAACAGGTTTACTTTAGTTTGATTTATTTGGAAGCCCCTTAGTTACAACAAGCCTGCAGCTATTCTTCCTGGGGGTTGACACATATTTAAAATAACTCAGTACAGCACAATAAAAAAGAAAAAAAAAAGAGAAGACAGTGCAACTCTTGACACTTTAAACCTAGAGGTTATACTTAAACAAGCACAAAGTTCAGATCCCTGTGTCTTAAAATTCTTATACATAAACTAATATCAAGTAAAACTGCACAATTACCAGGTGAAGATATGTGGATACTGTATGTTGAATCTACATTGTGGAAGTATGTATTAAAGGTCAGGGAACTGATTTATAACTTGCATATCTTTGAGTGTATTCACAACATAGTGGGATTATTTAGTGCGTTGGATATGATCAAAGGGGACAAGAGCCTGCGGTGAATGTCTAATTTACATTTCAAGCACTTGATAACAACTTTCAACAAGACTCCTGTTCTTAATCACACTGAATATTCATATTGTTCTGACAGCTCTTTAATCCAGGCATATGTTGTTTTTTTTTTACTTTACAGATTAGAGAACAACAACAAGAGTATGATACTTCTACCTACACTGATTTATTTGGCCACATTAGTAAAGTTCTTAATGTGTTAACATGTTTTCAATAACATGAATAAAACACATTTATTTCTCGTAAAGTAAAGTAAAATGTTATGGGACTTAAATTTTCTCTCCTTGTATGTCATAGATAATATTAATTAACTTAAGATAGTTTGACATTTTTATAAATGTTTAGGGGACAATGTTGTATACGATAAGGGGTTAAAATAGGCGTCACATTCTTAAACACTGATAATAAATTCTTATGAGTTTCTTTCATTGTTTCAGTGTGTACGCCTTTAAATATCAGTGCATTTTCAGTACAGTATACAGTTTAAGGTATGCATCAAATTAATCTGGCTGTAGTGCATGTGTAAATGCATATACAGTGTGTGTGTTTTGTGTGTGCATTTGTGCGCCACTCAGAGTAATGTTTCTCTACACTCTGCTTCTCTGGCCTGGAGGTAGAGGCAGCTACAGCAGAGTATTTCTGTCTCCATTCCACTCCCTGCTTCTTCTATCTATCTAATGCAATAAGGGCTTGAGTACTGACATGCACAAGCGCGCACACATACACGTCACCCACTGGCTTTCTTTCTCTTTGTGTCCAACCTTGGAGGCTTCAACAAAAGCCATTCATTCTTTCAGGCTCTCGGTCTTTCAGGCCTATTAGAGACACCCTGTGCTCTGAGGGAATTCAAACCCAGTGATCCTCACGCAGGACGGCTGGCATTTTTTTTCCACCAGGAAGATGCGCTTAGGCTAGTATCCATTGCTAACAACATTGCCTCTGCCAATTCACATGAGCCCAGTTGGATGCAGTTTGCACCTAAGCCTAAGGCGTTTCTATAAGACAAATCAAAAAAAAAAAAAAAGTTGAGAGAACAAAAGAGCAAAAGGACAGCATCCCACATTCATTTCATATCATCCGTCACCCATGGATTATCACTATAGAATGAATCTCCATCCCCCCCTCATTTGCATGATGTTCCAGACTCGGCTATAGTGAAGAAACCTAGTCGGACAAGGAGATTGGGTTCTCCTCCACCAATCCAACCGGTGCTCGTGAATCTCTAGAAATAAATGACTCATATTATGGAGAGGCAGCTGATAATATAATGCGCTACTTATGAAAAGGATGAATACATTCCAGTGTTATCATTAAAACACAGATATGCATACATACAGCCATGCACGCACACAGTCACACGATTATGGGTAATTTCACAGTCTTCATCGTATCTCTGTTGAATTAGCACGAAGCCTAATGCAGTGGCAATCTCATTACCCAGCAGTTGAGTTCAGACAGAACCACTTTAGGGGACTACCACACAGCCAAAATTTCACATTTTGTAATATTGCACTAAATAAGATTTTGTCTATCCAATATAACTAAAAAAAATAAAAAATTTGCACAAAAACATAATATTCTTTATCATTTTTAAATTGTAAACTTAATCACATTTGGACTTTAGATGCTTCTGTTAGTATCACCGTGCACAAAGAATTTTCCCTCTTTTTTTCTCTTTTATCTACACAAAAACCATTTGAAGTCAATAGGATTGTAATTACTCATCTAACTACTGTGCCAGTCGGTTTAGTAAAGGAAATTTTTCAGGATGAACAAATGTTGATGAAATGTGTGCTGGATGCTGCATCATGTCTGGTACAAATGGACATGGCAGTGTGAAGAGTTTGGCAGTGAGAGGGATGAGGCATGTGGCTGCAGGCCATAGCATGTGCAGGACACACTCACCAGACACCTAGCAAGTCACAACTCTGACACATAACACTATGAAGAAAGGTATTTAACATGATGGACCTACATCACGCCCAAAAATAATTTAAAGTGCAAGTAATAGCAATGAATGTTCTTTTACTTGTGCTTTGAAAGCACTACAATACATTACAGATGATGAATTGGCTTTGGCTGGATGATTAAAATACTTTTATGCAGTAAAACAAAGACAGAGGATCAAAGGTTAATAAGCAACACAAGCAGTAAAGCAATAAAACCTCCTCTGGGTAAACTGTTGTTTTTGGGTCAAGTTAGCGTGTGCGTGTGTCTGCATGAGTTAGTGAGTGACGGATTGAATGTGGTAGCGTGGAGGTGAGTTGAACTGACACACCCCTGAGGAGGACAGAGGAGGAACACATTCTGATTTATTCAAGACACACACCATTTGGGTTGCTAGGTTACAGGCCCGGGCAGTAACCACAGTTTCTGTCTCAGAGGTGAAGAGAAGAAGCAAGGAAACACAGAGGCAAAAAGCTAAGAATTCACATTTCACATGTCTCTGTGTCCCATCGCTCTTGAATCCCGACCCCCATGAATGCATAATTTCAAACACACATGCTCAGCTATAAAAACTTTCAGCTCTCCACTAGTGGGGAAGCCACACAGCAGTGAAACATGCCAGGGTGACAAGTATGGCACAGAGGTTCCTCTGCCAATTAGGCCTCTAAAGAAGGAATGTGAATAAAAGAACTCAAACAAGCATCAGCTAAATACACAAAGAAACGCAAATGCATTTATCTGAACATACGGAGATTGTTGCAGCTCTGAAGACAGAGGTGTTATTTACTGTCTGCCAGATATCGTCTTACCTCCAGTCTCTTTTTATCTCATTACAAACAAAGATGCATTCTTTGGACATTCAGTGGGACATGAATCACATGCATGCATGCACACGCATACAATGTGTCAGAGTGGAATGGGCACTCTGAACAGTGCCACTCTGAACACTGTTTGGCACAGTGGCCTGAGGAAGCATGAGTAATGCAAAAATCTGCCCAACTACAGAATCCTACACACAAACACGCACAGACCAACAGATAACAAGGCTGATGTGTCTGCTTCTAATCCCAGCCCTGGATACTTTATCTTTGCATTTTGTATTGACTGCTACTGTTCTCAGTTCTTACTTAGCCCTGGTTACTAAAGTGTTAAAGGAAGAGAAACAAATCTAAGCTCCACACCTTTACTAAAGATATGCTCTAAAGTGTGGACCTTTTTGTGGCCCATGCCTTTCCCTTCCACCAAGTTTCATGGAAATCCATGCAGTACTTTGGTTTTTTTTTTGTTTTTTTTAGTGTCCTGCTGTCAGATAGACAAACAGGAGCAATCACGTTACATTCTTGATGGATGTTCTAATAAAAAGACAAAAGAATAAACTCCTGGGTGACAACAAATGGGGTTATTAGAGGAAACTGTGGAATTACACCCACAAAACACAAAAGGAGAACAAACCCTTACTATCCGTCTGTAGCCTTTTATGTAACTTTGCTTTACCTGGATTATGTGACCATAATCACCACAATAATGTGAACATTAACTAATGAATGTCTGCAAAGATTTGGTGACTGTGTGCGAAAATCTTCTGGTCAATGGGGGACTGTTCCATGTAAACACCAATGAAAAAGGGGTTTCCATTTATGCACATTTGTGTAATAGAGGACAGACATAAATTCATTGTATGATCATTTAAGTATATATTATGTTGTGTTATATGTTTTTGCATATGACAAGGGAGTAGTCTAATTGTCAGGCAAGAAAGAAAGAAAGAAAATAATAAGGCATTGGTGAAAACTTGTCACAGGGTCATTGTGGTTATAAGACAGTTACAGTTTAGAAGATATGTAGTAACACCATCATATTGAGTTCCTGTGGAGCTATAATTGGTCTGGAATTATTATGGTGATTTTTCAACCAGGGTGCATCACAAGGGCAAAGACATTGTCGCATTATTTCAGATGTGGACGTCCCATGTTGGGAGATCTGTAAATAATGTATGATCTAATGATACTCCCCGTGTGCTCAGCGCCTTTAACGATGGGGATAAGTTATTCTCCCGATGCTGGTGTTAAGGTACGGTCCGTGATGTTCACCAACAACACTGCAGGACTAGACTGACTGACTGACTGACGGACTGACGCGTTGGCGGACGACCCGACGACGACGACGACGACGTCCTCACGTAACTTGGCACGACCGCAGCCGGGACGCACAGGGGTGAGGAACAGCAGCCGAACCATTACGATCGCCGGACTCAAACCCAACACTCGGATGTTCTTGTCGGGCCTTGCTGGCATATACCCCCCCCCCCCCCTCTCTCTCTCTCCTCTCTCTCTCTCTCTGCCTCCCAGGCCTTTTGCGTTTTCGGCCAGTTCCTCTCCCCGTGCTTTCCTGACGCATATATCCGGGAGGAGGAGAATGAGGCAGGGCAAACAAAAGTTACACAGCCACCCGATCGGCTCACAAACTCCACTGGAATAGGACCGTTCACAACTCCCAGATAACCCCTAATACTCAGCGTGGCTTTATATGTATCTCGGAGCGCCACATCCGAGCTGATATTTCCATTATTTTGCTGCGGGGATTTAACGCGTCAACAAGACCAGAGTTTACTCCTGTATTCCATGTATCTGCTGTGCCACTAAAACAACCTCTGATTTTTTTACTGCGGGATCCGAGCAGTTGTTAGTAGTTACACGTAGACGCACATTTACGCACCAAACGCGTAAAAGAAAAAAAAAACATCTCCGGAAAATACCTTCACCTGCAATGTCAGGTTACAGGACAGCCGTGGCTCTGGGTGTTTATTGCCCCGACATGGTTTTACAGGATTGAAAATAAGAGTGCGTAAAGGCTGCCTGAACATAAACAAACAAAATACCGCTGCCACTGACCTGTAGTGTTTGTGCTGCAGAGACTATTGTTCCACTTGTGTGTGGTAATCCAGGCAGCACGCTGGGATGAATCCACTGCGACAAGTTCCTCCAACTACTTTGCTGTAAAACACGCCAGATAGCCTTTTACCTCCCGGATTAGTTTTGTCCTGCTGTTATTCGGTGCGTGGCACAGTCCAGTCTCCTGCGTAAAAGCATCGTCGACCTGAAATAACGCATTATTCGCCTTAACTTTCGCTTCCACACGACACTGTCCCGTCCGGGTGATGATCAGCCATATCGCTGCTGCTGTGTGGATCCCAACTGGAAGCCGTGGCGTGATCCCGGAAAAGACCGCAAGAGGGTGTATGTGTGTGTGTGAGAGAGAGAGTGTGTGTCAGACAATATGCCCCCCACTCAACCCCAACTCTGTAAAAAAAAAAAAAAAAGAAAAGAAAAAGGGGGTTCAGAAAGATTCATTTTTGGGGGGGGAGACAGTGTCACTGGGGAAATTGGGCTTCATTATCCAAGACCAGTCCTCGCGTAAATACGCACTTCAGAGATATTCCTTATGAATAATGAATAATGCAAGGGCTGAGAATTATGGAAATGGAAAGCAGTATCATGAGTGAAGCAATGCTATGGGCCATTATCAAGCCACTTACTCGGTTAATATATATTTACTTTATGTATCTTTAGTGGCAAGAGTTAAATGGGGTTATACTGGTGCACAAATCACACATATGGTACAAATTATATTGTGTATGAAACATATAATGAGTTAATTCACTTGGATTACAGTTCAGTGTAATGTATGTGTAATTACAGTGGAGCAAATTAACACTTTGTAGAAGGCCTTCGGGATTCCCAGTAGTTGGGAATCACAGATGACACAGCAAAGTCAGGGAATGAAGAGAAACCTGCCTGTCGGTCTTCACTGCCACCATGTGGTTCAGTTGAACAGCAGAGGTTAAACTCCACCAGGGCCTGTGAGAACTATGTCAGCTATATTGCTACAGAGATGCACAAAATAAAAAAAAAGAAAGGGGAACAGTAATATACAGTATGATGTGCAATTACTCACTCGTCAAACTGACCTATTTCTTTGAAGCTTGTGCCTCTAACAGGCCATATCTGTTTTTGCTGAGATGGCATAAATAGGTGCTTAAAGAAATAGCCTGCTCCCATGATGATCAGCGCTGGTGCAAAAGTCACATCTTGACTTTTCAGTCTGCAGTGCAGTCTAGGCCAAGTTCCAAAGGTCCCAACAGTCCCATGCAACCTCAGTAACATCTTTTATTAGAGCCTTCCTGTCATGCCCCAAATTCACTTTCTCTGTGGGAAGCTCAAACTGATGGCAGCATGTAGAGGAAAAGTAAGTGTGATATGTGACATAATCCTACAGCATATGGGTATTGTTGCTGTATGTGTTACCTATAAGCCAATACATGCTCTGGTTATATGTTGATAATATTTATAACATAGCTATAATAAAACAGCATCTGGATTTAACTGAGCAAATAGACAAGAACCTTCCTTTGAATTTACTGCAGCGATTGTGTTTCATATGACAACAAGTTGTTTAACTCTAGCTGATGCACTGAGTAGCTTCTCATTGCTTAAACAACCATGTCAGAGGACAAATGGTAGTCTTTCAGAATTGTCAAATTGTGAGCCTGCAGCCAGTAAAGAAGGAGAGTACAGAAATAACTAAAACTGGGTTAAAAAACGACCAGTGTGTTGTTAATTCATGAAAGGAGAGTGATGAATGATCATCTTTGGGGACAAAATGTAATAGAAAAAAGTTTTGATTGGAATCTTAAATGTTGATTTTTTATTTTTATTTTTTTTTTTACAATTTTGTGTAATCATATCTTAAAGAATCAACAATAAAACTCAGAGCTTTTCTTAAGAAAACAAATTAACAATGAGGGAAACACAAACAAAGGCTCCAGTTTCCTGAGAAGCATAAACACTGGACTCTGAAGCAATGAAGACCGTTCTCTTCACATGTACATATACTGTTCCATACTCTTCCATATACTGGAAGATATGGACAGTGGATTTGTGTAAGTCTGCACTTAATATAACCTAATGTCTCAATTAGTTAATATATTTAAGAATATATGCTGTCAAATAGATGACAAAACTTTAGTCACGTTTTAATGTGTCACTTGTGAGATGTTATCAATATGTAATACATGTATTCAAGTGTATTACATAGAACACTAAATGAGTTTGTAAAGCAGTGGACCTCCCAAAGTATTTATTTTAGCAACGAGTGGAAAATCCTGTTCAGTGTTTAATAAGGATTTTTTTTTTTATTTGGAATGTTTTTATGTTCATGGGGGGACAGTAACATGACAGAATGTAATATGTAATTTTGTAATTTGAGTACTCTCCTCGCAAAGTTTTTTCTGTCTATTGTTGTTTTAATAAGTCGCAAAAAAAGAAGAAAAAATGTCAATTTTATCGTCTGATTTGCATCTTTTTTAATCTTCTTTTTTCTTTTGTTATGTGTTTATGTTGAAAATGCACCGACACCCCCTACTCGTTTTCCTTTGGAGTTAACCACTAGGGGCCGCTACTGGTTTGATGCAGGAGCTGAACCGGCGTCTCTGCCGTCGTTAGCTCGGCCGTTCGTGTTGTTAGGCAGGTTGTCAGGGGCAGCGCACCTCAGTCAGTTAATGTTGGCTAGCATAGGATTAAGGGACCTCGGTTAATGATGGAACATTTATTCATCAAAATAAATGACTGTAAATCATACCTGCCTTTTCACTTGGAGTTTCTCCTCCTATCTGGGTAAAAAACGACATCGCTTTTTTATCAAAACATCCAGTCTTGCAGCGGGTTGTGCCCGTAAGCTAGCCGCAGGTTTGCTAACATCCAGCAGCCAGCTAGCCTTGACAGGCAGCCGTAAGGTGATATACGGTGGAATTTAACGCTACGTTACGCAGATAATTAATCCTTCTTTTAGCTTGTGGTTATTACGATTAATAGGTGTTAGAATGGAGGACAATGAAGAAGATTTAATACAGAGGGAAGAAACCGATGACGGCGACGAGAAATCACCTTTCAACTCTCCGTTTCGCTCGACTCGACTGCACATCCAGAGGAGTAATGTCTGCTCTCGGGCTTATTTCGTTGTGGTCATGGTCTTCTTCCATGTCTACATCTTGAATATAATCGCCCTGCTGCTCTACGTGCACTACAACAACGGCCCTGGGGATCTCGTAACCGGTGAAGGCGCCTCGTCTGCGGCTGTCAGCGACGATGGAGACTCTTTACCCCAGTCACCCTCACCTTCCAGAGAGCTCCATGTGGAGGACTACAGTCAAAGTTTCAGTCTGCCTCGCATCGAGGGGATACGGGTGAGAAAACCTGAACTTTAAGACTGATAAAGCATGTTTTTTAGCATAAGATTTTTGTATAATAATGAGAATCGTGCTGTATTTAAGGGATGCTGATGCAAAATGTCAGTTATAAAGAGGAGCACACCCCATCACCCGGATGCAGAAAACACAGTTAAAAACGGGGTCAGTCTCAGTGAATTCTGGTTCATTCACTCTTAGTGACTCTACAGCAGATTATATCTTCATGAAGAGTTTTAAAGATGCATTTGGAAAATAAAGTCACACTGAAGAAATGCTAAATTCTCAGTCAAAACCACAGATAAAATATTGAGGATGGAGTAGGAAAATGTACTCCTTTGCTGTAAAGGAACTTCCGCAGTGCAGTCTTAAACTACATCAAAAGCATCATCAGGACTGTGTTAATAACATCTCATTTTTAGGTGGGTCATGTTCAGCGGATTTCCCTTGTGCCAGACAAGACACACGAGATGAAGACGCTCAGTCTAAAGCCTTTGCTGTTTGGTAAGTGCACTTTGATGTTTGGCTATTAGCTCTTTATTAATAAATACACAACATTCAGTCAGGATTTAGAAAACAAATTAAAATTTTTGTCAAAGCCATACAAATATAAATCAGTAGTATATTTTTAAAATTACAATTTTGTACATTTTAATAGCATCTTTCATTTGTTTGCCCACATTTAACAGACAGATACTTAATGGTACTTTCACATTACCTTTGTAACCAGTTCATTACAATTCACCACTTCTGCAGCCACAGAGATGTAGAAGCATGCTTACAGTTGACAATATAAGGTCAGATCCTAAATACTACCCCTAATCTCTCCCTGACCATATCTATATAAAGCTTGTTTTAGGTGTCCGATATTTTGCTCTTTCTAATGCAGCTCATAATCCTAACTCCTGCATTGGTATTGTTTCCATTTGCGAACTGCTGCCACAAGATTTTTGTCACGTCTCTGCCAAAAGTAAGCCTTATTGACCACCAGGCGCTCACCCTGTATTGTTCCTGTCACTAAAAAGGTGCCGCCTTGTGGATGTCGTCGGGTCATGTTCCTGACACAGGTGGCGTCCCTCTCCAGCCACAGCTCAATGCGAGAGCGAATCTGTCCAACCAGCAAGGGTCCATGCTTCAGAACATCAAATTTGGCAGCCAGGGAGAACTGAGACAGTGTTACTGGGCTGAACTTGAGCCGTGTCAGACGCAGTTTGACAACTTGCAAGAAATCAGATAAAGATAAGACATAATCAAAAGCATGAAAAAGGGCAGTATGTTATTGTCGATTATGTTGCTAAGTTTGCAGATCATACACTATAATCTACCAGTTAGAATAAATGGAGGGTGGGGTGGGGTCCTTCTCACCAAAATCACTCCTACAAAAAACTTCCAGTGTGTTTTTGGAGGAAGGGGACTCTTCAAGCTCACAATCCCGACAGCTCGCCTGAGGCACTGAAAAATTCATAGCACGTAATGAATGGTGTGTTCAAGAAGTCAGCTACAATATATGTGCCAACCGATTGGGTTTTTTACCTTTTCGTCCCCCTGGTTGAAGAGTGTTGTTAGTGATTGAAGAGATGCACATGAGATGGTCTGCAGGGTACTGGTCACAGCGCAGTATTTCTGGCCACGGATAGCCATAACAACTCATGATTGGTGCACAGCTGTCCCGAACAGATTCACACAAACTCCTGCAGGGTGATATAAACCTATAAAAGGAGATGCAAAAGAAGAGCAGCATAATTAAATAAATATATTAGTTTAATTAATCGATCACCTAACATTTGGTTTCTGTTTTTCAATGCAAATCTGACAAAAATTGGGATTACTGTTGTTTGGCTTTTTGATTTCACTGTGAAACTAGAGCCTCTCCTCAGAGACTAGAAGTAATTTGCATAGCCTTCCAAAGGGAGTTTACCCCTGATGACTCAGCTTCTTACTTCTATTCTCTGCTCTATTAATGAAAATGATTTAATTTTCACTTCTACTGGGCTTCCCATGTAGTATGTTGTAGTGCTTCATTATACTGCATTACTGGTCATTCTCACCTTACAGTAATTTGACTTTGACTTGGAAACCCGACTGACAAATTATAAGAGAATGAAAACCTACCACACTGTCACATGCAATTTGGAATGTATTTAAAGAAAAATGACATATTTCATAACATTACCTGTCAAGGCAGATGGGTGCAAAGAGAGAGCAGAGGAAGATGCGAGCATCAGGGTGACACTCTCGGGCGAGTAGCGGCAGCCAGCTGGCACTCTGTTGAACAGCCTCAGCCGGCGACTCGTGGCCAAGGAGGTTGGGCATCCTCATGGTGTCATAGCCGATGTTTTGGCACAAAGCCATTCCTGATGGGATGGAGACGCAACGAGAAAAACTGCGGGACTCCCACAGCCCACCTTCACCGATAGAATGCGTGGATCTGAGCCCAGCAGCTGTGCCAGTATCCCCCAGTATTTCTCTGTCCGGTCCTGCAACAGTTTCTCTAAATCCAGTTTCAGCTTTGCCCTTTATACTTGCCCCATCTCCTCCCTTGTCCTTGCCAGGTCTAATCCCACTCTCAGCCCTTACTCTACCAGGGCGAAGTGCTAGTGTGCTGCAAGGCCCAGCAAACAGCAGTAGAAATAATAGGGCCGCAGAAGGGGAATACTTTCTGAAAATAAAATGAGCACTGAGCACTGCAGCCATCTTCTTATGGAAACTGATGAAGCACAAATCTTGAAGTATGTCCCTTGTCTGACAAAGTATGAGTGGAATAGGTGTATTTATAATGGTGGGTGGTGATTACATTTGCATAGGAATGGGTAAAGGGGAGGTGTAGAGAAGGAGCAGAGAGTGGGGTGGGGTACACCCTAAAATGGTCTGACGATCCATTTATATTTATCAGCTGATTTAAGTGTGTTTGACAGCTCAGTTCTACTAAGGTAAATGGCTTGACTTGATTAGAATAGTTTCTGCTTTTGCCTTTTCATTTTTTTTGCAGCTTGAATTAAGGAAAGGGGTGAAACACCGCCACCCCCTGCATCCCACATTTTCGTCCAACCCACAGTTCACTGCCTTGTCCTCCCTCGACCTTTTTGTTTTCAATCTTCCTCTTCTTGTCAGAGTGATTATTTTCTCATTATTATTTTAGCTATTAATAATTGAGACTATGGGTATATTCTGGTGCGTATTATGATAAGACAATGACAGTTTCCCCCTGCATGTGTCACATGTGTCAGAGTTAGTGTAGGACACAATCAAAATTGGTGTTGCCCTGCTGTGTAGCAATGGCCTGATTCCTGTTCAGACAAGCGGGTCATTTCCTTTCCGGGGGAAAAAGAGAGACGTTAGTGGGAGGGCGAAGAGGAACGCTCATTCCCCTTCATTCATATCAGTTATCCAGAGTAATGAGGCCTGACTGGACAATAGGGATTAACCAAGTGGGTACAGTGTTAAATGCACGGGTGACAAACAAGGCCTCTACTGTACAGGCAGCCAATCTGCCGGAAGCCTTTTATTAAAAACTGAAATGACTGAAAAACATGAAGATTTTTGTGGAGGAAAACATGAAACGGGGGCCTCATTCTTTCATATTTACATTTTAATAAGACATAGGTAAGCCCTACAGAACTGGATACAATTAAGAGTATTATAATAATTTTGGGTGATGAATTTTTTTAACAATATAAGCTGGTGATGAGCATGTCAAACTGATTCTGTTAATG
The DNA here is from genome assembly GCA_037367365.1 of Apogon talboti. NCBI lineage: Eukaryota > Metazoa > Chordata > Actinopteri > Kurtiformes > Apogonidae > Apogon > Apogon talboti. The sequence goes on along the minus strand of JAPQRQ010000026.1, from coordinate 15,426,228 downwards.
CTTCTTGCCAATTAATATGAGCAAACAATAACTCCCAGAAGACAACAGTGTTCAAACCCTCCTGTGGGACAAGATAAGTGTTGTCTCGTCATTAAAGCAGCTAGTGGCTGTACGCAAATGACTCGCTAGGGAGAAACAGAGGGGAATAGTGTGTACTTAAATGATTAAAAATCTGTTAATACAAACACTAACCAAAGCGACAAAGTTAGGAACGTAGCACATAATCATATCCTATATCTCCAAACTAACTAGTTGTTCCATGATATGCAATATCTGACTCTTATTCCTGTACTCTGTGTGAGAATGTGTTAAGTAATCATGCATCTATGATCACTGACAGTTATTACATTCTTAATGTAATTTTCTGGCGTACAGTCTTATTGATTGTGTTGTCTTTAGTTTTTCAGTGCCTATACATGTTGATCATGCTGTCATTAGCATACACTGATTCAGCTATCTCAAAATGACCTTTAATCCTGATTGGTTTCTAAAATAATCCATTTAGTACACTTAGTGAGATTTTATAATCCATTTAAAGGCCAATCACTCGCTATTTCTGGTGTGCAGAAGTTCATTTTTTTTTACTTGGGTGGGCAGAGACTATCTGAAAAAAATTTCTGATGACTTTATAAATCAAAGGCAAAACATTATGACTGATATCAATGTGAAAACCTTAACCATCGTTGTTTTTTATCAGATGACTGGGACAATTAAATCTAATACCCATCTGTAATCTGGAACCCCTTTCTATCTTTTTGATTAATCTGTATAGCATCACTCATATTATTTCCACATCCCTTGTATATTTCTATATTCTGTCTATACTAATATATAACCACTCCACTGCACATAATCCTACTATCCCTGCCTTTTGCATTTCTGATTAGATGCCAAACTTCATTTCGTTACTTGGTACTTGTACATGTGTGTAATGACAACAAAGCTGAATCTGAATCTGATCTCTTTGATTAGCAAAAGGTAATTCCCAAACCAACCTCTGGGATAAACTGTATATCCTGGCCCTCACCGTCGGCTGGTGGGACAACATGATGGGCCTATTATGGCTAAGAAGTCACAGAGTCATAGTGTTGTGTATTCTAGTCTCAGCATCATTAACTGGAAATCATTACAGATTTGGTAAATCTGAGTCTCCATCAGTTATACACAGACTGAAGCATTTGTACGTTTAACTTTTGGGTGTGTGTGTAACATAAACATTCTGTCCCTGTTTTCAAGATAACGCTCAAAAGGCTACAGTGAGTCCTGGCATTCACAGCCGTTGTCTTTCTCTTATTGCTCTCAGAGATCCCAGGCTTCCTGTCAGAGGAGGAGTGTCGTGTGGTGGTGCAGCTGGCGCAACTGAAGGGTTTGATGGAGAGCCAGATAGCAGCACCCAGCCAGGGGCAAGAGGAGTCAAACCAGCAACTATTATCTCTCAGCACAGAGGAGGTCTTCAGTCTGTTGGACCTCAACCAGGACGGGCTGCTGCAGAAGCAGGAGGTGACGAGAGAGATCCATATGTGACATAGATGTGGGAAGAAATTAGTGTGCAAAAAAAATGGGAAACGTGTCTGAATGTGTTGCATAGAAATGGGAATAGATTTTCTCTCGTCTCCAGATTGTGAGTCACTCACGCTCTCAAGATGGGACTTGGTTGAGCCCGAACAGTTTACGGCAGATACTCACTGGTCTGGAAGCATGCCCAACAGGTTTGTGTTGATGTGATTTGTGTGTGTGGGTTTTTTTTTTTGCAAGTTGTTTTTGTATGAAGAGTTGAAACTTTAACTTGAAATGCTGATGGCTTTAGTTAACCAAAGTGGAATTTTATTTATTTGTTTGATTCAAGATGATCTCAACTGTGTCCTCTAGTGTACTAAACACTGTCAGTTTTACTAATCTCCTTCTGGGGCATCTGTGAGTGATCCTTTACTGGTGGAAGTAAGGTGGCTGTGATTGCGTGCAAGTCCGTGACTGTGGAGGCCGGAAGAACGGCGACACCGTTTTGACCTGGTGCCATTGTGCCAGCCATTGTACACGTCCCAGTCCGGATGTGCCTCATCCTATCTCATTAAAAACTGATTATTCTCCAGCCCCTTTCCTTGATTTTCCCCCGGATCCCCTATATCCCCCTCCACTCCCTCCTTCTCACTCTTTCATTAACTGCCCCTCCCTCGCCTGCTACCTCTTCTGTGGCACCCCAGAGCTATTGTTGCGGCTGGTACAAGGTCTCTCATGGGATGTGATCAGGGCCAGACATTCATTCAGCGAAGATTAGCGGCATACGATTTGGACAAGAGAGGAAAATGGAAGAGAAAAAAAAAAAGGAAGCCAGTTGTCATAGCCCACTGTTGACTACATTGTCTAAGAATTCAAGTAAAAGTTTTAATGGTATGCATAGCTGAAAGATGTATTTAATAATTCTAGTGGTCTTTGTTCATATGTGTAATTGAAATTAAGTAGTATTTACACTGAGCAGTACAAGAGTGTATCAGCTAGGAGAAATAAAGGAAATAGTCCACCACTAATGGGTTGTGTACTTCTGTGCCCGACAGGAATGCTGACATTGGAGGACTTCAGGCTTGTGTATGATGTGTCACAACGCGCAGGACAACAGCGAAATGGGAAACTTTCAAGTCAGTTTAAACAGAGAAACAAGCATACATGGCTTTACCAGGGTCTGGGATCCCACCATGTGCTTCAAACACTCAGGAACCGGTAACAACATCATACCATCCATACTAAACACTGTACTTCATAGGGTTGTTGACTCATTATTCTCAATTATGTCATAAGTGATAACATACTTAAATGTCCACATCCCCAGCTCTGTTCCCAGTCATTGTTTAGTGTCATTTACCTCATTGTGTCCCTGCACAATATATTTTTAGACTATCCTCATGGTGATGTGAGCATGCTCAATAATCACATTCCAGGATTGTAATCTCATATAAGCCAAATTAACTCAAACACATAATTCTGCCACTCTTTTGCTGCTTGATGCAAAACGAAAACAACATGCTTCTCATTTTCCACCTAATCTGAATGTCACATCTGTCCGATATCATTTACTTGAAGACAAAGGTTCATGGATACAGTTTGTTATTACTGAGTGACATGGTGGCTCTGTGTGCACTTCCAACCACAAATCACTATCATTTTTATTAGTGTAAGGAACAAGATAGAAGGTTATGTGCCCAGATTGACTAAACAGGGCAAATTAGCATCAGGTCACAATCAAGAAAAGCCAGTTGGAGTGTCCATTTCTGCAGATGATCTATTTAGGATCTGCACATTTATGAACAGAGACGCAGTTCATTTCAGTTTTAATTAGCAACCACCAGCAAATAAATGCAGCACCAGACTGTGAATAAACACACCTGATGAGGGATTCTACCAGCAACACAGACACAGCTTGTTAAAGTACAGTATAACAAGCTGTGGGGTATAAGTATAGGTTCTGTGCATGCATTTCTCTCCAGAAATGGATGCAAAGATGCAAGTAGAGGCAAACACAAGCAGTCTACTGTGATAAAAGTGGAGGTGCTGTTAGATGAAAACAAAATAATATAAATATAGGATGGAGAAAAACATTTTGCATGTAATAGAGTCACATTTATAGGCTGATGTACCAGTGATTTTCTGACTTGTACAGTCCACAGTACTTATGTATGTGGTCAAATCTGAACTATATTTATGTTATATAGTTGGTCAACCATTACAGTAGAAACGTAACTCTGTCTGTAGTGGATATAAAACTATGAAAAATGCTTGGATATTTGTCACTCATATTGTGGTGTCAAGGACGACAAGAAGCTTTATGGGACTCATGTGAAATGAAGACTTCTGTTAACCTCTCCTTGACTTTTCATCAGTAAATGCCTCCTGGACATTTACTGACATCATATCTATGTGTGTTCTCATTTATGATCTCAGAACTGGGAACATAGATAAAAAATGTGGACTGTTTTGTAAATGGAATGCTCTGAAACACCTTCCTGTAGCAGAGAAATATCTCTCACAGAGTAGATGGGGATGTGTACAACAGCTGGCAGAAAAAAAGTAATTTTCCACCTTGCCATGCACAAAAACTGTTAAGACATAACAGAGAAACTCTTCCAAATACATACACAACAAGGCCAGGCACCAAAATAAGTTAACCTTTGTAGTGATACGTTTGTGCTGCTTCTCTGTTGTAAATCTTGCCCGTAATTTTAACAGCAAAAGAGGATTTTGAGCAGACATGTGGTCCTTGGTTGAATAAAGAAACAGAGCAATGACGTTGACAAAAAATACACCCTGTAATTACAGCTGAATGAGACTTGTTAGATGTTTTAAATCAGATCCATAAAGCATGAGCTGAATACAACTAAAGAAGACATGTTTAAGAAAGCTATTAAAATATTGCAAATCTGTTTTTTGTTTTTTTACACCGTTTTGCTGCCCTTTTCCTTTGTCTTGTTTTTCTACTATCTCAAAATGGTCCCATTTGCGTATAACATATTAAATTGTTCTTTGAATTTTTTTCCCACAGTGTAATCAGCTTGACACGTCTGCCTTCCTCATTGGTCGAGCTGAGTGAGCCGCTGCAGGTGATTCGCTTTGAGCATGGAGACTTCAGTAACGCCCACTATGACAGCAGCCCTGCCCAATCAGAATCAACCTGCGCACACACGCGGTTGGCAGGAAATAAATCTGCTGTCACAGAGGTCTCTTGCAGGTATTTACTGTATATGTATTTTATATATTTTTAAAAATTTTCAGTTTTGGTATTTCATTATATTTGGTTCAAGATATATGTATTATCAATTATTGAAATTAATTTGTAGTTTCTTAAATATTGGATTCTGGAGTATTATTGTTATTATTATTATTATTATTATTGACATAAGTAGAATCTTATGTTGTTTCCCTTTCTGTTTTGTGCCAGGTATCTCACTGTATTATTCTACCTCACCTCACTGGAGGAAGGTGGTGAGTCTACCTTTCCTGTGGCTGACAATCGAACCTATGATGAAGAGGTGAGCGTGTTTTCAAAGTGACAAATGAGAACACACTGTGTTTTGAATGATGACAAATACGTACGTGATCTGAACGCTGCTGATAACACGCAGATAGTGCTGACTCATGACAAGGAATCTGACACTTAATTGTCCAGAGAGTACCGACAGCAAAAGGTTGGACACAAGCCGTTGACAGTTTTGCGTGTCCTAGGCACTGGTCCAGGATGGAGTTGATCTGACAGATACCCAAGAGACATGTGGCAGAGGAAACCTGAGGGTAAAACCCACAGCTGGGACGGCTCTCCTCTGGTACAACCACCTCTCTGACGGCAGAGGTAAGAGGAAAAGGCTTTTAGCTGATGTCAGGGGAGGGCAATTCCAGTCCTCGAGGGCCGGTGTCCTGCATGTTTTAGATATTCCCCTCTTCCAGCACACCTGGTTCAATTAATGATCAGCTCATCACCAAGCTCTGCAGAAGCCTGATAACGATGTA
>JAPQRQ010000026.1:15374270-15386781 GCA_037367365.1 Apogon talboti | reverse complement strand
AGCATATCTCTTTTTGTGCCACTTCATCCAGACGTATCTCATCCAAAACCTCCCGCTGCACATAATACTCCTCAGGTGGACAACTCCTCTCCCTCATGTCTGCTTGACAAATTTGAGCAGTGTGTCTTTCAGCTCCTGGGTCTTTGTGAGTGGAAGAGCCAGTTGCAGACTTGACAAAGTGCACTGAGACTGAAGCCTCCCCAGTGCCCTGTACTGATTGACAATGTGTGTTTCCTCTGTTGTTTTAGGATTGTGGGAGTGACTATTCCTATCCTGCCCTTCTATGAAAACCTCACATGTTCTGCCCCTTGTACGCACCTGAAGTGATGTGTGTGTGTGTGTGTGTGTGTGTGTGTGTGTGAGAGAGAGAGAGAGAGAGTGGCTTAGCTTATAGCTCTTAATATAAAAACTCCATATGAAACACTAGTAAACCTTGACACTAATCGATGTTACTGTCAACACTACACATTAAGCACTAAGAAATATTTAGGGAAATGCACACACTTTTATGAGTAGTAACAATAGGCTGGAAAATGTATAAATGCATTTTATATTATTAGGAAGTATGTACGTCACCAAATTTGGGAGAGGTTTGTGTAACTGAGATACAATTTATATCTTTATAGCTTTCTTTGTTTCTTCTTTCAGGAGATAAAGATAATCTCACATCAGCAGAAAAGTTGTGACACAATGTTCTGGCTTTGCCAAATTGGTTTTATGGTGTTTGACTAGTCCAAGCAGCTTTTTTTCCCCCTCTTTGACCAACCTCCATGTAACCATCAGAATTAGCTTACCATGTGTGTTAAATACTGAACGTGTGAATAAAAGTTTGGTCTTGGATATATTAAAATACTTTACCCTCATGTAAGGAAAATACTGTTTCCTTCACGTCTTCTATATGTAAAGTGTCATGAAATAACTTCTGTTATAATTTGGCGCTATATAAATAAAATTTGATTTGATTTGATTTGATATATAAGTGTGGCTCTGTCCTGCCATTAGTTAAAATAATGACACAGCATCATTAATTCTCTTCACAAACATTGAACATATAAAGTTTCAGTGCTAAAATGTAAAAATTTGAGGTGGATAAACATTTTCATTGACCCAAAGTCTGACATGTGCTGATACAGAATTATATCACAATAAACAGGCAATCAGGCATCAGTGGAAGTGGGTTGAATGTGTATTTATTCTCTAACACTTACTGATGAATTGGGTAACCTTATCATAAATACATCAATCACTCTCCTGATAGGGGACCGTCAAAACACATTTGACATTTATGTTGAGCTTAGTTAACATTTAATAGAGTCATTGTTAAGATGGCTTTTGTTATTGATTGGTTTTTATGTTGTTGTTGAACCTGTGAGAAAAAGTGGTGTGAAAAGGGAGGTGATGAATGTTACAGACAAATAAAACAAGTAGGTCATGTTTACCCTCAATAAGCAATTGGAGGAGAGCTAAAAACCTGTGACAAGATCATCCACTATCACCCAAAATCACATCAGAACATGGAAATAACGTAGTTAAAACTGGAGGATCTGAAATATAATGGTGTGCATTTTAAACAGAATAAAAGTTCTGCATATTTAACCTCCTAAGACCTGGAAGCCCCACAGGTTTTTGAGTTTGGGCTTTTTTTAATTAAATAATTGCTTATATTGGAAACATCATGATGCAACAGTTTTTTCAGATGCATTCTTAAAAATTTTTATGGAATGTCATTCGCAGTGGACAGTTGTTTCTTTCATACGTGGACAGTGGGACCTAGGAGGTTAAACAGGAGACCGCCCTGTGGCTTTACACAGGCATTTAAGCTAAAGGCTAAATACACTCAGACCAGATGTAATGTTGATGTTTAGCGTGTCATTTCCTGCCTATAGGCCAATAGACAAAGGTTTAGTCAAAACCCAAGACTAACCAGTTTACTGTGGTTGTTATGGATTAAAGTGAAATGTTGGTCTGGTCAGTTTTATTTATGTGATGTTTTTGACTTGTGTTTTCCTAAGAGAAAGTTCTACATCCATCTACATCCATTACATTAACCTACATCACACAGGAAGGCTCACTTTCCCTACTATGCTCTTTTTATTTCTGTTACATAATCCATGTTTTACAATTATATGCTGATTTCAGTGTTGTATATGTCCATTGTGTGTTTTATGGAGAAGACATGGTTGAAGTCCAACACAGATTTCACCCTCTGAGGTTATGAGGCGTACTGCAGCTGGATCGACATTCTAATCGTTTCTGGATGAAGTGTGATAGTTTTTGTAATGGTATTTTCATGTTAATTATAGAACTGTTTAATGCTTATTTATTTTCACAAAATGACTTTAATAGCTGACAGTTTTACTGCCTATCATTTTAATGTGGTCTCACACTGAGTTTTTCCGGTTTTGTGTTTTCTTACACCCCCTTAACACATAAAGACCCACAAAGCATCTATTCATCTTTAGTATTTAACACATGTTCATCCACTGATCCTGTCAATACATGCAAATAATTAGTGTAAAATGCAGTTTGTCATCTTTTCATGGTCATCAGATATGACCCATTTGGACGTTCAGAGGTTCTGTAGTGAACGTGGAAACACCGTCATCTTCTACAACATTGATTCACCAGTAAAACCCATGGAGTTTGACAAATGATAGTGGCTTTTGAGGCTTGTTTTCATACTCAGTTAATGATATAGTCACTTTTTCTTCAGTTTTCTCAGTTTTAATATTAGAACCTTTGAATCTACTCTGAGTTTTCATGAACATCTAAATAAATGATCAGTAAATTAAATATAGGAAAAAATACATTATTTACACTGAATAATGCAAAATACGTAGGATAATATCATAATAAATGGTGATAAACCACTTAAGAAAGGTTAAAAAGAGAGAAAAATCCATTTAGGAGCTGCCATACAAGTTGCACTGGGTCTTTATGGGTTAATCGTATTTTATGTGAAGGAAACTCACAGGAGGAGATTTCACGTTTGTGACTGAAATGACTAACAGCAATAGATGAGCGTTAGACGCAACAGGAAGCATTCCTGTACATATTAACCCTGGCCTCTGTCGCACACATGTAAATGTGTGCTGTTAGGAGAGGGAACATGTTGACTGTGCATATCTGCGGGTAACTAGGGTGAAGAGGAACACATAACAATCACAATAAGAACAAAACAACATCATTTCAGTAGTTTTATTTTTGAATGAAAAATATAGCATGTGTTTTTTACTGTATATGTTTTGGTTCACTTTTTCCTTTTTCCTTAACAATAACAGATTGAGGTGCCTGGTCATAGTGGTTTCAGAAATGAAATGTAAATGATACTAAATGAATCACAGATGTTACTCTTACATATAAAGTTTTTATTATTTTTTCTTGTTATAAATGTTTGTGCTCTCCTAATCATACAGTCTGTGTTTGTTTTCATTTGGACATGTCACATACAATATTTATTCATTCACTGTCTGACATTCACTCACATTCTATCTTTATAAAAAAGACTGATAAATAAACAGAAATTCATTTTCAGCCACAGACTCTTTGTTTTAAATTTAAGAAAGCAATACTCCATACACATGGACAGAATGACTGGGTCAAGTAATGACAAATATTCTGGTGATTGACATGCCATTTGCTGCAGGTACTTACCTAACCTATATACATATATGTACATAAATCTGCTTGCCCATTCTTCTTGTATCAAGTCTTATCAATAGGTAAATAAGAAGATAAATCATTGAACAGCTGGGATGGAGAGGTGAAGAGATTGATAACCTGCTTGGGGTAATAAATTCTCTTGTGTCCACATCAACAAAGTAAGGTTTTCATACCTTAGAAAACTTCAGTTGTAAATAATAGGAGTGTAGTAGCAGAGTAATTCGACAGATACCTAAAGTTCAATTGAAAGTTGTGCCAGTTATATATAAATAGAATACAAGTTAATCAAGAATAGCACTGATTTTATAAAAGCCAGCCAAAGATGAAATACAGTTTTTAAGTTTCCATTCATATCATTGCAGAACATTCAGTCTTCTAGTGTGTTGCATATTTCAGCAGCTTCTTAAATAAAATAAAATCAACATTAATATTTTGTTTCTTTTGAATGTTATTAACTGAATGTTCTTGTCCATTTTGATAAACTCAGGTGAATTTAATTGAATTTCTTTGATTTAACCTTTATTTAACCAGGAAGTCCTCTGAGATAAACTCTGTTTTTCAAGGGAGACAAGAGGCACATCAGTACAATACAAAAGAACAGACAGAATAAAAGCTCTCATACAATTAAGACAACATATAATCAATGAGATCCAGTTTAAGAATAGCAAGTACACACTTCTGTTGGACGTGTTAGTAAAGATTTGAATTCACCCAGGGTAATGGAATGCTGATGATGTAGTGAATTTTTCAGATTGTTCCATGGTGCAGCATAGGAAAAAAGCCTTTAAATGTTTATTTATGAAGCAACACTTTGACTCAGCGTGTTTCCTGTGTTGTTGAGATGTTCAGATGATCCCATCACTGATTAAACTGTACCGAGTACAAACTGTATGGATCACAATGTTTGGGTCTAGCTGTTGTGTAATTCAACTTGTGCTTAACTGTGTGTGAAAACACTGTCAAAACACAATTAGCCTAAAATAACAGACTCACCTCCAATAACCTATTGAGGAAGCCGACACGCCTCCCATCACAGTTGTCCCCGGAACAGAGTCTGTAAAATGATTAAATGATGACCATGTGATGGACTGACTGTACACATGCATGGTTTCATAGCCTTCATTTCTGCTTACTTAAAATGTACCATATTCTGCTGCCATTTGCTGTTGTAAATCCATAAAATCTGCTTTCGAGTTTTGAAGTGTAATATTTACTACCTATAAAATATATCATCAATTCCAAGTAGTGTTTTCTTTTTTCATGTGCACTCATAAATCCTGTTTCATTACAGTCTTTTACCATTGGTCACTATGCTTCTGTGCTAGTTTCCTTTCAGTAAGTTTATGTATTTGTGGTTATTATTGTGTCTTGTGTTCATGTGGATATAGAGGTGTGCGTACACATCTGTTTTACCTTAAAAGTTGGATTATTGACTGGCAAAATGAGCTCCAGATTTTCTAACAATGTCAGATCCAAAAGCACCCTGTTTGTCTGTGTAGCAATCAAACAGTGCTCTCATGACTAAAACTGTCATTTTATGTGTAATTTTTGGACACAGTTTGTTTTCCTAAATACAGTATATTTATGTAGATTTGCAAAAGCAGTCAGACAGATTTTTTATACTAGAGACAGCTTCTACAGTGTGCACAGACAGTTCCCCCCCAAACACCTCTGGAAACCTGAACAGACAGCACTGTTACCACTTGCTGGTCTATTTTAAACCTCCTTGCGGGTGACTGCCCTCACTCACAGTCAACAAGTAGCACAGAGAACACCACCACCTTAACAACAAACAAAATACAAGAGTCTGTTCATATCAAAACGGATCTCAGCTAAGAAACTTCTGGATCCTGACTCAGGACGCTGCTGGTATGGGAGCCCTTTGTTGCATGTGTACACATGAAGTCATGCTATTGTGTAAACTGACTGCGCTCATCTGCCGAGAGTGGAGTGACCTGTGTATGTTTAGTTCACTCACTGACAGTGACACTGTTTTAACACAAGTATGTGAGTTGTTGGGACAGCTGCTCAGGGGCGGAACCACACAAGGAAAGGCCTCATAATGGAACTTTCATTAGCAATGAAGTTCTTTTGCAATATGTTATGCACAAACCTCTTTTTCAATAGAGTCACCATGCAACATCTATACGTTATGTTATGCTGTTATGTTGTTATATTATGTTATGTTATGTTATTATGCTATGCTATGCTATGTTATGTTATGTTATGTTATGTTATGTTATGCTATGCTATGCTATGCTGTTATGTTATGCTATGCTATGCTATGCTATGCTATGCTATGTTATGTTATGTTATGTTATGTTATGTTATGCTATGCTATGCTATGCTATGTTATGTTATGTTATGTTATTATGTTATGTAATGTTATGTTATGCTATGCTGTTATGTTATGTTATGTTATGTTATGCTATGCTGTTATGTTATGTTATGTTATGTTAAGCTATGCTAAGTTTATGTTAAGCTACACTACGTTACGTTATGCTATTATGTTATGTTGTGTTATGGTTCATTGGTTACAAAGAGGAAAAGTGGATTAACTTCATTATGTTGCTTCAAAAAAATTATATATTGTTCCAAATGCTCTGTGCACTTGTGCAGCCTGTAGTGATTCATGAGCCAGAAACAAAGCATGGATCCAAGTGGGTCCTGTACTTGAATCCAGCTATAGAGATAGATAGACATTTGTTGTTTATTTAATTTTTTTATATATTACTTAAATTCCAGTCTTATTTTACCTTTTGTTTATATAAAACCAGAAAAGTGCTCTATAAATTAAATTGACACTTACTTACTTAATTCACTGGTCTAAGTACAACACTTACTTTTATTTTTTTTCTGATACCAAAATAAAACTGATATGTGACATTTATAGTGATGTTTGTGCCGTTGTCACTGTGTCGATCTGACACAGTGTGGTTGTAAAATCATGCTGTTTACAGCCAGCACTACTGTTTCACAATGTATTTCTTTCTATGGTGACAACACATGGTCACAGTTCATGGAGACAGCAGTGGTGGACTCTGCTCGGGCAGAGCATGGTGCACTTCTCCTCAGACAGCTGGACAGGATGAGGGCCACCGAGGAACTCACCGATGTGGTGCTGGTAGCGGAAGGAGTTTCCTTTCCTTGCCACAAGGTGGTGCTGTCTGCGTTCAGCCCATACTTTCAGGTAAAATAGAGCCTTTACACTTAAAAATCAAACTGAGATCAAGTTTAAGAAATCCTTTGTCATTCCAATCGGGAAACTTATTCTTACGAATAGTGCAACATTGGAGCTGCAATGATAAACACAGCTTTATCATCAGTATATCTCATGCATTTGTGATATATTGCATTAAGAATCACTCATATCATTGAACTCTGCCAAGTATTGGGTCATTCTTCAAATCCACATGCTCCCTTCTGTGTGTTCACCATTCCATTGAGGTCAAAACTGGATGATTCAGCGAGCTAATGCCCCTTGAAACACTGTCAAGAATTAAGTTTTATTTATTTTTTCTTGTTCTAAATGAGTAAAAACAATAAATACTTGTGTGTGTCTGATGCAGGCGTACCTTTTGAAACCAAAAATTGTTTTTCCTGCAAATATTTCATGATAATATTTGAGACTGTGTGTCAAAAAATGTCAGTGTGGCAGTAAACACAAGATGACTGCATAAAATCCCATACATTTGTGGAATTTTGATTGTATGCATACAGTATGCAATACATAAATACACATAAATGTACCAAGAAAAATTTAAATATACATATCAAAAATAAAAGAGAATAAGAAGCCAAGGACTAAAAGTAAAGCAAAACTAAACATGCATAAAAAAAAACAAAAAACACCAGATTAGAGACCAAAAAGCGATGAAACAAATGCAAAATTATAAGTTAAAGCAGGGGTCACCAATCCTGGTCCTCGAGGGCCGGTGTCCTGCATGTTTTAGATGTTTCCCTCTTCCATCACACCTGGTTCAATTAATGGTCAGTTCATCTCCAAGCTCTGCAGAAGCCTGGTAACGATGTAAGGGCATCCAGGTGTGTTGGAAGAGGGAAATATCTAAGACATGCAGGGACACCGGCCCTTGAGGACCAGAATTGGTGACCCCTGAGTTAAAGGAACAACAAAGAGGGGTCATGTCTACTTGTTTTTGTTAATCCATGTCTGTAGGCCATGTTTACATGTGGTCTGAAGGAGACACGTGGAGGAGAGGTTCCTCTCAGAGACACCCCGGCCCAGAGCCTGGACCTACTGTTGGACTACATGTACAGAGCTGAACTCCCTTTGTCCAATGAAAACATCCAAGGAGTGGCTGCGGCAGCATTTCTGCTTCATGTAGACGGGGCCTTCAGGTAGGAAGTGGTTAAATTAAACAGAGCTTATTTGCAGTATTAGATAAAGAAATGTGGGTCTGCTGTCTGTTAAATATCTCTGGTTTTTCTAATATCAATTTGAACAGTGATACTAGTTAGCATTATTACAATTTGGGGTTTTTTTTCCCATCACCACCTTGTTGTCCTGTTCAGGCTGTGTCAAAGCCACATGGAGGCCCGTATGGACCCCTCCAACTGTATTGGTCTGTACCACTGGGCCAGAAGCCTGGGGGCCACGAGCCTGTCTGACTGCGCCTTGAGATACCTCTTCCAGCACTTTGCACAGGTGTAGAATTCAATAAGAAATGCATCAAATATTTTCAGTAATAAATAATCTAATATGCAGAGAAGAAATATCATGTTCAAAAACACTTTTCCTTTAAATGAAGCCACTAAAGTTGTGTATTTTCGATCTTACCAGCTTTCCAAAGTCCCTGAGTTTTGTAGTGCCACTAGATGGCAGAAGTCACTTTTTATTCCATACACTCTATTCTCACCAAACTTCTCACTCATCATGCTGCTCCTAGGTTTGTGAAGAAGAAGAGGTGCTGGAACTGGACGCTGAAAGTCTTGGGCATCTCTTAGGTTCAGATGAGCTCAACATATCCCAGGAGGAGGTTGTGTTGGAGGTAGTTCTGCGCTGGGTGGAGAGACGCAGGGGGGACTCTCAGAGCGAAGCCCAGGCTGTGGAGCTGCTCAGGCGGGTGCGTCTGGAACTGGTAGATCCTGGATTCCTCCGTAAAGCCAGGAGGAGAAACCCGGTGAGAAGAAAATGGATGGAAAGTTCAAGTTAAAAAAAAACACCAGAATCACCTGTAGCTCAGTAGATTGATGAATGACTCTTCCAGGTATTGCTGCGGGATGCTGAGTGCTTTGGGATGATTGATGCTGCCCTCCAGACTTCAGGTCTTTGTGAGACTTCAGCTCCACCTCGACCATCTCTCCGTTACGGCATGGAGACCACTGACCTGCTGCTCTGCTTAGGTGGGGTGAATGAAGAAGGGGTCCCTGCCCGGCGTGGGGGTCTCGCTGATCTTAGTTTTTGCTTTTCCCCACATGGAAGAAAGACTTACTACATCCCCTCTCCACTGAGGGGCTGTAAAGGTGCAGGCCAGGTCACAGCAGGGGGAGTGACTCGAGATAACAACATTGTTGTTGCCATAGAAACAGAGGATGAAAAAAGAACGAAAAGGATAGACTTTTACAGGTTTGTCTGCTTATATTTAAAGGTACAATGTGCAGGATTTAGGATCGCCTAATTTCATTTAATAAAGTAGAACATAGTGTATTATCACCCTAAAAGAACTTTAGCATTTTTTTATCTTACAGTGAAATGTTTACTGAAAATTTAAAAGTGTAAGTCATTTTCCATGGATTCCCCCATATTTACATAGTAATCCAGATCAAACCTCGTTTTCTTCTTCTTTCTACACTGTTGCCCATAAAGGAATACAATATTTGTAGCTATTTTCATGAAATGATTGTCTGAGTCTGAGTGTAGACCTTTAACCTAAGAGCCCATAATGGAAAAACCAAACACTGGCTTTAACAACGGCCTTTTGCTAAAAACATGGTAGTAATCTGCAGTTTTACCACTAGATACCACTAAACGTCACACACAGTAAAACCCTAATTTTTTATATACATGTATACTACATTCAATATTGTGACACAAAATGTATGTCTTATGTTCCAGGTATGACGGGTCGGAGGAAAGCGTCTGGGTAGGGCTGTGCTCAGCAGCCTACAGAGACATGTACGCTTTAGGAGTGCTGGGAGATGCCCTCTATATAATCGGCGGTCAGATGAAAGTTCGTAATCATTACGTCATCACAGACATTGTGGAGAGATGGTCGCTGAAAAGAGGAGGCAGCTGGCTCAGCTTTGCTCCTCTCCCTCTGCCGTTGGCCTGCCACTGCACCGTCACCCTGAAGGACCATCTTTATGTACTGGGGGGCTGGACACCACAGGTACAAAAGCCTGTCAATAATTACTGATTCAGTTATTCATAACTGTGTAGTTGAGGATGTCCTGAACTGTCCTTGCGCAAGAAGACACTGAATCATTACCAGGTTCTGGCTGACGTGCTGACAGTAAACAAAATACTATGAGTGTAAAAGCTCAATTATGTAAAGGCCCTGCAAACATGGTTTCTCAAATATCTTTCAGGGGGGTTTCTCACAGTGCAGCACAGCTGGAAAACGGTTGGTGATACTTGAGACAATGCATGAATGACACTTGTGGTGCTGTGTTGTTGTGTTGCTATGTCACTGTCAAGTAATGTGATCAAACTTCACCCACACAGTCCTGCTGAAGCAGTAAGCAGCTGAGAGCCAAAATCAAGAAACAATAAATGATGGTGTGTTTTCTGGACCTGTACATTGTTTAAGAGAACAGGAATATTGTTCATCACTAGGTGTAGAATTTCAAAATTGTACACTTTGGCTCCCTCCACTGGAAAGGAAACAACTCCAACAATGTTAAAGCAGTCATTTAAGGAGAGATGGGATTGTGGATAACACATAAAATATAATATGTCTGTAAAATGTTATGGAAAAAAACTAATGACTTTAATGTTTTACATTATCCTTCATTTATGAGTTATGACATTTTCACTCAGTCTTCAGTTTTAAGTAGATATAGTATTATGTATTGACCAGTTTTAGTTGTACTTACCACTAGTTTCTGTCGTTTTTCATTATAATTGGTAGTTAGTTTTTGTGTTTTTAAAACTGACGTTTCTTTTGTAACTGCAGTCAACAAAACAGTTTTTCTAGTTTTAGTTTTCATCTCATTAACTATAACAGCCTCATTTCTCAGCCCATTTTCCTGTCTTTACTCTCTTTCCGTTGACTATCCTCAGTATCTGCCTGATGAAGAGCCAGACAAACTGAGTAACCGTGTGTTTCGCTTTGACCCTGGAAAGGACAGCTGGACAGAGTGCGCCAGCATGAAGTACTCCAGGTATCGCTGTGGATCAGCCGTCCTCAATGGAGAGATATACATGTTAGGTCAGACTTCTGCCTGCTGCCAGCCTCTGGAGTGAGTATTCTGAATAAACAAGAGAGCAAAATGATGGGAGTATATGTTCTTCAGGTGGTATAGGATGTGATGGAGAGGACCGTGGACAGTCACGTCGCTGTCTGAGCACTGTGGAAATCTATAACCCAGACACAGACACGTGGAGGCCAGGATCAGCCCTGCCCACATCATTACTGTCCCTCCGAACCAACGCGTCCAATATAGGAGTAGTGGAGGGCAAGCTGTACCTGTGTGGATTCTACAAGGGGGCGGGTCAGTAGCCGAATGCTTGTCAGCTCATTTCATCAACATGTTTCCATTTAACTTCATGAAAAAAATGTTTACATGCTAAACAAGTGTAGATACACAGTCTGAAAGATGCACTTTAAGACTTGATTAGAGTTAAAGAATGCCAGATTGCTGACGAATGAGTCACTCTGGAAATTAGATTTTGGGCGACAACCCCTAACATATTTTCTACAATGACTCTAGGCCGTCATGAGATCATCACCAAGGAGATTCTGGAGTTGGACCCAGCAGACAATGTGTGGACGGTTGTGGAGAGACGAGCAGCCATGCATGACAGCTATGATGTGTGTCTGGTGGCCAACCTCAATCCTCGAGACCTGCTCACGCCCTGATTATACACCTCCTGACTCTGAACAAATAGTTATTTAATACTGAATTTGTTTACCTGATGTTAAACCAACTTACAACAGTTAAGCAGAATACTAAATGAATCATCATGATCATCATTTCCTAATTTACAGTCTGGTAAGGCAGTAATAATCAGTTTTATTCTTGCCATAAAAGTGCTAAACTTATGTATAGTCTGTCTTACTGTGGTCGTGTGACCTTTGTTTTCATAACTTGAACATCCATGAAGAACCTGAAATTTCTAAAGGAAATTAAATCGAATTTTAATAACATTATGCTCCACCTTATTTACACACATGCAACTGTACAACTTACAGATCACAGTGGATCTGCAAAAGCATAAAACATTTTGTAACAGGCATCTGGAAGCAATAAATATAGCTTTTAACATCATGATCAAAATTACTTGTCAAGACTCAGTGATACTCTTGACTGTTACAATCTTATGTACAAATTTTAGACTTTGCAAAATCATCTTGTGGACCGGATTGAATCCTTTGGAGGTCCGGTTGTTGGCCCGCGGGCCGTATGTTTGGCACCCTTGCTTTAGCGTCTCCACTTCCAGCCAGTTTCTTCAAAGCCTTTTTCATGACTGATTTTTTTCCCTTTTCTTTCTTTCTTTTTTTTTTCTTCCAGCATGGCAAAACATCAATAAACAACTCTGATTGAAGTGGTGGAGTTGGTTGATCTGCATTACATTCCGTACATGCCTGTTTTTCCTCTCTCCTTACAAATATGAGCCATAGCAAAACCCAAAATGATACCAAATGAGTGTGACGGGGCTGGATGT
>JAPQRQ010000026.1:15341973-15374170 GCA_037367365.1 Apogon talboti | reverse complement strand
TTTTTCCTCTCTCCTTACAAATATGAGCCATAGCAAAACCCAAAATGATACCAAATGAGTGTGACGGGGCTGGATGTGGAATGGGGAGGCTCCACCCATCTGGGCATGTGGTGACCGCGGCTCCTGTTGCTGTTTCAGAGGAGAAGCAGAGGAGAGTACAGCTGGAGTCAACATGAGACGCCTGAATGTTGTCCTAGTATAATTTGCTGCTTTTACATCGCTCTATATGGGCAACTTCTTGAGCACATACAAGCGTTTCACCTCATTTTCCCCAGTTTCCAAAGTATCCGGGCTGCTCCTGACAGGTGCGCACATTGCGCAGAGAGGATGGGCAGACGTCAAGCGGACAGCAGAGGCGCAATGAACACCACCGACCGCTCCGAGCTCGGATGTCTGCAGGACGCAGCATCCACCCCCGGTAAGGATGCCGGTGAGCCGTCCCCGAGGCTGGACGACCGGGGAGCCGCCGGCGAGGACAGGCGGCAGAGGAACCCGGAGACGGAGCCGGAGGGACGGGCACCGACGGCCACAGCGCCGATGGAGGTGAAGAAACACCAGCACAAGCACAACCTGAAGCACCGCTATGAAGTGATGGAGACTCTGGGTAAAGGCACCTATGGCAAAGTGAAGAAGGCGGTGGAGAGAGCAAGTCTGAAAACGGTGAGAGGATGCACAATTACAATGCACTGCAGTTTAATCTCCTAGGACCCACTGTCCACTTATGAGGATAAGAAATTCACAGCTTTATACACAAAAAAACAACTGTCCACTGCAAATGACATTCCATAATTTTTTTAAAGAATGCATCTGAAAAAACTTGCATCATGATGTTTCCAATATAAGCAATTATTTAATTAAAAAAAGCCAAAACTCAAAAACCTATGGGGCTCCCGGGTCTTAAGAGGTTAAATGAATCCTAAATATGATAAATCTGTTTCTAAACCTTCCATCTGTACTGAACTGTCCTGCATTTTCTTCTTCCTGGAAGGTTTTCAGCATCTTGTCGTTTTATAAATAGTGCCTTTCTGTAATTAAACTTTAATCTAGACTTGTACTGAGGTCTTAGATGGGTTGTGTGTTTCTGTGTTTGTGTGTGGCAGTGCCTGTGTGATGCGTTGTGTGTCTGTGTGTGTTTGTGGGTGAGCTCATAGGTCGGTGCTGAACCCAGTTCTTGCTTCCTGTGTTGCCAGGCTGAGATGCCTTTGGTCTGACTCACTCAGCACTTGAACAAGGGGATAAAATTACTACAATAGGCCTCCTCCAATAGGAGTCTGACCCCCTTTACTATCAGCCCAGAAAAGCACACAAACACGTATAGAGAACACACACAGCACAGACTTGGACCCACTAATGCATATGTTTCTATTTAACTGACCATACAGAATTTGTTGCCGGATTACTTTGGGCTTAATGCCTCACTTATCTGAGCTCAAAAACAGATACCACTGAGTGCCGTTCTGTTTTTTAGTAAACAACAACACTCTAATGGGGATAATCTTTGTCTGAAATCAGATTGTGGAAGTGAGACTGACACAGTTTTAGTGCTGCTTTCCCTGGAACTCACAGACCTGCAGCTACAAGAGAGAAAAGGGAAAGTGAGGGATTGAGAGAGAAGTCAGGTGGAGATTGATGAAAGAGGGGGGGGGGGCAGACAGAATCAGCTATGTGGTGTGAGTATTTATGTGCACGTATGAGTCTCTCTGCAGGGTGAGTGGGTTTGGAAGGGCAAAGGAAAAATGCTGGATTCCTGGAGCCAATAGCCAGCACATACCAAGGATTCTTTGAAACAAAACGGACATTATTTTTGGAAACAAGACCAAGGGGCTGTTGTTTGAGGGTGGAGAGGAGGAGATGGTTTTAGAGAAGTTAGGAAAAAAGGAGGAGGAGAGAAAATTAGTGGCTTGAGATCAAATACCAATATGAGATTGGATTGGAACTGTAAGTGGTGCTGCATTAGGTGAACATGATAAATATTTGGGATTAAATAAAGGAAAGGAATGATGAAAACAGCTTAGTTAGACTCAAGAATCACAATTCTAATGTATTTGATCCACTTTAGGTGTTATGTTGAATGTTTATTAATCAGTAATTTGGTAATTACTAAATTGAAAACCGAGCATGCATTGATTTCAAGTAGCTGTTTGTCTTTAAAGCAGCTTAAATTGGGGAAAAAGTCTTTGTAGTGCATGTGTACATTTGGTTTTCAGTCCTGAAACAGTAAAATGAATTTATGTAATTTTCCATTTTCTTTCACACATTCAAAATGTTTTACATGTCTGGTTGTGGAGAGGGAGAGGTCAAGGAAAGGTTTCTGTGGTTCTGTATGCATGTGTAGTGAGATCAAGGGTCCATTTGGTGAGAAGCTCATGTAATCCTGCTGTTAAATCTTTCACAGATGCACAAGGGATCTTTAGTGATGCTCAAGCTCTTGGAGAGCATGTGTGGTCGGGGTATTTATTACACTATGGGGACATAAATCTGTTCCCATGCAGTCACTTGAGGGGATTTGGCTTCCTTATGGTGACAAAATGCATGTTTTCCTGTAAAATGTAGTAAAAACATTAAATTCTTGGGTTAAGAGTTGTTTTAAAGTTAGAGTTAGGCCTTTTGTGGTTAGAGTAAGTCTCCAGGAAATGAATGGAAGTCAATGTAATGAAAAGTATGACAATGCCAGCCTGTACCATCCTAAAATAGCAAAAGGCTGCAGTGTGCGTATGGTTGAATTTTAGATTTAGTGCCAGAGTTGTACAATGTAAACTATGTGGAATTAAAGTCAATATTTTAACTTTTATATGTGAAGTTGGTTTGTTTAAAATGGGGATAAAATACACACTTCAAAACAATCAGAAATCTGTGCATTTCTTTTGATAACCAAGCAGTTGGTAATCATTACAATATGAATTTTCAACAAACCACAATGCTAATAATAAAACACAAAGTCGCAGCTACCAATCTGCACATGTATTGTTACAAAACACCTGCAAGGACTTTTTTGTTCAAAGACTTTTTTTGTCAAGACTGAGTCAGGGCAATAAAATTTAAGAAGAGGTGGAAAACAAACAAGAATGTATTGGCTCGTTAAAAAAGAATGACCTAATGAAACAGCTGTACACAACACAATGGATCCCAATGCTTTTTATGGTGATTGACTCTACAATTACATCAGGTATGGTGTGTTCCTCTTTAAACGTTGAAGAATACAAGATTACATCTGCGTGACTTTCACACGCATTCTTATGTTTCCAGTGCATCCAGTTACAAATGTGGCATTTTAGGCTGATATCTCACATGCAGCACATTCTTTGGTTGAACAATGAGACATTGTCAGTTAGCAGGATACTTTAACGGTCGCACTTCGGGACACTACATGTTGCATTTGCAGCATATCTGTGTTCACAAGGCTGAGATCACGCGCGCGCACACACACATGTACACTTCCACACTTCCTTCTCATGCACGTGCTGCCTATAAAGGCTCTTAGTGGCCTGAAGGCTGAACAATGCTCAGTGTGTGTCTTTCCACTCTATGCTCTGCTGCACTAGCCTTAAAAGTCCAGTATGTAACATTTAGGTGGATTAGGAGGATCTAATAGCAGAAATGGAATATAATATTCAATAATAAGAGTCATTGTGTTTCTATTGCCGAATAGTGGTTTCAAAAAAGAACAGATTACCTCTGTAGAGTCTGTCATGTTGTATCACCATGTTCCTACAGTTAACGAGAATAGACGTCCTCTCATTTATAGTGGGTAGAATCACCCATTAAAGTGCATTACCCATACTGTTATTATCCCCTTAACTGAAAAACCCAGCACACACAAATCACACACTGGATGTAATAAGTTTTTGTTTTTGTTTTTTTTTTGCATTGTTTGTGGCCACCATATAGGATGGTGAGGGGGGGGGGGGTATTCTTCATTCCTGTGTGCAACTTCACCACTAGATCTCCCTAAATATTACACAATAATCCTCTGGTGTGAGTACAGGAACATGTCAGAGTATAGTGAGACCGTGAAAGACAAGAGACCTGCAAACGCTCACGCAATTTGTCCTTTTCTGTTTCTGTCACTGGACTTGGCGATTCATTGAAAATAGTCACAGCTGCATCAGACCCACTTTGGTGTTTCGCTGTTCTCGTTCTCCCCTATTGCTCCCTCCCCCTAACAAACACACATTCTTTTTAATGGCCCAGATACCAGCATAAATGCAGTGTTTTACAGAGAGTGCTGCATCATGGGTCATTTACACTACAGCAATAATGTTATGCTTTTTATAGTGATTCTTTAGTCTGTCAGCCCTATACACTGATCCAATGTGAGTGTAGAATGGCTATGCACCTTATGTAGTTTTACTACATTTACTACTTTATTTTGTCTTCCTGTGTTGTCTTCCTGTTGTATGTAAGCTGCTGAATACTTGAATTTCCCTCGGGATTAATTATCTATCTGTCTGTCTGTCTGTCTGTCTGTCTGTCCGTCCGTCCGTCCGTCCGTCCGTCCGTCTGTCTCTCTATCTCTCTATCTCTCTATCTCTCTATCTCTCTATCTCTCTATCTATCTCTCTATCTATCTACACTTTAACTGACAGGATCTTGTGTGATATGTTTCACTACCTCTTTAAAATCAGTGTTTTTGTGTTATATTAATGAAAATGTAACCAATTTCTGAATATAATAATATAAAAATAAGTCATAATTCAGAATAAATATGTGAAGATATGATTTTTTGTCCATATTGACCTGTTATTTTCCTCATTCTTATTCCAGCAGCCTCTATTATATTTCTCATCTTCCCTTCCTGACACAGTTTCCCGAGCCAACATAATATTTGGGTCAGAAAAGATTCATAAGCATGCGTTAATAGCTCCTCAAACCTGGATATGTGCCATTCAGATGACACACATTAAGTACATGTGGCCTAATCTGTGACTCAACACTGAGGACCTCTGGACAGACACAGCTGCAACATCCATCTACTGATGCAAGAAATATTCTCATGTGTTTTAGAAAAGGTTCATTCCAGAAATTCTACCAAATTACAGACTCAACCACCATTTTTCAGTGAAGGTCAGGCCAATCATGGGAGCTCCCTGGAGTTTGCTTTGTATGTTAGATAAGGATTGTGGTTGATGGAGCGTGTGAATTGCGTCTCCAAGTATCTTGTGGACGTTTTTCCGCCAGCTGAGAATGCTGAGTTGTGACTCTGGGGACAAGCCTGCTCACCCATAGGGACACTCAGGGCTGGCAGACTTTTACAAGGACACGATCACTGCGATGTTAGAATCTCACAAAAAAAGACTTGAAGTAGGCAGAAGCCCCTCCTAATCATGATAACCTACATTTGTGTGTTTAATCTTGGTCATAAACCATATATTTTAATTTAGCATTTTTCTCAACAACCATACTGACGTTTTTTTCTGCTTGTCTTGTGCTGTTAAGGTCCATTTTGGGGACAGTCTCTATCTGTTTAATGGGCTCATGCTGGGGTGTCTGCTCTGTGGACTGTGTGCGTGTTCTGTGAATGGGGGTTACACTGGGGTACAGTAAGCGCGTGGGATTAAAGCAGCAGAGTGTGAACAGTGCAGCTGTCAACCGTCTGCGTCTGAGCGTGCTCAGATCACAGGAGACCTGCTCTCACCATCCAGTCTTTAAAACCCACATAATCATCTCTAATACCAAGAGACCTTATTTGTGTATATGTGTGTATTTGTATATCACCGGTACTTACGAATGCGTCTGTTTACCTGCACGTCTGCACAAGTGATGCAGGAATTCTTTTGTTAAATATCAGTGTTTATCCCTTTTCGGATGACTAAAGTGAAATGAAAAGGAGCTTCACAGCTTCGGGGACGGCCTCACAGAACCTTCATCAAAAGCGAATCTGGGTTTGCTCTGTGACATAAACAATAGGAGCTGCACAGGCTAGCCTGAAGTCATAAGAACTGTTTACATAAGCTAGTGTTTTTGTAAAAAAAAACAAAAGGTAATTTAAGCACCGCACATATGTTTATGTAAGTACAGAAGCAGAAATATAGGTCATGGGTCAAAACGAACGTATAATATTTTGGAGCAGATCCAAAAAAACAAGGTACGTGTATAAAAATGTAAAAAAAAAATTTTTATCAAGAAACAGTACAGAGAAACAATATGATAAAAAAACAGATGCAGAAGAAAAATGGTTGGCTACTTTTTTATGTTATTCATTTAAAAAATAATTAACATACTTGATCAGTTGTGCATGAGAAAGAATCTACAATCCGTCCTACCATCTGTCACTTGGACACATTTAGTCCAGTTAATCGTAATCAGTGTGAACAATCTCTTCTCACTTTTCTTATGAATGGATCAATATACAGAATGTGTACTGCATCAGATGGACTTTATTGAATCATACATCTGTTTCTCAGGTGGCCATCAAGTCGATCCGCAAGGAGCGCATCACTGATGACTTGGACAGAATTCACATCCAGAGAGAGATTGAGATCACCTCCTCCCTCCGGCACTCTAACATCATACGCTTCCACGAGGGTAAGATTACCGGCACACACACGCAAAGGCCCAGATATCACTGAAAAACATGACATAGTCTCTTTAGCACACAGCTCTTTGAACTCTGTGCTTCAGAGGAAACAAACCAACATGACACTGCTGCTGTGATTTGTGAATAGTTATATGATCCTATGCCAGTGTGATTTAAGAACACTATTCAAAGCAGTTAGTGGTAAAGTTATACTATTCTATACCTCATTTGTTTTGGATTCCAAACAAATGTTTTGCAAATCTAAATGGCAGTTCATATATTTAGGACTGAAACTTGAAATAAAGACGCCTAAAAGTTGCTTCTTGTATTGACTTTATTTAACTGTAACCATTCAACCTGCAGAGCGAGGGTGTCAAACATACGGCCCGCAGGCCGAAAACCAGCCCGCTAAAGTTATAAATCAGAACCACGGGATGAATTTGTAAAATGTGCAAAAATGACACTGAAGATATTAACAGTCAACAATCCAAAATTTTAACAATATTATAAGATAAGATAAGATAAGATAAGGTAAGACTTTATTTATCCCACCATGGGGAAATTGCACAGTTAACAGCAGCAACATACAACAAGCAATTGCAGATAGAAAAGACAGGTAGAAAAACCACACGACTGAAAATGAAAAATATAAAGAAAAAAATAAGAAACTTGGTATTTATATCAATACTTATATAGATAAAGAATTTGAATTAAAAATACAAAATTTGAATTAGAAATTAAAAATATAATATTATTTACATATTTACATAGTCATGGCTGCACATGTACATAGTGTGANNNACGGGGCACTGTTATAAAGCTACTGTTACTAAATGTTTTGTGTCTTCATAGATCTACTGCGACCTGTAATGAAGATGTATAAACGATAAGTTGAGGCATAGCATTGATAAAGTTGCACTTACTTTTCTAAGAATTTTCAGGTTTTTCATGTTGTTCACATTTTTTGGTGATAGGATATAGTTTATAAATGTGGACATTTTCATAATTTAATGTAACTTTTTTTGCACTAAAACAAAGAAAAACATTTAGAGCTCCCATTATCTCTAGGTTATTATGTTATTTTACTGGTCCATCCCATTTGACATTAAATTGGGCTGTATGTGACCCCTGGCCTATAATGAGTTTGACACCCCTGCAATAGAGTAAACGCAAAACAAGTGTATATGAGTTCAAATCTATAGAAATTCCCAACAATACTTTCCAATGAAATAGAAAAAACACTGAAGTCAATGCAAAGAGTCTACTATTCAGAATGTACAGCAGTTATTGATCCACATTCATCAGGCTCCCAGACACTTAATTATTTATATAACCTTTTAAGTGCACGTTCCATGCATGTAGAATGGCCAGTAAGACTATTTCGTCTCTTTTTACTGCTGAGGTCCAATACGAACACGGTTCTTTACTGTAAATGTTTCCTGTGCAGTGTTTGAGAGCCGGGACAAGATTGTTATAGTGATGGAGTACGCCAGCAGAGGAGAGCTGTACGATTACATCCAGGAGAGGCGGAGACTGCCAGAAACAGAAGCCAGAAGCATCTTCAGACAAATCACATCTGCTGTCCACTACTGCCATAAGGTCTATACACACATAAGTACACACTGTACAGTCACATATTTCACACTGTATAGTCACCACAGGACCTCAGTATATACTGAGGGCACGTGCTGAATTGCACACAGCAGTGCACAAGAAAATACAGTACCACTAAATCCACTAAATCCTAATCCTAATACTGCAGGAAAACTTGACTTGAGTTTTCAGATCTCTGTGGGTTAAGAGCGCATTAAGCCTTGATTGTTTTTTACAGTCACACACTGACACATTTAACAAACATTCTGCTTCCTTCCAAACTGCTTTAAGCTCAGGCAGAGACACACAATCTTTTTTGTTTCTTTGTTTCTGCGTACACAAAATAAACAGCAGTGCCAGAATAGGAATTATTAAAGAAAATACCTCAATCCTATTAAAACAGAAGTGCATTACAGTACAACTGATTGAGAAAATAGTCACAGTTGTAGCTCATTAATCATTCCCACTCTAATTTTGTCTATAAAAAATATCTTTGCCTTTTACATATTACACATGAATCCACTCAAAAATGTCCCAATTTTTCACCAGCACCTAAATACAACCTGGATTGAGTCTCAAAACTTAAACAAATGCATCTGTGTAAATCAATCTGTGCACACACTGCTTTCAAAACATGAAAAAGAATGTCATAAACTGTAGACATTTACATACACAAGAGCTTTTAGAAAAGACAAGATGATGAAAACCATCAGTTAAAATGTTTCACATGTGTTTGAACTGAGGTATTACAGTGGATGAGAATAAAAACGTATTTTATTACCACCACAAAAGTGCACAAATCACTGTTCATATTTGTGAATCTTTTTATTGATATAGTTATCATGTTATTCATATTTGGGGCCATTCTAGGAACATTTTCTTCCCACTGAGCTGCATGATAACCTGTTTGTGTTTTGACTGTATAGTTTTTATATTGTCTGTTTGGTCTTTTCGTGAATGCTGTGAATTAAATGCTCCTCCTGTATCTTTATAGAAGCCACGCAAGTAGATTTTAAGCTTTTCACAGCCTCTGTAATCCTAAAATAGACGTGAATGTTCTGGCACCAATGAATTATTGAATGTGCCTCTGAGGTATGCAGGGCACATGGACAGATTATTGAGGCTTCAAGAGAAGAAAGAAAATAATTCATCTGAGCCATTTGCTGCTTTTTCCCCTCTAAATAGGTTCAGGGTAATCTCAAAGATAAAGAGAGAGTAATAACCACTCTTTTCTCTCTGTGTCCTTGCTTGACTAAACAAACAGACATACATTTGTGCACTGTACTGTGCAAAAACATTTTCTGAGGTCATGGGTCATTTCCTCTTCTTAAGTGCTCTATAGAGGATGCAATTAGTGAAAGAAAGGAGGCCATTCTAGCTCAATAGCCAGTGGCTTTAAGGGAAACTGGCAGCAATGTTAAAAGTTTCCCTGTGTCACATAGCTTCCTGGGTGGCCTCCGTTATCTATAGCGGCATTGTCTCTTCTTATAAATTACTACATACTTAGGATCAGGGATACACCTCATGAAGTAATGATCCTCCAACAAACTTTTCTGTCCCGTTGGATCTGGAGTGTACTCTGACCCATCCACCCAAGTACCTAATACCCTCACAGGATCAAATCACATCTCATCAGATGAATTAACACAAACAAAGCACTTCCACATGCCTGAGAGACTTTCTTGAAGTTCTCAAATGTTAGACACATGAACCCACAACACAAGGTTTGAGTGGAACATTCATGTTTATAGAATAATAAATGAAAGACAAATGCAGTGTGCGCCACAGGTTGAGTTTACACTGTAAACTTCAGACTCTTTAGTCCTAGTTTGAGACGTAAGACAGGAGCAGCACCAGAACTCATGTGTCTGCTCTTTTGTAGAACGGTGTTGTTCATCGAGACCTCAAGCTGGAGAACATTCTTTTAGATCAAGATCTGAATGTAAAGGTAAGAATGCTAAAACACGTACAAACAGTGTCTTTACATCACTTGAAAATGAATGATGAACTTCCTTCCAAGGAAAACAGAATCTTCTCAAAATGGAAAAGCTCCTCTGATGAAGGGTTATTAGCCTGAGATTGCAATACATCATGGATGATTAAAATGCTTTATCCAAATACCTCTGATTGCATGGTGTTTTTGGAAACATTTTTAAAACTGAATTAAGGAAGTAATCTTTTTCCAGACAGCAAACAGTCTTGACTCTACTCCTTCAGATAGTGCTGTCTCTAGTGTATTATCTTTGCCTTGCCTGTTCCAAAACTCAAAGCAAAGAATGTGTACATTCAGAACATACAGTACATTAGATAATGGTTATTAATGTGTTGTTAACCCATGTACACATAACCAGCACAAACATGGTGCCAGCTCATAAAAAAAAAAAAACAACCCAGGCGTCATTTTTTTCCTTATTAGGGTATTCAGTTCCTTATACGTGAGCTGTGCACGGCCAAGGGGAATGTAGGGAATCCAGTGGCAATCGCGCCAATCTTAATATAAGTACACTTTGTCCGTCAAAAGAAAACACAGCATACAGACCTCTCACCAGCTCTTCATTCATTCAAACCTCAGGTTCACCGCAGTGGCATTGCACAGCATCCACTGCAGGAAATGACCAAGGCTGTGTGTAATGCATGCATGTGTTATATCTGGACAATAGCTACTAAAAATCCCATGAGCAGAGACATGTAAGGTAAACTATTGAGACTCATTCCATAGAGGTGCACAGTCTGTGACATGTTTTGCTGGAAGTGTTTGATTAATTTGCTAAATAACTATTTTTAACTGAACATTCTTAGTAAGGGTTTTAAAATAACCAGGTAGTTTTTAGCATTTATGACAGATGTGCAGATAGTTCACAGCTGAAGCAGGCGAGTGTTATGAGCAAGTGTTGGACAACTGCAGACCTGAACTGAAACAACAGTGAACACTTTGAATACTTGAATTTGCTAACTGATCTGAAAAAATGTGTGTATGATTGGTTTCTATTACATACATGTTTCTTTTGGAATACAAAACTCACAAAGTGGGTCGCAGGAACCAGAAACAGCATAATAAAAAGTAAACAAAGATTCAAAGTTAAAAAGACACAATGAGTAAAACTGATTAAAAAGGAAAATACGGAATACACACATAGATTTGGCTCCTCTGAAGTTAAAGGCTTTCACCCCAGCAGGATTTCCAGGGCATGTAAATCCCAGGCACGTGTTCCAGAGTCATATGGATGTTTACAAGAAAGAGCTGTGTGTGTGACAGTACAGGAACTTCACACAAATATACATCTGACAGAGAATTTACACCGCAACACACACACACATAAGCACACAGTAGCTTGCAGAAAGCAGAATTATAAACCCACATCTCTGCACATGCTCAGTCTACACATCATTACAGTCACGGTGCCTATAATACAGTGTAAACTCTGAACTGTATTGTATACACAGTGCCATCTTCCCTATGTGAGGTCTCTGTTTCCCTGTAGTCCTGTTCCACGGAAACAAAGCTGTCATGTTGAGTATTTTTAACACCTGATAGTGTGCGAGTGCACATGTTAATAATCTCCTCAGATAGATAGGAGCCCTTGTCTGTCTGCATATGGCGCTCGCAGCCTTGAGTGAGTGATTGTTCCGTTACGTGAGCTCAGACGGCCTGATGTTTTTGGCCCTCTTCTCTTTGCTCCCTCACACTTCCACTGGCAAAAGCTCAGCATACTTATTTTAGGCTCAGTTAAAAGGAACTCCTTTGAGTTATTGTGTTTGCCACATTGGGAAAAGTTTGCAGTGCATAGTTGCTGAAAAAGGAATCTGCGTTGCATGAGCTGGAGGAGTGTTAAAGGGAACGAGTGCACGGAGTTTATGAACCATTTAATGTCAGCTGGTTAGTAACTGTATGTGTATTCTTTATGAGAAGGCCGGGAGTGAGATCTGACATTTATAAGGAATCGTGTTATTTCTGATTAGAAGTGGTGGAATGTGACTACTTTTACTCAGGTTCTGTAACAGTGAAAACGACACATCTCCAAGTGATTGTGAATGTCTGTGAAAAACAGAATGACTTAATCTAAATACACTTAAAAACACTCTCGGGTCAGCTGAGAAATGTCACAAAACTAAAAACAACAACTCTACAAATATATAATGATCTTACCAAATATGATGTATTGCTGCATATTAAACTACCTAATGGCATAGAAAGCAGATGAAATGAGGTCAGTTGTGAATATGTATAGCAGTAAAATGCTGCTACTTTTGCTTTTAAGACTCATACACATATATTGTACATAAGTAATGATTTTTACTTAAATATAGTATTTGAACACTTCTGGCAGCACTGATGATTAGAGTCACTCTGTCAAATTAAACCCACTTTGCTGAAAAATCAGTAATCATATATACTATATAGATACTATGTCAAGAGCTGTAGTTGCTACAGTGGTACTCAATATACTGTAGTTCTTTTGAAATCTATGTTCTCTTCTCTTCTTGTTTTGCAGCTCGCTGACTTTGGCCTCTCCAATCATTTCCGAAAGGGCTCTCTGCTGCAGACCTACTGTGGAAGTCCACTTTACGCCTCCCCAGAGATAGTGAAAGGACTGCCCTACCAAGGCCCAGAGGTGGGACCGCTAATAAGAAACACTTTCTAACTGGCATGTATCTAACACGAGGCTACATCATAGGTGTAATTATGACTGATTCACTCTTGATGTGTGTTGTATTATTTCAAATGGGCTAAACAGCTGCTGTTGTTGGATAGCTAAGACGCCTCTTGCTAATATCAGTCTGTCTGCTTTGATTGACTTTACAAATGAGATTGTATTGCTTTCCTGGCTCTTAAGGCTGGTAATGGAATTAGTCGATGTTGCTCTGAATCTAATAGAAACACAGGAACATAACCGTCTCCAACAACTCCTAATCTGCTTCTTCATCCTACCTTCGCAGATGTTAGACTTCAGAAATCTGTATATTATATACAGTATATTTATATGCACTGCACCCATGCAGTACCTCAAATGAAATGTGTGTTTTTGTGTTAGGTCGACTGTTGGGCGCTGGGAGTGTTGCTGTATGCCCTGGTGTACAGCAGCATGCCTTTTGATGGAGCAAGCCACAAAATACTCACAGAACAGATCGTGCAAGGTCGCTACCGCCGACCAAACCCTCCCTCAGGTAAACCTCTGAAATACCTGTTCATCCATGAAGTTAAAGCTGCAGATTTCAGTAGTCACACTGTAGAGCTGCTGTAAATGGGTGTCATCCATTGCATCACCTCCAGCTGTTACTTGTGTCACCAAATGACAGTTTTGTTAATGGCAGATCTTATCAGGGTACCATAATTTGCTAGCCTAGAGGTAATCTGATTGTTATGGAACAAAATTATTCAGGGAAATAAAACCACTTCTCCCATGGGACTCCATTTAGACAGGTCTGTGGTCTTCCTTTTGGAGATGCCAAAGTTGTAAAGATGGGCATCCTGCATGTTTAGTCTAAATGTCTTTGGTTAAGGTAACAAGTGGCACCAACTGGAAACAAAGAGAATAAAACATAGGACTTGATTTTTTAATATTGTGGAATGAGAAGTAGAGTGGACATTTGACCTTTGTCCTTCTAGTTTCAAATGAGACTACTCAGTGCATGTTTGTCTTTTTTTTTTTTTTTCATCTGTTATAAATAACTGTTCTTGTGTTCCCTCCAGACGCCTGTGCTCTTATCGACTGGTTGCTGGCAGTACGTGTGGAAGAGCGAGCCACAATCGAGGATGTGGCCAGCCACTGGTGGGTGAACTGGGGTTACGAGGAGAGTGTGTGTGACTGTCCTTCATCTCCCCACCAGGACTGCCCTTCTCCATTGCTGGCTCGCTACATCGACTGGCAGAATCGGGTCGCTGCTGCAAGCAACATGGTGTTTGACCTAGAGTGCGCCTCGTCTGAGTCTTCTTGTCCACCTCAGCTGTCTCCCCATCCATTTTACTTCAGCCTACCCCTGAAGGGGGAGCGAGGAGGAGGAGGAGGAAGGATACGTGGAGGAATTTCAAGCCTCAGGAAGTCGCGCAAGGAGAATGCAATTCCCCAGACTGCACTAGGAGCCTGTGGAGGTGTTTGTGCAGCAGCTACTTCCTCCTCTGCAGCATCCTCAACTTCCACTATTGAAAGGAAGAAACCAAAGGGTATTCTGAAACCTCAGAGGAGTTTTGATTCAGTCTTTCATAACCCTCCTATAGAAAACACCCCGTCTCAGCCTTCGAACCCCCACCCTTATCGGACACATGCACATGCTGACATCTTGTCCACGAGTTTACCCCCACCCTCTACATTCAGTCAGCCCTCGTCCAAAATGCCCAAGAAGGGGATCCTAAAGAACCTGTACGGAGGCGAGTCAGATTACAGCTCTTCTTCAGAGAGAAGAAGCTCTGGAGCAGGTTTAAAAGAAAGTGATGCAGGTGATTTTTGCTCCTACAAACAGGACTCTTCCCTCCCTGCGGCAGTAGATAGCCCCACCATGCGAACAGAGGCAGTCAGAAGAAGAAAAGGAATCCTTAAACGTAATGGCAAGTTCTCTCGCAGTCTGGATCTTCCTGATGACCACCATTCATCGTTCCCTCCGGCGCCTACGATATTCCCTGAGACTCTGCAGCACCTCCTTCAAGCTACAGGAGTTAGCGAAGGCGGCCGGAGCCACAGCCACAGCCGCCCTTCCAGTGTTGTGAGCGAGGACAGCCTCTTCTCCTCTGATTCCTTTGACATACTGGACCTAAGCGCCCAATCACGTCGCAGGATTTTCTCCCGGGGCTTGCAGCACAGCGGCTGTAGCTCTGAGGACGACCTGGAGCAACTGAGACCGGAGACGGACTGAGGCCAAGAACAGAGACGAACAGACAGATGCTGACATAAGATGAATGAATGAATGAATGAATAAAATGTTATAGTGATGGAAAATTGAACAATGTCATATTAGGGCTAATATACAGTAGTGTGCATTCTAAGGCCACCTCTAGGTTTGCTGTTTTTGCAATGCTGAAATGAGAAGACTTTTCTTTTCTCATTCTCTTTTCTTCAGATACAACAAGAAAATACAAGGAATATGTTCACAGCCTTAAAAGACACTCATAAAACTGAACTAAGTGGATTCTAAAGGTTAAAGTCGCTGTTAGTATGACCCCTGACCCCATGACAAGAACAACACAAGCAGTTAGAACCATCTGACGTGTGTTAAATAAGACCTGGTATAAAACATCAAAAAATTCATTGAATCTGAACAAAAGGGTTAAATACGCATAAAGTGTGAAGGGAGGTCACACTAAATACGACCACTTTGGTTGGTTAGATGCTGTTTTTTCCCCTGATACGTATCCTAACCCTGAGAAATGTATGTATGGTCATCATAACTGTACTAAACCAACAAACCTAATGTTGGCCTAAGACTTTTGCACAGTACTGTATGTAAACCATCTTTTTATGAGCAGGTAGAGGAGCCTGTTTTCTGAGATTAAAGTCAACAAAAAGCATGGATGTTTCCTGTGAGTACAGTCATCATTTTGTGAGAAAAGTCACTGAAGTACTAGAGAAATGTTGGTTGGTAAACTGTTGAATCTCAGAGAATGTCCATGTTGGCTCATGAATTTACTTTTACCTAAACTGACCCTACTGAGAAATAAAAAACTGAGCATAATGTGTTTAGTTCACTTTTCTATGATAACCAGTGCCTCTGATGTTGACTCTTTAATGAACTTCAGAAAAACTACACCTGCACATGGACTCTACAGAGCATTGTACTCTCGACGTAAAGCACCATTTCCCAGCATTTATGTCTGTGTCGAAGGATAAATTAAACTGTCATGTATCTGAATTCTTGTCGTGAGCCGATAGAGAGTGAGTGGACACTAATTCAATCCTGAATGGGCTTTAGTTTGTTTAATAGTGGAGACGGCACAACAGAAAGTAATGGATTTAATCAGATCTACACACGTCATTAAGATGAACATTGAAAATCTAGGAGCCGACATAAACTAAACATTTTTGGAACTAACAAGTGCTAACTCAGATGCAGAAACTGAGGACACTTTACTCTGTTGTGAGGATAAATATTTTACCATGTCATTGAATATATTTGTACTTCACAGTAATACACTGTGCACAATTTGCTCCTTTGCACCAACGGACACAGTGTGAACAGCAGATGGATCACTTTGCTTTTTTTTTTTATTGTGACACCACAAATACTGCTGTGGGCATTTATACAGATGTTGTATGCAGTAGTTGTATGCAGTTTTAAATCTGTGAATTCATACTGTGAGACAAATTGTTTGTTTTGTTCTGTTTTTGTTTTTTCAAACTGTGTTTCTTTTTTTTTGAAAAAGTAAATAAATTATGTGAATCTAAATACTCTGAGTGTTTTCTAGTGGAAATGAAAAAGGCAGAAGGATCTGAGAGAAGAAATGAGTGCACACTGTAGCTTCACAGGCTGTAAGATAAACATTATGAAGCACTGATGCTATAGTGTGAGGGACATTTTTGATAAATGACCCTTTTATTCTAAATGTTTCCTTTTCACTGCAGTTGAGTAGCTCTTCTCTCTTTTGTCCTGACACAATATCAACACAACGTTGTTTGTGAGAAACCAAAAAGCCATCCTTTTTCCATGAACACAGAGCTGTATTTTTGCTACAGACATAAAATGGTTCACATAAGATGAGTGACTTGTGAAAAAGAAAGAACCACAGAAGAAGTCAGATAAGAATTTTCAAAAAACTTTAAACCACATTTTAAACCTTGAAAGAGGATAATTAAGGATTACTGTTAAAAGGTCCAACTAGAGTTAAATGTAAATTATTTAGGTTGTTCAACGATATATTTAAAAAAACAAAACACTGATGTGCTTCCTGTATCCACAAGTAAACTTGAACTGACACAATTTAAGCTCAAACATATCATGAAAGAATATTGAATGCTACATGATGGAGGACAACAAGGCATTTACTGCATGCCTTCTCTTTTGTTGGCTTTCATAAAACACTTTTCTAAACACAGTCTTAGTATTTTTCTTCCTCAGTCCAATGGAAACACACCAGATCATTATTACTGTGTCACATATATAGATTTTGTTATTTTGGGAGACATACCAAAAGATAAAACTTTATTTCATGAATGTAGGTGTTTCAGAAACCACCATTTTTACAAAATAAGCAGGTCATGGTTTGATGAGAAGTTGGTATCGTTCACAGATTCACAGTGTGTACCTTATTCCTCCCACTTGCATGGTTTTGCATGATTTAAGCGTGTTATGTGTTTACACTGGATGGTTGATGGATGGCAGACAAACACTATGTGGCTTTGGTGAGTAGATGATGGAGCCCAGAGCAGTGGTCACATGGTCGTTATCTCACATCAGTCAAAGGCGACTGTTGTGTTACATAACTGTGTTTAGTTAATATTGATTGTGTGTGGACACAATGGCCAGCTGCCTGGTAAAACCAGGCTATGTTTAAATAGCTTTCAGAAATTAGTCAAATAATGCATTAGTTTAGTGGAAAGAAATTCATGTCTTACTATTTTAATATTTGACCTTTTTAGATTTCTTTTCTTCAACCCAACAGTCAGTTGTTATTATTTAATGCAGTATCTGTTCAGGTCAGGTCCGGTCAGGACTCTTCAATACAGTAGTATTATTATACAGTACTTTTATAGTGCGGTTGATGATGCTAATGATGTTGATTGTTTTTTAGTTTTTTTTATCATTTTTTGGTGATGTATTTTGTTTGACTTGTTTCAAACTTGCATTCCTGTAGATCATCCCACTTTTTGGGTTCTCAGTAAATGTGCTATACTGAAAAGAGAATGACCTGAAGAGGGAACTGTGTAGTAAAAGGAGAAAATGTAAAATACAACATTTAATTTGGCCGATTTTGATTGTCAAGACGCTAAGAGTAAAAAAAAATATGGTGCATTAATGTAATAATATGTATGCCATGAAACATTTCCTGGGTACAACCAAATTTTGCCAACCACATATAAAATGAAACCCAAAAACTATGAATTTATTTATTTTTTATTCCATTAATATTTGTCAGACTAATCCTCAACAAAATAAGTTACAATAGCTCTGTCCATTACACATTCCTCTGAGGTGACTGTTAACCCTTAAAGACCTAAACAATTAATGGTGACCAAATGTTTCTACTGATCTACAATGTTCATTAACTGTTGAACCATTAATCATATCAATACCTTTAAATAATTCAGGAAAAATGCAGAATCTCATCTTGTCGTGGTCATCACATATGACCTGCTGGACGTTCAGAGGCACCGTAGTGAACGTGGAAACACCATTATCTTCTGCAACACTGATTCACCAGTAAAACTAATGTAGTTTGACAAACAACAGTGGTTGGAGACATTGATTTAATGTTCAGTTAATGATATATTTTCCTGAAAAAGTCCTTTTTTCTTCAGTTTTCCCTGTTTTTATAAAATACCTTTGCATTTGCTCTGAGCTTTTATGAACTTCAACATGGGCTGCAAGTTTAATATGGAAATATGGAAAAATACCCACTTTTACTGCACAATACAGAGGCTAATATAGTGGGGTTCTATAATAGGGTAAGAAATGGTGAGAAATTATCAGGAAAGTTTGATGTGGAGCAACATTTATTTGGTAGTCTAAAACATCTATGTTCAACATTCCCACAGAAATAGTTCCAGGGCTTTTAATATTTTTAATTTTACAAATGCCAGCAGTGCCTTGAAAGGATAAATATACCTTTAAGGGTCGATAGTGACAATTGTACACAGTTTTATTCATAAAAATAAACAGATGTAAAAAGTGTTCTGGTACCAAACAAATGGTGTGACTAATATCTGATGAGATCTACACATTGAACAAGTTACACATGTAATCCCTTTTTAGCAGGCTTCTGAATGATCCCTTTCACTGTGGAAGCAAAACGAAAACTTGGCTCTAATAGTCAGAGGAGGATAAATGTGGAATAACGGTGGCTTAAAGCATTTAAGTTGTGTGTGGGCCTCCTGTCAATCACACAGACAATTTCCTCAAGCAGTGTGGATCCAAAGGCCAACGAAGTATTCCAAATATCTGTAATAATCACTAATGCAAACCAGGAGAAAAAGGCCTTCATAGTTAAGTCTTGCAGGCTTTTCTTTCTGTTTCCTCACGTGTGGATAAAAGCACAGTTAAGTGAACAAAAGCAACCAGGCTTCTGGTTTTTAGTCTGCTTACTGGGGCTCACAGAAGGGGAACACCAGCGTTACAGTGGAGGAACTCCTCATGCTCACATTGAATATCCAAGTACTCACATTTTGTTTTAAACATTAAAGTGTCCAAAAACCAACATGTCTAGCTAAAATATGAAAGCCACATTTTTTTCAGCTTTAAAAACAAAAGTATTGTGGTAAGTCTTACTGTCATGTTTAATCACATCTGTACTTAACACTTTAAACTTCACAAACTTCTGTTCAGATATGTAAACTCTTATGTTCTGACATTTTACAGTTTTCAACGTGACATAACACAGATGTCAGATGGAGTTTGGCATTAACAACGTTAACTAAAGAAAAGTTAAAAAGCTCAAAATTAAACTTGGTCTCTTCTAATCTCATCTCCAAAGTGCTCAACCATTTTATCATAAAAGCTTTCCATTATACATTAGTAATTCTATTTATATTTATATTTAATTTACACCAAACTTTTGTCCTTAATTTTCCACAGTCCATCAATTTCCTCTTGATCCTTTTCGTTTCTGGCATTAATAAAACCAAATCAAAACTTTATTTTCTTTCTTTAATACACTCATATTGAACTTCCCCTTTTTCCACAAAAACATTTATGACCCGAGGCCTAGACTCCACCAGACCTCTGAAGGTGTGTGGTATCTGGACCACAACATTAGCAGCAGATCCCTGAAGTCCAGGAAGTAGGGAGGTGGGGGCATATTATATGTTGCAGTTCTAGTAATACTGTCCTTGTTAAATAAATCAATCTAAAAAACAAAATTGAGCAACAGTGACCTCTTGTGGACATGTAACGGAAGTGACAAAAAGCCAAAACAATTTAACTCAGACTAATAGCTCTATCGTATTTTCCAGATATTTAGAGAATTCAGGGTAATAATTAAAATTGTTTCAATTTGTAACTTATAGCTTTGTATAAAAAACTTTGTAAATTGGATTTGAAGAGAAGTTTATAAATAACAATTAGTGTGTGTGGACTGTGTTGGTGAGCCAGTGGATTATCTGTGTATGAGTGTCTATAGCAGGAGTGTCGAACTCCGGTCCTCGAGGGCTGGTGTCCTGCATGTTTTAGATATTTCCCTCTTCCAGCACACCTGGTTCAATTAATCATCAGCTCATCACCACCCTCTGCAGAAGCCTGATAATGATGTAATGGCGTCCAGGTGTGCTGGAAGAGGGAAATCTCTAAAACATGCAGGACACCAGCCCTCGAGGACCGACTTTGGACACCCCTGGTCTATAGCATATGAGTGTGTGCGTGTATGGAGATTTGTGTAGGTATGACTAATGCTTTTAAAGGAAATAAATTACAGAGTAAAATGTGTAATAGCAAGAAAGTAATGATATAAGGAGTAAAGTCTTTGAATTAATTGAATAAAATAACATAAAGTCTGTCACGTTGTGGTTCTGAGCTTTTTTCAAACATACAGTTGTTGAACCCGCACTTAAAAAGCCAACTCTGGATCCATTTTTCCATCAGGGTGGATGCTGCTGTCATGCCTCATCAGATTCACACTCACCTGAAGAACATTGGGAGTGCTGTGAAAGTCATGTTCTTTGACTTCTCCAGTGCTCTCGAAACCATCCAGCCAGTGCTGTTTCAAGAGAAGCTGTAGGGGGCAGGATGGATGGCTGGATGGAGGTCTAGCTGCATGGACCATCGACAACCAAACCAATAGGCCACAGTATGTGTCGCTGTGTCACTGTGTGTCTGCAGAACAGGGGCCACTCAGGTAACAGTGCTCTCCTTTTCACCCTCTGTACTTCAAACAATACATACATACAAACAACACCAGAGACTTTGATTATTGCTCTGAAAAATCAGATCCCCCTCACTGGGCATCACATGTGTACCCTTGGCTCCTCCATTCAGTCAAGTCTTCAGAGTTTGGGGAGTTTTGATTCAGCCATGTCACTGGGAACTGCTTTTTCAGCTGAGGAACATTTCTAGGCTGAGAACCCCTGGTGTCAGAGGCAGAACTTGAAATATTTATTGATGCTTTTATTTCTTCCCAGATACACTAGACCCATGGTGTCCCTGTACTTGAGACTCTTGGCCGACTCTGATGCTTGCCATGGGTTCCATTTCTTCCTATTTTTCACCCTGGGGGCAGCTTGAGCTACAAACAGGTCTTTTCATCTCCAGCCTACGCCTGGCACTCTTATATTCCTCAAATAGACTTGAAATGGGAAGCTCTAGACCTACTTTGCCGTAGAGCTGTAAGCTGTTAACCAAGCCATACTGGCTGATCATTCTCTCCAGTTTTTCAACTTGTGAGATCACAGCTTCGTATATGGTTAACGGCCACATGAAACGTAGGAGGACACCAAGCTGCAATCACCAGAGCATCAACTTGTCAGGAAGTGTGATACTGTTGATGTTCTCCAGGCCACTGACTACCTTACTCTGTCTTTGATGGAAGCATCATACCAGCGACCAAGGTTCTTTAAAGGTTTCTCCAAGACTGTTGGAATAACTTCATCACTTATGTTGAATTGGTGGTCTACCAGCTTTCCCTTCACATTGGAGATACCTTTGGACTTTCTCAGCTATCTATAGCTAGCTCAAGGAAAAACACAACATGAATAGTGAGTTTTTCTGTGCATGTGCCTTAAGTTTATAAGGACTTCTTGTTGTGAGAACATCATGATCTGTCCCATGAAGTGCGTGAGCCCAGAGCAGGAATTGTTTCTGTAAGATGAAGTCACAACATTAGCACTACACACCCATGCAAATACTAATATGATTACTGTTGGGTGTGGCAATTTTTACTCTGTATAAGAAACTACAGTCCTTTGAGCGAGTCAGTCAGCTACTGCAACCGCTGTATTTACTTGACTCTGCTGCAAGTAGAGGCTTTTGATACGATCTATCTGAATATTATACTCTCCGTTCATATATATTGTATATCTAGCTATCTATATATCAATGTATATGGATATCTAGATATCTATCTGCATATCTAGATGTCTCTGTACATCTAGCTATATATTTCAAGTTATCTTCCTGCATATCTAGCTATGTACATATATACTTGTCTCTCTGCATATTTAGGTATCTATTGTTGGAAATACCTGTATTCTATCCGTTAACTCTTTATGCTATGTGTACAGGCTCTCTATATATCTAGAGATGGACAAAATATCGGGACACGTCGTGGCTACAGCTCATAAGATGTCCTTTCATGCTGATTTGAGATGTAAACATCAATATTAATGATTAATGTAATATTTATCACAATATAAAACTATACTTTGACATTTGTCATTATTGTTTTGTAGCCCAGACCCCTGTTAGAAAAGAAACACCTGAATTCATTGTGTCCCAATACTTTTGTCCATTTATATATGAGTTAGGCAATTATGAAGCTAACAATATGTATATATATATATAGCTATATCTCTCCATATCTGGATATCGATATATCTAGGTATCTTTCTGCATATCTAGTTAGGTATATGTAGGTATTTATCTGCATATCTATCCATCTACATACTGTATCTGGCTATCTTTATGTATGTCTAGTTTTGTATGTATCTAACTAACCATCTGCATATCTAGTTATGTAAATGTATAGCTATTGATCTATCTGAACATTTATGACCATACAGTAT
The DNA here is from genome assembly GCA_037367365.1 of Apogon talboti. Classification (NCBI taxonomy): domain Eukaryota; kingdom Metazoa; phylum Chordata; class Actinopteri; order Kurtiformes; family Apogonidae; genus Apogon; species Apogon talboti. The sequence goes on along the minus strand of JAPQRQ010000026.1, from coordinate 15,351,205 downwards.
TTAGCTATCTATATATCTAGCTGTCTGTCTGCATATCTAGCTATCTATATCTAAATTGTCACCTCTATGACCCCAAAGGAAGTTTTTGTTGTTGTTGTTTTTAAGAGAAGCACAAAAGTTTAATTAATTTTTGCAGACTTTGTGAGAATGTGATTAATTTGAGGGGGGAAAAAAATGTTGAATAATTAGAGCATCTTACTAGTTTTTTCCGGCTCAAATGTCAGTCTATTTTGGTCAGTGATAATGCAGATGATCCAGGAGGAGAAGATGTTAATCTCATTTTAACAGTGGAAAATAAAACTGAAGTTACAGTTGGAGTTGAGGTTGGGGACCTAGGTCTCATGATGAAATATAATTGATATGTATGATAAATGTAGTGGGTTAACTCACAGATACACTCAACTGGACAGTTGAAGTGACTGAAAGAATTGGAATTATTGTAACTCTGCCCCAAAATATGCATCATGTCTGCATTGTACTGTCAGTGTTCTACAATCATTCTTTGACATCACTCAGCCTGTGAACTGACAGATAAGAATTAACAATAAAACACTTAATGCAAAGGCACTATGGGAAAAATAAACATATGATATTTCTGAGCCTGGTGAATGTGATGAAGGGGAACTTGAACAGTTTATCTTATAGTGATTGTATTTCATAGATCCAGTGACATTATATATCCACAAAATACAGGGATGCTCAATCTCTGGCTCCTCCTGTTAATGTATGTAGACAATCAAGATGCAAAAGCTTTTTTTTTAGCGCTTGTTTTTTTTTAGCGCTTGTTTTTTTTTAGCGCTTGTCACTATTTAATAATCAAGTACACAGTAAAAAAGTCTCAATTTAATAAGACTACCAGAAAAAACTTATGGACAAAGAAAAATGTTTTCCAAAACTGTATCAGTAATATGCTGTGTTATTTTCATCTAATTAAGACTTACTTTATATATATATATATATATTTTTTTTGGAGTATCTTATTGAAGAATATAAATTTCCATGTGCCTATCTAATGTTATAAACTGTTATAAACTGACCACACACTGCTTTTGAATAATCTGTTACTTAGGTAGAGGATGCTGATCAGCACTTGGTGTTTCCTGTAAAACTATGGCCATTTCTTCTGAAAGAGAGAGAGAGAGAGCTCAGCTGATCTGTCCTGTTCAGCCAGTCCAGAAAAGCCAACACCACACCCTCTACATTTAAAAACATCTAATTACAAGTTCATTTGTATTTATCGAATTAGTCAGGTTTACATACACAAATCCGCAAAGCCACAAATCCACCTCCCCCTCTCCCAGTAGTCCACTCGAGTTGTCGATGGGTTGTTGAAGATCATCGCTCTACACCTAGGGTTGACTGGTCAGAGTTTTCTGTGGACTGGAGTGAGGTGAGGGATCAGAGGCAGTGGGAGGTCTAGTCTGGCTGGAATCATGGAGTGTGAAAAAAAATAATGGAATACAAGTTAATCTCATGACACAAAACCCCACCACTGTGTAAAGATCAGAAAACTTATTGACACATGTCAAACACGGGCATATCATCTAGACTCAAGGAAAACACTGTTGTTGTTTTTTTTATTTCGAACCATTCAAATAAACTAATTGAAGTTGTTATGAGCACATAAGTTTCTGGCTTAACCAGTTGCGTGATGATAATAGTTATAGAGCAGTGACTAATGTGTGGTAAAAAAAACAAAAACCCTGTACTTCTGGGTCTGCCCTGATCAGCTGTTTAAGATGTGATGATGATCCAGGTCATTAACTGACTATTGTCAGATCAGAAAGACATTCACAGCAGATTGAACCACTCACCTCTTAGCACAAATTCGATCATGACGACAGAAGAGAACAAATCAATGGCACAAAGCAAGGTAATATCACAGATTTTATACAGCAAATATATGTTTATTGCTATATAATAATTATTTTTTGTAATTATTAGTGACTTTGCATAGTATCTGATCTTGATCTAGCAAATCAAATGTACTGTATATACAAGTACATAAAGTAACATGGGTCAGATTTTGGAACTATTAAGTCTGTTTATCTTTTTCCGACTTAATACACAATCAAATAGGATCAAAAGAACTGCATGTCAACATGTAGACAACATCACTGGTACAAAACACGGTGATATATTTCATATGGCACCGCAGATGTTTATGGCTATATAACAACTTCACCTTGTTAAGGAATAGATTCTACATTTCTCATTCTTGTCTTAAAACATTAGTCAGATTGTTATGAGTTCAGTGAAATTTAAAACCCAGAACAAAAGATTTACATCAACATGCTTTAAAGAGCTCATGAAATCAATTATGACAATGAAGTGTTAGTAAAATATGTCTTGTGCTACCCAAACAACCCATTTATGATATTAAAAAAAGGTAGGTAGGTATTCTTAATGGTATTTTGCTATAAATTTTGAAAATACAAAATTTGGGTGACTCATCCTGCATATGTCTCTGTTTTCTAAACTTTGAGTCCAAAGAAATGCTCATATTTTTAATGTCAGCTGCACAGGGCCTATGACCCAATCAGGTTGTATTTTTTCAGTGGGTTGTTAAAGGTCATCGCTCCTCAACTGGGGTTGACTGATCAGAGTTTTATGCGGACTGGAGTGAGATAAGGGAACAGACGCAGTCAGAGAAAATGGCGATCTGAGTGAAATGGCGGCGTGTGAAGAGGTGGGGAACTTGAGAAAGTAGACAGTGAACTGAACAGAGGTGGACGCCAGAGGACAGGGTGAAGACCAGGAAAGCAGCGATGAAAACCAGCCAGATTACAAACAAACCAGTCAAACCAGTTAAGGTCGAACCAATGTTAGGCATGTTACCAACTCATGATCAAGAACACGCATGACAGCGGATGACCCAGGAATGTTGTCTGGTGAGGCTGACCCAGGAACAGGAATAGCATTGGCATGAACATCGAAGGCAACATCAGCCACAGCAAACAACAAACAAAGCCTGCCGAGGGCTAGAAGACCCCAATATTAAGATATGGTTAGCTGGGACTAGCTTTATAAAGCCAATCCAATGGGGCTGGGAAATAAAGAATGCGTGGAATTTCTTGAGGAGAAATTCTTGGCTATCAATAAAATCCAGTTTTTGTTGTCCTTAAAGTTAAAATTTATAACATCCACCTCTTTTCAGAGTCAGCTTTAAAAAGTTCAGCAGTTTGTCCCTGGAAATTTTGGGCTAGCTCTCTAAGTTTCATGAAAACAAATGCATTCATTTACATAATCCTTCTGACAGACAGGTAGATGAACAATCCAACAGACAAAAGGGAGGGACTGAAAACTTTGGTCATTCAGTTTGAGTACTCTTTACTTATTTCCATTTTTGGGATTGTTTCAAACCACAAAAAAATAAATAAATAAAATTTGGAGATGTATAATTAACGTCAATGTAAAAACAACAAATGTTGACAGAAACTAACTTATTTCAATTCTTTCAAAGACAGTCACTTATCCTAAGATGAAACACTTCTGGGAGAAATCATGTACAAACTATAAGTGAATGAACTTAAGAGGTTTATAACTATCCTCCTGGTTAATGATGCAGATAATGAAGAAAGACTCATTCACTGTAATGTTATGTTCCATCAGGTGTTCAGTGATCCTGTACATGGACATGTGGAGTTACACCCTCTACTCTGCAAAATCATAGACACGCCTCAGTTCCAGAGACTCCGAAACATCAAGCAGCAGGGAGCAGTCTATTATGTTTATCCTGGAGCATCCCACAATCGATTTGAGCACTCAATTGGGTATGTTGAAAGGTTTTACACACTCAGCATGCTCTATCTATATTATAAAAGGGAAGTGGACGCTGTGTGTCTCGGGCATCACACAAACTCCAGAAAGAGCTGACTGCTGCAGTTTGGAGTACTTATGTATTTTTGGTCAAGGAAGAGACTAGCCAAAACACCAAGATGATAAGACCAATATTTTGGGAGATATTAGTAATTTTGGAATACAATAACTTTACAAATGCCAAGCAACAGATAAACAATAGGGTTACGTTGCCATGGTGTCAAATTTCATGTGCAGAAACAGACATGCCAACTGAGAGGTTATTCAACTGAAGATGCCAGTGGCATTTACCAAGAAAGAAAAGAAAGTAAAGGAATGAACTGTATCAGAGGATCTGGAACCCATGGTTCCCCACGGGTACATGTGATAGTGTGCCTTAATACTACAATTAGACCAATGCACTGATACGACAGTATCAGGCTTTACCACAGGGGAGGACTGGGGCAGGAATTTGTATCTGACCGGCCCACTCTCCAGGGGATGTGGATGGGGTGGTAGCGGTCAGCCAAAAAAATGTTTATGTAACACAACAAAATAATTACAGTGTATGTGTGACACACAAACCTTGGGCTATACGCATGTGTAATTCTAACAGATGTTAACAGAACACCAAGTTCCCCCAAATGTCGCAGCAGCTTCGATGCTGTCTTCTCCCTCACTTTGCCACACCTTATCAGCATCCACCTGTTGCTCCAGACACTGCTTCTGCCGTTACTCAAAGACTGATCAGCTAATGTTTCAAACCAGCTTTCCCTCTTGGCTTAGAGGCAGATTACTTGTCTGCTGCGTAGGAGACTTGAGCTCAAGATCAGCACCAACATCTGTCCACCTGAGGTCTCCCACAGCCAGATTATCATCTGTATAATATTTCATAAAAACTTTTTGGAACGGTTCATCTGTGTGTTGCATTTGGGTCCTCCATTTTCCACCAAAAGCAATAATATTTAACCAAAACGGATAATTATGTCTCTGGAAAACCCTTGCATATACAGTATACATGTACACATTATTGAAGGGATAATGACACATCCTTGCACCCAAGGTCTTGATTATAAAAAATGTTTAATATTTTGAACGTTAGTATGAATAAGTCACACAATAATATACAATACACATGTGGCAGAGAACATTTCAGTTATTTTTTGGCATTTGGTCCATCACGTGCCTGACTGATGGACTGAGACGATGAGACCATGGCTCTTGGCTGCGATTGGCTGAGACAGCCCAAACGCCAACTGAAAGGGGGAAAGGGGTGTGATACACCCATGTGGACCAAAGTTATCTGGCCTGTTACTTGTTAAACTAGCCTATAAACCACTGGAAACCATATTAAAGGCCGGCCACCGACCCAACTGCACCAATGCTCACCCTGTTGTGGGCTGCTGGCCACAACCTTGTGGGCTGTCTAGGCATTGGCAAGAGCAGTTTTTTTTTTCTCTCACCGGCTGCACCGCCCCACTGACCCAGTGGCCCACGGGGAAAATTCCCAGTACTCCCAATGGCCAGGCTGCCCCTGCTTTATTATCTCCAATGCTTGTTAAGGAAAATTTTCATGTATCAAAAGTTAGTGGTAAATTCACTTGTAAGGTGATCATGTTAGATTCATAGAATATGGCATTTGTTGTCCACATATTTTGTTTATGTACTTGTACAGGGTGGCACATTTAGCAGGACAGTTTGTTCGAGCTTTGAAAGAGAAGCAAGAAGAACTCAACATAGATGACAAAGACGTCCTTTGTGTGGAGATTGCTGGTCTCTGCCATGACCTGGGTGGGTAATAGTCAGCTATCCTCCCAAATATGAGATGCATATATTTGATGAATACATGACATGTAAAAGACAGATGGTGGGTAAACGATAAAATAAATGAAAATTGCAGAAGACAGGAGATCACAAACAGTAAAGAGAAAAAATGGAAGATCATAGAACAGAAAATCTTTTCTTATAATATAATGTACTTATCAATTCTAATTAAAGTAAAAACCTGTCTCAAGGTATAATAAAACATTTATCACATGTATTTGAACATACAAATAATTAATTTATATTTACATCTAAATGTTTAGGACATGGGCCATTTTCCCATATGTTTGATGGAAACTTTATTCCCAAAGCACGTCCAGGTTATGAGTGGAAGGTAAGAACAATTAAAACAATTAACAATTTAAAAAAACAGTTAAGCATTTAAAGGTTCCAAGTATGATATTTAGCCAGTTCTAATGGTGAGACTGAAATTGTAACTTACTCACCCTTGAACCATACTGGTGTATACGTGTACATGAGCCAAAACTGGTTAACAAGCAATAAGTTAACCTTTATCAGTTAACAGCAAATACTAAATATAACTGAATCTAATTGCAAATGAATGAGTCTGTTTCTCTTGCAGCATGAGAAAGCTTCTATTGACATGTTTGACCACCTGGTGAAACAAAATAAACTGAAGTCATCGATGGAGAAGTACGACCTATATGAGGACGACATGATCTTCATCAAGGAAATGATTTTTGGGCCTCTGGAACCTCAAACACCTGACAGCAACGAGGTATCATCACCTATGTTTACAGGGTCATCAGTCCAGTCAAACACAAAGGGGAATAACAAATAACATTAAGTAACTAATAAATGACAAATAAATGACAGGACATTTAGTTACAAGTTTGCAAAAATCAACATTAATTAGGCCAAAAGAATCATCCAAACAAACTCAGTGTTGTTCTACCTGACCTAATCCAACTTTTAATAATAGCACTATAACATCAGTACTATGCAAAATAACACAATATAACATTTCATTACAGACAGGTATCTCTTGTAGTGAAAATGAATGCCAATACTGATATTCGAAATAAAAAATATAAAAATAAAACATACACATAAACTACTGGAAGCAGTGCAACCAAGAAAAATGTAACACATCTTCATAGAACAAATACAAAAATAGAGATTGTAGATGTAGATCAGTGATTCTGATTCTTTACACCACCAGAGAAGGCCATGCTGGTCCTGAGGACCCACCACTGAACAAACTTAACCATTACAAAACAACAAAAGTAAAGAAAACTAATGAACCCCAAGTCCCCCACTGGTCCCCAATGGTCTTATTAGTGCTTCCTCCATTCATAGATATTGCACCCTTGGGCCAACCTCTACCTGCACCCAAGGATAGTAACAATATGGAACTTTAGAAAAGACAACCAATGTATTTTCAACATACAAAATAAAATGTATGAAATTATGTGGTATGGCCATTACAATTGTGATGCACCTAATGAGTTATGTCCACAGTGGTTATACAAAGGACGACCAAAGAAGAAGTCCTTCCTCTATGAAATTGTGTCCAACAAAAGAAATGGCATCGATGTGGATAAGTTTGATTATTTTGCCAGGTGAGTGGATTGCTAAATGTAGAAAATGTTGTTGATATGGAGTTATAAACTGTTTGATTTTTACTGAGCAACTACGTTTTTATTTAGTTTCACTAGTAGTTCATTTATTTTACCCAGATTTTTTTTTTTATTTTTCACTTTGTGTCGACTCAGGGACTGCCTCCATTTGGGCATGAAGAATTCCTTTGACCACTGCCGTTTCATCAAGTTTGCCAGGGTGTGCAAGGTGGCAAGGGATGACCAACCAGGAGAGGATGACCAACCAGGAGAGGATGACCAACCAGGAAAGGATGACCAACCAGGAAAGGATGACCAACCTGGAGAGGATGACCAACCTGGAGAGGATGACCAACCTGGAGAGGAATGGCAAATCTGCATTAGAGACAAGGTACTGACTTTCATTTTTAGTGGCAAGGTGTTTAGATGATCAGATATAACTACATGATGGTCATTCTCTTAACAGGAGGTGTCCAATATCTATGAAATGTTCCTCACAAGGAGCCGTCTCCACAGAAGAGCCTGCCAGCACAAAGTGACCAAGATCATTGAGCTGATGTGTGTACCAACTCCAGTATTTGTTTCAAAAGAAAGTTTCAGCTTCATTCTCTGCTGCCTAGAGTTTATTCCTTTTGTTTAGTGATCTATTTTTTTAGTATTAAATGCTTTAAAATGCAGTGGTGACATGATGAGACTCAACATGATGACTGTTGTTCTTCAGGATCACAGAGGCCTTTGTGAAAGCAGATCGACACATCGAGAGAGTAGTTTTAGACAAAAAGACGTCGAAACAAAAGAAGTTCACTCTCTCTCAAACCATAGATGACATGGATGCCTACACCAAGCTGACCGGTGTGTATTTGTGAAGTTGTGAATTAGTTTCCTTTTCATTACCTTGACTTGGGTTTGATTTTTACTCCCATCTGTGTCATTTAGATCACGTATTTGACGAAATACTCAACTCTGTCAAAGACGAACTGAAGGAAGCGAGGGAAATTCTGGAGAAGGTCATCACCCGCCGACTCTACCCATATCTGGGCCAAACAAAGCTTAAGCAAAACCTCAAGGTCACAGAGGTTTGCACTTATATCTTTGTATTACATGATTACAACTGTGAAAATACATACAATCATCAAAACACAAATCAAATCAATACAATCATATCCTTTAATCATCATTAGAATTATTTTATAAATAAAAAATATTGCATATTTAAGGCCCTCATACATTATCTTTTAAAGAGCAAAAATTCAATCTTGCAAACCTCCAGGGCAACCTTCCATAAAACAAAACAGAAGATCAGTCAGTGTCATGCTATTTTTTTTTTTTTACAGACATCCAATATCAGTAACTGTTGTCAGATCACTAGTTTTTACATTACCTGTTCCTGTTGTCTTTATGAATTACTATTGTGTCTATGTGTCATTTTGTATTCCTGCATAATATAATATGAAATATGATGACAGCTGGATGCTGGTGTTTAATGCAACTTAATGTGTTTTCCATGTTAACTGTAATATTTACTTACTCCATCTCTCACTCTTTATTTCCATTCTGATGGATAACAAGAACGCACTCAAACAAGAACTGGCTCAAACCTTCAGAGACATAATGCAACTGGAGCCAGATGACTTTGATATCATTGTGAGTATTTAGTCAAAATGTTTTTCACTGGCCTTTTAGAATCATAGGCTCAAGAGCATCCTATTTTTCAGATGTTACTTGCATTTATTGTTGGATCGTACTTGTGTAAATATACATAAATGCGTCTCTCTTTACCCTCTCTTTTAGGTCAGTGAAATTGACTTTGGGATGAAAGACAAGAACCCCATCGAAAACTTGCGTTTCTACAACAAAGTTAACCCCAATGAGACATTTCAGATTCCCAATGACAAGGTACGAACAAAAGACAAGACAGCTCAAATATTAAATGATTATCTTTCTTTGTCTGAGCTTTTAACCCTTGGTTGGTCACGTGGCCTATTCAAACATGAATGGTCACGTGGGGTGTATGCACACCCCAATGCTAA
>JAPQRQ010000026.1:15317131-15328218 GCA_037367365.1 Apogon talboti | reverse complement strand
GACTGTTTCAACATGTCATGCCCTGTATGTGTTTCCATTTTGTTCATGTGTAAAAAGGAGTATGTGGGTTTCAACAATGGCACAATATGTGTCAGAGTTCATTGACTAAAGAGTGATTGTTAATGCAGTAAATCACAAATGCATGGGGTGTGAGAGAACTTTTTTCCACCACTGTATGTAACAAAAAAAAAATCACATCATTCAGCCTGTAAGGATCATCTCTTCAAACATGAGAGTTTGAGTGTAACTGCAGCAGATTATGGACATTGTACAACACTAGTGCCAGAGTCCCTGTCACCTGCTTTAATAGTGAATTATCTCTAATGTTAAATCACCTCTGTTGTTAATGCTGATTCTCTCTGTTCACACACAGGATGGAGATATAATTGCACCGGAGCTCACCCCTCTGAAAGCCAGTTGGTCAAACACCAACAACGGTGGCACATCCAGACCAGTAAACTGTCCCACGGTCAACGGACAAGACAAAGTCAGAGTCAAGCTCTTCAATGAAAAGGGCAAAGGAGCCTTGTTACCCAGCAGCAGCAGAGACAGTGTTGAGTGAAAATATTTTTATACCGTTTTTACACCAAAAAGAAATTATTTGAGGGTTTAGAAAGAGGAGATATTATTGTATAATCAGGACCTGTCCTCAGGGTTTATTTTAAAACATTATTTTAAAACAGGCTTTACTCCCTTATATGTTATTTTATTTTAATGGTAGCTTTTTACATTATGTGTAGGCTATCATGTTTTGAATGCAACAAAGAAATTATGTTTGGTTAAAAAAGCAGCAACCATACAGCATATTTGGTCAGTTTGTCTCTTATAATAGATGTTATGACAATAACATTGGCAGGAAAAGTTACTTGGTGAAAAAAGGCTCACAGCTCAGGTATTTTCTTCTGACCTGAAAATTGTTTGGAAATTTGATTTGATTTGATTTTTGATCAAAAGATTTTTCTAATGTTTGAGGTATATTTTATTTATTCTTTAGACTAAAATAACCAAACAGGCTTGTTGCTTTGTCATCCTTACCTCAAGGTGCTTAAGGAATATTTAGTTTTTCCATAATAATAATATTTGCCTCTTATAAACGGTAACGGTTTCATCAAACCTGCCTCGTTGCCACTGCTGGCTTTTGTTTTTTCTAAGTGTGTTAATAAAAAAAAAAAGGAATTCTATTTTTGAAAGAATATTTGAAGTATCTTCTTTGAGAGTGGTGAAAACACACATTGTACCTGAGATCTTTTGACATAAACTCTTTTCTCCAAATGTGAGTGTGTGTGTGTAATTAAAGCTGTCAACAGCAGGGGGCGTCATGCACCAGGCTGACTGGAACAACTCTAACCTCCTCACACAGCAGGTTGTTTGATGATGGGATATAAAAGCAGTATATTTCAACTTTCATTAAGTAATAGGACACAAATCTCTGTTATCAGTGTCCATCTCAGTAATAGTTAATTCATCTAAAAGGTGTCTGGATCATTGTTACTCTTATCACGACAACCAAAACCTTTTATTACGTCGTAGTAGTAGTAGATTATGAGCGCAGGGAATTATGGGAGTTGTTTTCAAGACGTATTCTGATGAACATCCATCAGACATGACTCAAACAGAGATGTTTAAGCTACAGATGAGGTAATTTCATATTTTATAAACATCAACTAATAAAGTGACTGGTAAACACTGCTGAGTTATGAATTACATGAAATGCACATTACTTCAAAACAACTTTAATGATAAATATATTTTTAGCATAGTGTCCAAAACCCTCTCTCCATAAAGATAACAATACGATAACTATGTTTTATTCAGGAAAAGTTCATATAAATCATAACTGCAGTGGATGTTACACATAAGAGATGATATAAATCATCTGATAATGTAGTAAAAAAAGTATTACTTAATCCATGTAGTAAATATGGTTTTGTACTTTGGAGTAATTGCAAATATAGTTTTAACTGAACCTTCAATAACACTGTGCATGACGAGATTAAAAAAAGAATCTTTAATTTTTTTTTCCTTTTTTTTGATGCAATATTGAAACATTGAACCAGTGTTCATCTCACTTATCAAATGTTTTATTCTTTGAGTAAATTGAGTGAGAGTAAAAGTAAATAGAAATCAAGTTCATTTTTCTAATACTACACCCCAATCAATAACTTTACAAAATAAAATCCAACTGTTTTCTGCACATTTATTTTATTCACCTCTGATAAAACCGTAGGATGAGCCCTCGTTATTTAACCAGGAAGGTTAAGTTACCAGGATGTATGCAAACACAGCCCTGATGTTCTGTGGGCACTCACTCACACACACACACACACTCTTCCACATCCTGTGGCACTCATTCCCTGTAGCAGGCGAGGAATATCCACCACACACACTCACACTGTGCACCAGCAGGACCAAGGCCAACTGCCTGCTAGTATTTTTATAATCTTCATCCTCCCTGACCTGTTGCTCCCCTCCTGGCGCCAGTGGTCTCAGCCCTCCCCCTGCGATGCCTCAACCTTACACACACACACATACACACACACACACACATGCTCCTGTACACTCAGCAGCCCCTCCACGGATAATTGAGACCAGCTGTTGCAAGGTGCCTCTTCCCTCGACCCTGCACCCCTCCTTCACCCTGCTGCCGCTGCACTTGCCTTTCTGGCAAAAAGCGATTCCAAACCCCCCCAACCCACTCACTCACTCCTTTGCTTTCTCTCTCCTGACTCACACCATCCCCCTCCCACATGCCTCAGAGCGTGTGTTTGCCACTTCCATCAGTTGCGCTGATTGACACATAGGTGTGTTTGTGTTTAGTTTTTTTTTCTTCCTCTTCATCCATCCTCTCATTTCCAATATCTGCTAATCCAGCGGTCCAGGTTAATCATAAAAGTTGTCCTCATGGCTGGATTTTCTGCAAATATGGCTCAGCTTTCCACTTGTCATCAAATCCACAATACATTTAAAATTAAAATCAGTCATGAAAAAACACTGTTGATGAAAAAGGTCAACTTCAACCTCAGCTTCAATGTTTCTAATTTCTGAAGCTTATTTCATATCAAATGCAGCTCAAAGTGCTTTTACTGTGCAGGATCAAAACAACACTGATAAAAAAAAAAAGGTTAAAATGGTTAAATGCAAACCTAAAAAAGTAAGAAAAGTTGCAGATCACATTTGTTGACAAGCACAAAGCAAGGAAGTACAAGCATTATGCAGTACAAAAACCAAGTCTAATATTGATGTTATAAAAATGATATACTTCACCTGTATTCATGTGTGTGTATATATAGTACCAAAAACCAGTGCTTACAACAGAAAGAGAAATAAAACTTAAAACATCAGTGATATAATGCAAAAACAAGTGGATTAAAGCTTAAAACAGACACTTAAGTGTCATTTCTGGCTGCAAAGCATTCCATATTATCTGTCATTATGTGTATAATGAAGTTGTAAGTGTTCAGTCTTTATTTCTACATTTCTCATTGAGTGGATGAAGGCGTTGACTGAACCACCATGTCCCCAGTTGCATTTCCAGTCTCGGTGACCTTTGCAGCTTATCATTCCCTTTCCCTGCCTTTGTTTTCTGTCTCCTCTGCTATCAAATGAATACAGACTCATTCTACCTGTTTTTTTCATAGTTTATACATCAAGTGACATATTTCAGGGTGATCTGTTATTTCCACAGGGACTTTTTGGACGTTCTTGTCTCCCTCTCCTGTCTCCGTCCAACCCCTCTGGATTAAGGTATATTTTGGAGGAGACAAAACGAAGCCGGTGATGACTGTGAGCTATCCCGGTCGCTGGCTGGAATGTGCGGAGTTTAGGAGAGGAATGGGAGAGGTGAGGGAGGGGGGAGGAGGAAGGGGAGGGGGGCGAAAGGCATGTCTGACTCTCTTTTCCAGCTGGTCCTGAGGGGTCAAACTGTGTGTGGATGTGTGCATGTCATGGCCTCTCATTAGGGGGTGAGACGCTGTGGCTCCAGACCCCCATGGTAGGATTGCTGGGTGAGTCTGCAGTGATCCTGCCACTTTGATGCCCCTGACCCCCACTCCTCCTACCAGGAGGTTAATGAGCCTCAGTGAGCTCTGTAGGCACACTGTCGTATGAGGCACTTTTGAGTTGGAGAGGTGCGGACCTGTGATATGCTTTTTGCGGTCCCTTGTGGTCGGTCGGATCAGATGACCAGGCTGTGTATGTTTGGGTGTGGAGAATAATGTTAGAATAACTCTGAAATACTTAGCTCAGCACCTGCTCTTTACAGCGACTTCACCCGTTTCTACTTAAACTCACACACTCCACCTTTTTTCTTCATATTTTCACACATTAAGGCTACGATTGGCATCATGTCACATCTTTCTTCCTGATTTTTCTTGCTCGAAAGGCAGATAAACAGCTTTTACACGTGGTTTTAAGTCGGAATTTGCATTTGTTCGCCCAAAAATTTCTGAATTGCCTCCGTTAAGGGTGGGTGTAACTGATAATAATACAATATACTGACATTTAGATTTAGATTTTCTGGTCATATTCTGAAAATTGGCATTGTTGCAACCCTTTTACAGTTATACACCTGCAGCTGGTCATTTTAGTGTTTCCCAGTTGCTGTAAAACTTTAAATGGTCAGAATTTTTCAGATGTTTTGCAAGTCTGCTTCTTATGTAAATATGTAGATAGCATATATAGTTTTATTACTATTATTAGTTTTTTGTATGGTCTGTTTTTTGCAGTATCTTCATGCATGCACGTTTTCTTGCACTTTATCCTGTTGCTGCTTTAACTAGTGATTTTTTTTGTTTGTTTTGTGGGATCAATAAAGTTTCATCTTATCATCTTATCTTAAAATAGAAATGACACTAAATGGTTCTATGACTGTGATTCAGTTCATTTATATCCTATATACACATCTCTGTGTGTTCATTTTTAAGGAAAAAAATAATATCTTTTTGGCCCTGCAGCAGTTTTGATTTACTGCCCCAACCATCAATAATTACTACCCGTAATTACTAGCCCTTCTTGACTTTTTCCCTGTTTCTGTTTATCTCCAACCCCTGAAAATTGACCCGAGCACTCCTTCACATAGCTAAGCAGGCATTTAGACATGAATGTGTTGTTTTGGGTGGAGCAGTGCAAGCCCCAGCCCGCAAAGCGAAGGCATGGGAGTCCAAAACAGGTGCTCACGCTCTTTTTTTTTTTTTCACCCTTTTCTTTTCATCATTCACTGCCTTTCCCTCTTTCTTCTTCCCACACCTGTTGAAGTGTGAGGACCCATGCTGTGGGAGCAGCTTAGCTAAAAGGCTGAGCACTGCCAAGACGGTGGTGTCAGTAATTAACTAGCAGCCTATGTGCTTTATCTGCTTTGCCCCCTCCCCACTGTCACCCCCTGGTCAGTTCCTGCTTTCCCTTAATTTAAGGTGTTACTCCTGGTTTGATTGGGAGGTAGTGCTGCTACTGTGGCTAAAAAAAATAGGGCGAAATGAAGCAACAGATGAGAAAAAAAAAAAAAACAAAGTTAAAACTAAATATCACTCACTGGGGTCTGCCTCTGTGACGGCCAGTGATTTGGTTCCGGCCTGAGTGATGGTCCCGGAGGTGACTGGTGGTCTCCGTCCCCCAGTGGAGCATCTTATTGGGCCAACGCTAAGCCCTCGGCCCCCTGGTTGTACCCACGGTCAGGATTTACCCAGCTGTTTGAGATCTGAATGTGGGTCCATGAGGGGGCGGAGGAGGGTATTTTACAACATGAGGAAAACCTGTTTGAAAGCGGTTTAATAAATGTGTCATCAGTATAAATATTTTTTCTATATCTTGTCTATTCTGCTTTTCACCTGTATCTGAGTCTTAAAACTCACCAAAGTGCAGTCAAGACTAATCAAATCAGTGAAAAGGCAGCATATACATATACAGTAGTCCTCATGGTGAAATATCAGTTTCAACATTTTAGTTTCACTGGAAAAATGCATAGAATCCCATCAATGTTATTAAATACCTTTATTTTCCCACTAACACATAATATGATATTTGTGCCTTCATTACATGTTTTTTTCCATACTGATACTAACATAAGAAAAGATATAAGATAATCCTTTATTAGTCCTGCATCAGGGAAATTTACCATGTTACAGCAGCAAAAGGATAAACAACATTAACAGTAAAGAGCAGATATCTCTATATTATAAAAGGTAAGATACAGAGGTAACGGCAGCAAAAAAGTAAAAACAGAAAATAATGCTAAAATTACCTGAATGAATCTTAAAAGTGGCGTTCCTTTAGATAGAAATGAAATGCAGCGTTAGAAATCCCTATCTACGAAGAATCACAAACTGAACAGACTCTTATTTACTTTTATTGCTGACATTTTCTTCACTGTCCATGCACATGTTGTCCAAAAATTTCTTTGCATAAACACTGGCAGTAAATTTGAGTTGTTTAATGTCATACAATTCACTGGGACTGACAGTTAGTCTGTATCTGTGGGAGTAGCAATGTGAATATGACCATTCTTTCAGTTATATCCAGTCATTAATACACTTTTGAATGTAAATGATTCTGATTATGAGGCAAAATAGTTATGTTTCATGGTGTTAATTATACTTAAAATCAATAATTAATCCTTAAATCTGTCACAAAGGTCTTGAAAATTCCACAGATGCAATAAATGATAATTCTATATTTGCTTTGGAAGTCTTTTTAAAGAATTTATAAAATTTGTGATTAGTTTTTGCATTAGAAGATATCGGACTAATGGAGCCACGAACAGTCATTCATGGGTGGAGGGTTCAGGGAAGAGTTTTAGCAGCTTGAACGTCAGTAGCAGAAACAGTCATGTATAAATGTAAATGTAACGCGCTGGATCGAAACGTGGTTAAGACTGATTCAAGGTGATAACTATGATGCCTGTTGGACTGTTATTTTTGTGAATGTAAGGTTTTTAATTTGAAGATGCTTTGAAACTTTTCTTAAAAAGTCATACAAACCGGCTGATATCCCATTTTTTAAAATTATTATTATTAACCTTTAACCAGGAAAAAAAGACTTAAGATTAAAAATCTCTTTTACTAGAGTATCCTGGCCAATATATCAGCAGCAGAAGTTACAGAAAATAGAGATTACAGCCATACATCCACACCAAAAATGTACATAAAAAACAGAATAAAACCATACATTTAACACCATACTAAAACAGCACCAATAATTTAGAAGGTAATAAAAGTATGCAACAATGTTCCTTAAAAGCATCAATCAATCAGTTATAAAAACATCTACATCCACAT
This sequence comes from Apogon talboti, assembly GCA_037367365.1. Lineage (NCBI taxonomy): Eukaryota > Metazoa > Chordata > Actinopteri > Kurtiformes > Apogonidae > Apogon > Apogon talboti. The sequence goes on along the minus strand of JAPQRQ010000026.1, from coordinate 15,320,950 downwards.
TTATCCTTTTCCCATTTGTTTTTTTCACCAAGTAATTACAAGCAGGTGATTATTCAACAGTTTTGACATTATAATCTGTTCCATCAGAAATGATTTCCATTGGATGTCACACATGTTACGCTGTCAAATCAAGTTAAATAAAACATTGTCTACACATGACTGCTGATAGCACGTTTTACGAGTGTTTTTAACCCCTGATTTCCAATTAAAATGAAAACATTTTCTCATTTTGCATCTTAACAATGTCTTCAATTAAGTATCTTTCCGACAGTGATTCAGGTTAAATCAAATAGTGAGAGTGGGACTTCCTCAAATGACACTGGTGTGGGCACATCTGGAAAGGCTTTATGGTGAAGGTCCAGTGTGTGGTTCCCAGTGTGTTTGTTTGTGTGTTTGTGTGGCACCGGGGGTCAGTCATGTGGGAATCCTCTCAGCATTCTCCACAGGGTGCTGTGTTTTTTTTTTTGGGGCCTCGCAAAACAAGCTCTCAGGTAATGTCTTCAGTGTGTTCTTATTATTTTTCTTGTCGGACACCAAATGTAGCAACAGTTGATGCAGTACATGCAGTGACAGCTGGATCTGATGTCTCATCGCACCGCCATGTCCAGTCATTCTACATATGCTACGTGCGCTTTCATTTGACGTCTCATGCGGTAAAGCCGGTGTTTGTGTGTGTTTGTGTGCGTTTGGGCACACGTGCTTGCATTTGTGCCACCCCGGGTTCTCCTCTCATCTGGCCGGGCCCTCTAGCTGGTAATCTGAGCATAGAGATTAGAAAGAAAAACAGCAGAGAAGAATGTCTTTGGTTGAGCCAGCGAGGAATTTACAATGGCCTTCAGGCTGCTCTGACCTCTCCCTCCCTTTCTCTCACCCACTCTCTCTCTCTCCCTCTTTCGCACACACAAAGATCCTTAAAGGAAAACTGTTGTTGTAACCTGTTATTTTGGAGTTCTGGCCCTTTCTCTTATCAGCAATGATAAGGTTTGACATCACAGTCTTGAATAAAATGAGGGGGATTCCATTAAGAACACAACAAAATCAAAAATGAACGATAACCAGCACAATATAATCAAAAGTCAATGCAAAGCTTGATGTAAAACTTTGCAGCATAGGTTCTGTGTGCTTTAGAACCTTTTGACCTTCTGTTACAGGTAACAACTGAATAAACCAATAACATTTTATGCATGAAGCTTAAATTCCTTGGCGTTCATTCTAATCCCTCTAAAAGCCAAATATATGATATAGAATTTAAAGCTACTGTTTACTATAATTTGTCATGGGTATGTACATAAACAAGTTGAATGTGTACACCGTTAATAGGATTTACAGTAATTCTCATATTATAACTGTATTTTGTGGAACATTGTGTCAGACCCCTGCACTAACACATTAATCTGTAAAGGAAAACTGTTGTTACTGTAACCTGTTATTTTATAGTTCTGCCCTTTTTAGTATCAGCAATGATAAAACTGGCATCACACCCGGAATAAAAAGAGAGAGGGATTACATTAGCTTTTAAAAGAAATCAAAATACTGAACAAGTGAACACAAGTGAAGTGAACCAAAAAAGAAAACTAAGATTATTTGTAGTGCACAGAATAAAAATAACTGGATTTACAGTATAACGTTAATGTATAAGATACATTTTATTTACCATTTGTACACATTCGGGTACATAGCGATTCTTGTATAGATATAAGTAAGTATAGATATCAAATGGAATAATTGTGCTGATATTCCACTTTAATTTGATTATGATCAGTGATCTATTTATAAGCTGCCTGGATACAGAACTGCAAAAACACGTATAGTATATGTAATACCAAGCATATATGAGCTGTTCTTCTGTCAGGATCATATCCACAAATGTAGAATCTAAATGAATAATAAAACAGTAGCCATGAAACAGTTGGTATCATCAAAACTTCCCAATTCATACAGGCAACTAGATAGACATAAATCAGTTCTAACAGAAGGTTTTACAGCAGAATATGTCACTGATAGTGGTCGATAACTAGTATCCAGGTTACACACATGGGTGTTATCGTGACTCTCTCTTTCCTTAATTCTCGATTGACAGGTTTCACTGTATGAGTGGCATTTGCAGACAGCTTTTTGTGGGTAATAGAAAATAGAAAAATTGCTGTATCTGGTCCAGTGGCTGCTAGTTAAAGAGAATTGAAATAAGAAAAACAATGATAAATAGCATATTAAAATGAAAAGGTATAACAAAACTATGTGAAATCAAAGTAAGACTTGTCACTTAAGTTTTGCTGTATATGTGAAACAAAATCACCTACTATTCCTCTTAATCTTTCTGAAAATGTCTAATTTGCAATGGCAGTAGTATCTTATATGTCCGCTGTTATTTTCCTGCACCTGTACACAAGTGGGTTGGATGTGTGGACCAGGTGAACTTCCATCCACATATATTGCAATTTGTAGCTGGAATTTCAGAAATTCAGCAGAATAAAAGAAAGTCTGCATGTTTCCATCTACTACTGTTATGCTGAAATGTAAGAGCTGGTTCATCATTATGGTTTAATGGTTACAGATGCAATTAGTATTTTTAGTATGATCCATCATATTTACATCTGCTGTTCTATACAGATGTTCATTAATGTGCACTGTCCCAAACAAATGAACTAATAAATAAACAATTTGCCTGTTAAAAGTAATATGTCATATAATAACATAGCCAGCAACTTCATAAATGGTGGCATTTCATGGCATTTTCCATCTAATATCTATAATGTCTGTTTGTTTCTACCATGAAATAAAGTGACTATTGGCTGTAGTCCACACAGATGCAGATGCAGGCATTTATTTAAATCTGTTCCCATTGCAGTTATTTGCGTTTATATTTCAGTAATACGTCAACTTTTCTATCTCTCCCAATTTTTTATTTGCAAATTGATAAGCAAATCAAACACTCAACTTTTTATAATAATTCTGATATCGTAGACGTACTTTGTGACACAATGTGAAGCAATGTCACTATATTCCCTAAACTGGTAGTAAAATTTTAATAATCTATCATATATCATGGCAAAAGATTGTAATCAATTTAAAATCTATTATAACTCCTGATTATACTTATCAAATTTAAAAAAAGAGTCATGTTGTGCAACAGAGGCTCTTGTTATTGGACATAGAGGAAAGGTATGTTTTGATACATTCCCATCTGTTGCCAGAGACATAATGGTCTGAAGCGAGTGATGTCGCCATGTGGACGGAGATAACACCACAGTGTAGGACAGAGAGGGGACTTGAAGGCTTCGATTGAGTTCTTATTTCAGAGGGACAGCTGTGTGGACACTCAAGGATGGATATTCGACTCAAACTGAGCCCCTCACTCCGTCACAGCCCAGCAACCTGCCTTCCTCTCACACAAACCTCAGCCTGTGTGTGTGTGTGTGTGTGTGTGTGTGTGTGTGTGTGTGTTTCTTAGAGGGAAGGAGGTATACAGGTCTCTTCACAGACGAAGGGGACAGGTGTTAGGGACAGGAGGTGCCGTGTGGCCTGGGGGTGTGGTCAGGTGGTGACACACCTGTCCCTACTTGCACAAAGGGGTCTGATTACACACACACACACACACATACACACTCTTAGGCACACAAACATGCACATCAGCCTGACCATGTGTTCTGACATGCAATGTTAGACCTGCTATCCTCTCAGGCAACATGAGTCTGGTGGCCATGACAAACCTGGGCTGATTCTTGTTATGCCAAGGAAAACATGGCAAGATGAGCTCTGGAGAGATCATGACGTGAAAGTGGAGGGGACACATGCAGCTCAAGAGTGTGTGTGTGTGTG
>JAPQRQ010000026.1:15269312-15285819 GCA_037367365.1 Apogon talboti | reverse complement strand
GGCCGGGACACTGGCTCATATCAGCTCTCTGTTGTTGTGTGAAGCTGGACCGGTGACAAAAAGCCTACCATGTCGAGTGTGTGCTGAGTAAGGGTTGGACAAACGTGTTTATGGCGAGGTTGTCTTGGGACTTGAGTGTGCTGTTAAGGGTAAGCAAGGCTACGAACAAACAGTATGCAATAGGAGATGCAGGAGGAAATTCTTCAGCAAACATGACCCACAGACTCATTGGATTTTAACACCTGATGCTACTTAATGAGAGCAAAATGAACACGACTCACTGAGGTTATTCAGTTCACGAAGATCACCTTAATCCAAACATTGTCACGTTTTTATAAAACAAAAGCCCACAGTGTTTTCAGTGCAGAATAAACTAAACATAGCCTATGGAGATTCACATGCTGCTTTAAGACAAATTTGGTTTCGAGGTAAGCTACATATTTACCTGTGACTCCAGCTTTCGTGCAGCTGACTGTAGATTAATATTTACACTGCAAACACTAGAGGTGTATAAGACTTATCATGTAATGAAAAAAGAAAACATATCTTATTCAGAGAGAAAAGTGTGCCTCATCTGTTCAGTGTCTACTCTTCATTTTTCATCGAAGAAACTGCTTTTTTTTCCTGCATTATAAGAATAGATTATTTTTTTGCAATTATCCCATGAGGCATTAATTTCCTTCAAAGTTAATTTAACACAGCTTCAGAGGTGTTCAGTATTTTAAAAGGGCACTTTGTCAATATCAGAGGCTCCTATATAGACTACAAAGCAGTGGTTTAGCCCTTAAAGAGCTAGAACTATTTTTTTCTGTTATTTTTTCCTCTAAATCTAATCCCTCCTAACTGGTTTAGCGCCATTTATCATAACACTACCCACTGCTTGTTGCATTTTTCCAGTGAAAATCGGGTATTTTCCCATGTTCAATGTATTTATTGTGTGGATATTCATAAAAGTGCAAAGTAAATTACATTAAAACATAGAAAACTTAGGAAAAAAAGGCTTTTTTAGCAAAAACTATCATTATCTGAACATAAAAACAAATATCTACAACAACTCTTATTTGTCAAACTACATGGGTTTTATTGGTGAATCAGAACAGAAGATGACAGGGTTTCCAAGTTCACTGCGGAGCCTCTGAACATCCAAATGGATCATTTCTGATGACGATAAAAAGCAGAGAAACAGCATTTTATTTGAATTCTTTCAGTGTATTGATAGATATAGTGGTTCACATGTTATTAAACATGTAATGCTTTGGGTTACTGCTGGTTATTTAGGTATTTGAGAGTTAAATAGTGTTACAGAGAGGTACCATCTTAACAGCTTGCATAATGCTGGACGCAGATCATTTACACTGCTGCTGGCACTGTACGCTCTGCGGTAACACAGAAAGCAGGTCTGGCATACTGTATCATCTGGAGCTGCGGTCTTATCACCAGCCGGCAGCCACTTATGCAAGGGAAAAAAAGACCTCAAAGAGCCAAGCGAGGGGCGCCTCAAATTAAAGCTACAGATGAGGCACCAGTAGCAGTCTCTTCCTTGTTTTCACAGTTTTTCTTCCCAAACAGGTATCCATAGAGACTATTAATTTACATGCAACACAGCAGCTAAAGTCAGGACAGTAATTGTAAACGTAAGACACCACCAACAGTAAGATTCCCCTTAACTTTCTAAGAACCGCTTAAGGAAATTAACAGGTTTCCTTCCTGTTTGTTTCAAGCATCAACACACACACATGCTGGACTTCTGAGTCATCCCAGTCAGTGCCACACCTCAGACTTCACCACAAACAAAACAGCTGTGTTTACAGTGCGACGTCAGTAGGACGCTGTGTACATTTAGGTGAGTCAGCCGGGTCGCAGCCAGCAAGGACAGGCATGCAGTTGAATAAGAGCTACATGTTACACTCATGAAGATTAACACACATAGGGAGAGAGAGAGAGAGAGAGAGAGAGAGAGGGATAGAGAGAAACACTACTATGACCTTTCACCTATTTCTCCAACAGCTTGGGAAACGGTGGGAATCCTGTGAAGCAAGGCGACTTCAGTGGAAGCTCAGTGGAGACAATAGAAGGGGAAAAAATACCGTAACATAGCAGAAAGTATAAGAGATTCTTTCCTCTGCGCCTAATGTGTGTTTGTAGTATTTTTAATCCGCAGTTGTAAGTGAATTCTAGTTGTGGCCACATCCATCTGGTGATAATAACTACTCACAACTCGAATTGGACTTGTCGTGCATCATTAGTTAGTGAAATGCCAAAACATGTTCGAGGACATGAAGTAACAAGTCATACTAGGTCTGTGAGTTTTCTGATTAGTCAAACACAAACATTACCACGAGCGCAGACGCACAAACTGCTGTTGCTAAATGTTTGTGTTCAGTGTGTTACCAGGCTTTGGATACCGTCATTACTGCAGGACCGATGTGTGTGTGTGTGCATATGTGTGTGTGTGTGTGTCCACTCGAGTTGCCTAGCACCTGGTAACTGTATAGGCTGAAACCTTATCATCCTGTCTTTAGAAAGCTCGCACTGTGCTGGACTTTTGCTATCATCTCTCAGCTGTTTCATAATAACGTGACAAAGTCTAGCAGATAAAGTGTTCTACTAAAGGCTATGCAGGGCATCTTTGAGGACATAGCTCTTATAGGTGCGGCCCATATGTTTTTTTATTTGTCTTCAAGTCATGGATTCACAGTCACCTGAGCTCTAAAACATAATATGACACAGACTACAATTCATTCCTGAAAAAAACCCTGCTATTTTAGGTATGCCACCTCTTAAACCCTTGACCCTTCACCAAAGGTTGTGTCTGTAGTGGATTACAAGTAGTTATCGTGAGGGAGGAGGGGAATATATGTATTTCTCATGCAAAATATGAGCTCACGTATTTACTCACAGTTAAAAGTAGAAATCAGAAAATAGCTACAGTCATGAACATAATGGACTCCTTTAAGGGATTGTTTTGTAAGTCCCCAAAGCTCTAAAATGTAAAATGAAAAGAGAATCTGCAACAGTAGGTTATGTAAAGTGTGGCCTACCTGTCCACACATAACACTAGTCTGCAATGCATTAGAAATGATCTGCCTCAGAGATTAAATCTCCTAAATCTGACATACTTTAATAAGATGAATTGGAAAACAAACGGCGGAAGTGCTGGTTAGCTGATGTTTTCAGTGTATGTTACAAGTGTTTATACAGGTTTATGTACATTTATTCAATAGATTAATAAATCTTCCACTAGAAAGAACCTGTAAAGTGAATGTATTGGAATGTACAGTGTTTAGAAGTAGATCCGGTTGCTCTGAGACAACCATTCCTTTTGAATAAAACCCATTGTTTCAGTTGTCAGAATTTTACAGTTTTACTAATGAGTGTCACTTGGAAACTACAGCCACACAGCATTTAGACTCGATATTTCTTTATCATTGACTCAAACTTGGTAAAGTTTCACTCAAAGGTCAAAGAAAAATGAAGTCTTCATCACAAGAAATCATCACATTGCTTTTGAGTACAGTTACAGCTACAGCAAGTGTTAATAATGTTCAGTCTGTTTCAGTCCACTTTAGATAAAATACCGCATTCAGTTACACTAAGACATCTAATAATAATGTAATAAATGACACAAGATTCAAGATTTTTATTTGCCATTTGTACACATACAGTCCCAGCACATAGGAATTCTTGTGCAGGGCTCCCATAGAAATCATGTCAATTAACTCAATTTACTGCACAATCTTACTGATGAAATACAGGACCATTGCTACATTTATTCAGTTTCTAGCTGATGATGAAGACAAATTAATCCTTAACACTTAAACACTACAGTGAATATTGTGATGGGTCTGTTTGTGCAGAATGCACTAATTGTAACATGTTTTCATGGCCGGACTTTGGTAGTAATTGATATATAAATATTATGGTGTATTTCTGACTGAAGTATAATTAGTGCATTTATTATCCACTCCTTAACAGCAGGCTCCATCAGCATTCTGGAAACATAGGATTATACATAAAACTCTTTAGACTTTAAACAAATACAACATAGGATTAGGTTTCACTTAGAAAATACACAATGTACAAACACACACAGTTATGTTAAAAGTCAACAATTTGCACAATGGATAAAAAAGGGGCAAGTGGGTATTGTCAGAGCTTTACAGACTGCAGAGTGTAGAAATCACCACCAGGGGTTTCTGACAGCTCTCTGCTGCTCATTGGTTACTCAAATGCTGCAGTCAGAAAATACTCTTTTCTGATTGGATAAGATTTGGTGAGTGGCACTTAAAGGTTCCTCCCACCAAGGGGGAGTGAAAATGGATGTCGAGGGGGAGGGGAGAGAGGTCTATTTACAAATTGAATTTAAAGCAACATCACAGAGCAAGAGAAACTAATCTAGTGTCTGGACAGTGACCAAAATTAACAATCTGAATATTTATGATAAAGGCGGCATCAGAATTTGCCCCAGTAAATTATCAATTTTATCATTTTATCAGAAAAGTAAAACCTGCAAAGAGGATACATTTACTTTCATTCTAAATAATGCTTAGAATTACTTGTAGTGGCAGAGATAAAATGATGCAACCTAATATTTTAAAATAAATAAATAGCCGGAGGAGAAAATAGAAGGTTCTATAACAAGTTAAAAGCAACACATTCCACTAGGGTTCTTTTTTCTCTTCTCCTTCATGATCACTAAGTTGACGATTTAATATTAACATTGCTCTCATCCTGTCTTGGAGGCCTGTAGCTCTTGCGGTACACAAGCAGATTCAAGATCAGTTTACCATCCCCCAGTGAAACCCTGCATCCCCTGGTAGGGCGAAAGCAAGAGCCGATCGCAGATCAGTCTGTGGGTAAAGTCACTGTTTCCATCTGGGTCTATGTTGACAGCTCGAGCCCAGCCCCCCACCCTGTTACCAAGAGGCCCCGGCTTGTATCTTGTGTAATATTCTGATTGGTAGATTTATTCTACGTGGGCGGGGTTGTGGGCGGGGTTAAGAGTATTGTGATCTCACAATCAGCTGTTTTGTACGTTCTACATTCTGATCCGAGGATCAGCTGGAGGCAGCAATAAACACAAATCTGCAGCGGAAGAAAATAGAGAGAAGCAAAAAGCTGCAGATGTTATGATCTAAAAACATCGGTGTAACATTTTTACACGAAGCCCTTCTTCTAAGAAGAAAGCCTTTTATTTTTGTATTATGGTGTTTTAACTACCTCACTTAAAGGCTATCTAAAGCTATGCTTTAAGAATTGTCGTTTCTACTGTGTGTGATCTCGTTTACAACTTGAATAACATTGCAAAGGCAGGTAAGCTATTCTTACTTTGGTTGGATCTGATGCTTGTGTGTTTTGTTTGCATTCAGTAGGTATCAAAATACACATACCTCTACTAATGGGCTGCTGCGTTTCTCATATGCTTATGTGAAGAAGATTTTCATAAGATAACCATGAAAAATCACCTATTAATACGGAATTACATCGCTTTGCTTGTCATTGTCTTTTAACCTGCAGGTTAGATTTGTCTCCTGTGCTGTATATCGACTAATGACCTATTGTCAGGTCAGGAATAGATTTCAGAGCAGTTTCAGCAGACAAGATGGTTTCATTAGAACGATTCGACGTCCTTTATTCTGACAAATGACAAGAGCCTGTATACGTGAAGCCTATATCCTAGAGCTGCTGCTGCTGTGCGATTTGCACCAAATGCTGATGTGGAGTCGATGGCGGATGTTGATGTTGTTTTCTGTGAGGTGATGGAGAGCGATGTAAGCTGTGCATTTAATAAAAAAAATATTGCAAGCGACATTATACAATTCAGTTTTATCTATCACACTACCGTTACTGGGGTTATATCGTCGGCATCAATAGATGTATGCTGTGCAGTGTTGCTGAGCCAACTGTCATTGCTTTGACCCTTCAGCTCTAGAGCTTATACGGATAATTCATGTTTAACCTGGATACCCAACACAAAGTCTTCTGCTCTCGTTGTTGACAATCTGTAGCTGCGATCGATGTTTAATTTCTCTTCATAATCCTCTAGTATTTTTCTATATTCGGAATGTAAACATTGCTGCTATGAGCAACAGAGGCTTTTTTCATCGCGTCAATTGGGTTCAGCTTCAGACGATAACAGACGAAAATAGAAACCAAACACGTCGATGTTTTTCCATATATTGCAGCAGAAATACTATTTTCACCGAACGAGCTGTGTACATCGAGTATTCACTGTCAAAATACCATATATTTTCGCTGTTTCCTATTGAGATGATTTTTTTTTCTCCGGTCGCCAAGTAGGTTGGATCCTCTGTCAGCGTCAGTGACGACGCGTTACGTCATAGGCGTCTTGTTTTTATTTTGTGAGTCTCCGCCCACACTGCTAAAGCACCGCCCACCTATAAAAAAAGGACCAATGTCAAAAGAAGGAAGTGCAGTTTTAAGACAGAAATGAGGCCATTTTATATTTTAGAATCTGCAGTTGTGGCTTTTAATGTTATTTCATCTGTGGCATCACGAAATCTCCTAATGACAATATTAGAAGGCGGAAATCTCTGTGTAATACTTGCTTAATCTTGTTAAATGGCATTATCCACAATTATCTAGTCTGCTCTTTATTTTCCACCTTATTAGTTTCACTGATAAAGACAACAGAAATGTCATTTACCTGAATTTCTATCTGTTGTTCTTGTCCAGATGTATATGTAAGTGCTCCGCTGCAACTGTAATCATTGCACATGGCCAAAGGTGTACTGATGTGTATAAATATGAATAAAAAGAGAAATGTGTCTGAGAACAAAATTACTCCAACTTTGTGGGCAACAGTGAAGAAAGGAGAAAAATGCAAGGAAAGGTATAGGTTGCAAAAGCATTATAATGCCACTTCTTTCCTTTTATAATATTATCAGACAACATTTCTTAACTAGTCTTATGGCACACTTCCCCAGACATCTCCTTATGTTGTAAGTGTGAATAGCTGGTAATTGTTAAGTAATGTTTCTACATCCAGAAGCAGATTCGTCCTGGATATAAACCATATCAGTGACAGTCATTTGTGTCTCACTGCCAGTATCTACAGCTATATTTACACCAGTCCTGAATTAGATCCAACAGAGCTGTTAAAAGTGATAAAATAGTTTTAGCAGGAAAATGTATTCATAGTGTGCTTTCTGGAAACCTGCTGCATCTTAAGCAAAGCAGCCCTCTGGGCTTCTCCACAAAATTTTGTTTAGGAGCATTTATTTGTCATAGTCTCATGACTTAAGTTTATTTTTCTTTTGGAATGCATTAAAAACATCTTAATGTTGCAGCAGCATTTTTCATGCTCAATTTGAGGAAAATGATAGGATTTCCTATCTAAAATATAATAACCATAGTACTTCTTCTAAAAGATTTTAATACATGGCCAAAAACGGAGTCAAAGGGCAGTATAGAAAAATAAAAGACAGCAGTTGAAAAGTTTGTGTTCTTTTACTACAGATACATTCATCTCTTTCTCTGTCATATACTGTTGTTTTTTTATGTGTACATTGCTACACCCTACTAGACAAAAGGAAAGATATTCTGTGTGACATCAGCAGTTTGCACTGTATGGTTTCAATTAGGACGCTGTCTCCTCTAATGTTTCTGGTCACCATGGTGATTGTCCAAATAAGGAAAGAAAGTGTCACCTTCCCAAATAAGTATTCATGCATATCTTCTTCCATGTCACTCTTCTCGTGCATCTCTGTCACTGACTCTGTGTATCTCCTTTGTTCTGGTCTCATTTATTTTACCTTCATTCAGATCATAAAATGCTTAAATGCCAGCATCATGTTTTATGAGGTCCTGCAGTTTGACAGTTCGTGAAATATTGAAATCTGGTAAGTTGTGGTATTTTGGTTAAAGATGTTATCTAATACATTTCCTGTATTTCATACTGAAGAGATAGAGTAGCTATTGCTTGTTGGGGTGGGGGTGGGGGGGGTATTGGCACTGGCTTGCACTTCCCAGTCAATTCTTCTTCAGTCTCATAGTTAAAGCCACCAGGACTCAATCTTTGAGCATGTTGGAGGTTGTCTTGTAGGCTATGGCTGCTCAAACATCTGTACAACGTTACATCACCATGTTCACATTTAGGTCAACCACTTGTCCTTTGCCTCAGTGCCTTCTGTCCTGTAGTATATTTCGATGTTGTGTAGACTCGCTCAGTTTGACTTTGCCAGAGTCTTCTTTGTATCTCCTCTCCTCTGGCCTGTCCATCTGTCCAGAAAGGGTGCTGATTGGTCACACCCGAAGTTAGTTAGTGGGGGAGGGGGTGCAGGCATTGTCCACTATCTCCTTGCCTGCTGGCTAATCTATATATTAAAAACCAAGTGGCCTCTGTGTGCGTGCGTGTGTGCACGTTTGTCCGCTTTCTAACTCAAAAACCGGACAGAGCTGGCTTTTGCCGTTTGTACTCCAGTACTTATGTATTTTGGGTCAAGGATCAGACTGACGAAAACACCAAGTTGATAGGACCAATATTGTGAGAGATATTAGTAATTTTGGAATACAATAGCCTTACAATCACGTTGAATGAGTATCATCATTGAAGTGGGTTACCTAGCAAAAGATAAACAAAATGGCCACGTTGCCATGGTATCAAACTTTATGTTTTGAGGTGGGTTACCATGGTGTCATATTTCATGTGTAGAATTGGGTTACCTAGCAACTGCCAAATTATCTGTGCAGACACAGACATGTCAGCTGAGAAGTTATTTAACTGAAAATGGCGGTGGAATCTACCAAGAAAGTAAAGGGATGAACTGTATCAGAGGATCTAGGACCCGTGGTTCCCCACAGGTCAACCCGCTAGTTGTTTTTCTGAACATAATTTACATTTATTGTGATGAATCAGGTTTCCTTTGCATTTATATTTCCCAACTGAAATGATGTATCTTTTAGCATTTGACCTACTGACTCTATATCAGCATTGTCATGAAAACTGAGTCATTTTATTCTCTTTAGTTAAAAAATGTTACCTTAGGGGTGTTTAATTTAAATGATTTGTTATGTTTGACCTTATAATCTCTCCATGAATGTAATTAAACATGTAACACAGGATATTTTTCAAATCCAAGATACTTGTAAATGTAGGCAATACAGACACTTAAAAACACATTCCCACTATGTTCAGATCATTACTAATAAGGAAAGTAAAGTGGTTTCTGTGTCTTGCGCATTTCGACACTCTGTCATCCCGTCATCACAGCCCAGGTTAAACAGCTTTGAGGTCTGAGGTTCAAGGTAATAAATAGCTCCAACTTGTTTTAATGTGTCCCAAAATAACCCTGTGTCATTTTTTAACCACATTCTTATCTAATGCACTCTGACTCAGCAAAGGAAATTAACCGATAGGAGGTTATTTTTTTTTAAGATAAATATGTTTAGCAGAAAAGGGTTTTATCATCCTAATACCACTAACGGCTCTATTCCATTTTCTTTTTCTCTTTAGGCCTTTGCTCCAAACCAAGTGAAACCTTACATTTGCACTACTGAGGCCTGTCCACTCCTTTTCGTCAAAACCGAGATCCAGCAAAGGGCTTCCAGTGGAAAAAAAAAAGATCAGACAAAGAATTAAAAAGAACAGCAACAAGTGATTCTGAAACACAAACGAAACACTCAAAGGCAGCTACAGCTTTTTTTTTTTTTTTGGTGGACATTAATAAAACATAAAGCTTCTTAGTCATCAACACTTGATAACACGAGCAGTCATGTTCCAGCGTTTGAGCAACCTGTTGTTTGGCGAAGTAGAGGAGGTGGCTGCTGAGCTGAAGGGACCCAAACCCTGTGTGACAGAGGCCGACGAGGAAGGATGGATGATTGTCAACCTGCCTGGTGAGTTAGACGGCACAGAGTTTGGTCTGGCATTTTAAAGCCTCACCAAACGGGAACATTTTCACATTTGATGCCGTATGTTTAAAGGTTGCTGAGACTGGACGAGCGAACACCTGTTCACTCCTGTGGTATCTTTTAAACATAGAAGGGAGGGACGGGCGGGGTGAAAAATGAAGGCGTGACAATTGACAATGGTGCTTATCCACATAGCTACATACCAAAGGTGTTGTCTGTCAGCTGACGGAAACACATGATTTCTTTGTGGACATACATCTCCTCCCTCTTTGTTTATGATCACAGTCATGACAAAGTCAAATTGTGAGAATGAAAATTGTCTCTAAAACCCAAAAACAAAGAAAAAAACCATGAAAACACACTCAGAAAAGTAAAGGCAAGCATTATGTCTCTGACATAATAATCTCAACCTCAGAGGGTCAACATAACTAATGATGTGACTCTTATGTTTGTGTTTCCTTACCCCCTCTTCTCCCCCTCCTCCAATGTTTTAAAACACCCTTATATTCCCCACACTGGTATGTGTGCGCGTGCGTATGTGGTCCCTCTGAAAATTGCCCTATCAACCCGCATGACTTTAAAAATTTGTAATATTTGCCTCATCTTTGCAACATCCCCTCCCACCTTGCACATCTGTCTGTTTTGGTCTCCATCCCTTGTCTCCTTGCTGCCATGTGCTCAGCAGATGCTGACTGCATGATGCAGGCTGCAGATGAGACTGAAGCCCCACTGACTGCGCAATCATTTCCAGACAATAGTCAACCAAATCATCAAAACACACTTACAAGAACTGAATGCCCGCCCCCCATTCCCCACCTGCCTCACAAGCGCCGTAGGACACATAAAGCTCGGGCACGAGGTGCAGTAGCGTCATCAGACCCCTTGTCTTGTACTAGCACTAATCCTTCAGACTTGGGTGCCACTACACCCGTGACCCTACCGAGACGGGCCAGAATATCCACGCCCTTGTCCACCCCGTCAATGTCCCCTGGCTCTAGGAGTGAGTGTGGGAGCAGTGGGGGTAGCAGTAGGGCAGGCTCAGAGAGAGGCTGCATGGATGAGAGTTGGTTTGTCACCCCTCCCCCCTGTTTCACTGCAGAGGGAGCCACAGCGGAGGCCAGTCCAATGGAGGACCTGCTCATCGAACACCCCAGCATGTCCGTCTACGTCTCCCCAAACAATATGTCCATGGTCTCCAACAGCAACTTGTCTGTGGTGGGAGAGGAAAGCATCACTAGCTTGGCCAGCAGCGTGAGGTGAGAACCTGTAAACACTTCCTGTGTCCAATAAAACCCTCAAATCAGCAGGTATATATATATATACATATGTGTGACCGTCTTAGCAATGACGTCCTCTGTGCATCTTTTCTCTGCTCCTGCAGCAGAGTGGCTGAACCAGCTGCTGCCCCTGCTACATGCACCACTATGCCCACTAGGGTGAGCCGTGGAGCAGCTGCCCAGGCCGGAGCCCTGGCCAAGGTCACCCAAGTGGCCAGAGTCCAGCGTAGCAAAGCCCGTATCGAGAGGCGCCATCTGGGACGCAACCGCATCCAACGCCAAAATCGCACCAGGGAGCAGGTTCCTCGTCATGCAGCCCACGCTAGAAACTCCTTCCTTCACCAGCCCTGCAAGCGTAACTTCTGCCACTAAACTCCTCAGCCATTAGGCAGCATTGTTTACTCGGAGGGCATTAGAAGTCCATCGCAAAACACAATTAAATTACTATCCCACAGAAAATTTGCTTTCATGCCTTCACAAAATATTCTATTTACACACAAATATTTTCTGTTCTGTTTAGACACAGCTCAGTAGTTTTATAAATCATTTTCCTGTTGTAAAGTCTCAGTATATAATAGCAAAACCTAAACCACTTATTGTTCATTGCAGTATCAAAACAAGTCTGCTTAGTAACAAAAATGTCCAAAAAAGCAACAAAAACTTGACCTTTATTTTTTCCTTTTCCTATATATTTACTTTTCTTTTTTGGTCTTTCACATGGCATGTATTTCATTAATCCCAGAATAATTGAATCCTTGAAATACTAAATTTAGAGATAGGAATTTTTAAATTAAAGTAACCAAAAATACTTGACTCTTGTCAGCGGGACAGGCTTTCTTTGCAGAAGCACTGCAGGGCAGAGATAGTGTATGTTAAAAGCCTTAAAAGATAACAAAGCTTTATATATATTTTCAATCAGAAAAAGCAGAAAGGACATACCGTTTGTGATGAAAGTAAGAGGAACATTTCTAGACATTTGTTTCACAAGAAACATGGGGTAATCCATTTCTTCATAGGAAACAAGTGCTGTGAGATTTGCCTTTTTACACTTTTCCGAGGGATTAGAGCAAGTCGAGGAAGGCGAGAGAATGAGCAAAACAGACTAAAGAGTAAAACAAATGGCTTGATAGCTTTAGAGGGAGGTGGTTTAAATGAAATGGTCATGAGAAAGTGAAATGTAACCCACTGCAGTAGCCAGTAGGCAGGTTTTCTTTAATTTATTGGTTGGATTTTAGACAGTCTTCTGTTGCATAAATAACATCATTCATTCTCTAGATAATAAAATAGCCTGTTTATGGAATATGGAATTTGGTAGCCATAAACATTTTAATTATTTTGTGTAAATATTATACATGAACCTGCAATGAAAGGCTGGCTTTTGGGTTACAGGGTATGGCAGGTTTTTGTGGTATGGTAGACGCAGAGCGGTATTGATGGTAACTCTTTATTTTGTTTTGTTACAGCGATTTTTGCTCATTTTGTTGTAATTTCCAATATTATTTTGTTATCTCTATCTCTCTCTGTGTGATGTTCCCACCAAAGAAAGCATGTTCCCGTCAGACAAAGAGATAGTAGACGGTTAATAAAATACCAGAAAAATAAAATTTAAAAAAAAGCTCTCTGTGAATCATACACAGCATGGTGATCATTAAGTGTGTGGTCAGAAAACACAAGTAACGTACCCAGCACACATCCACCATGTTCATCCACCATGTGTGCTGTGATCCCACGCTTTCCACCAAAAGAAAGTACAATCTGTATACACATCAGTCCCTGTCACGGACAGTCACTGACTGCCAAAAAGGCAGAGATGAAGAGATGTCTCCATAACGCCTAGTAACATCCATATTTTCCCTTCAGCTCATCCAAAAATTGTCATGACTACAGATGTGTATACTTTTTATAAGATGTCTACTTTACCCATTTCTCTTTCTGTCTCTATCTCATTAGCACATCCAGCTCTAACAGTGTCCACTTAAAGATCTAGCTTACTGATATGTATTCAACAACAATAGTAAATAATGGTGCTGAAGTGTATACTAATGTTTGTAAATTATTTGAGACATGGATGTAAGTTTGCACTGTCATACATTTCGTGAGTCAAAGTTTTAGCAGTGTGCCGTGTGCTCAGTTTTTTTTCTTTTGTGATTTTTTTTTCTGTTTGTTTGATTTAAACTGTGTGTGAGAAGGTGTACTGACACGTTAACTACTAGAATCTCCTTAAAAAAAAAAGGATAATAGTCGTTTATTTCTCTTGTACATATTTAAAAAACAAAAAAGTTTATAACACTCTGTTAGATGTCAAAGCCTCTCAGGACTTGAGTCCACAAAGGCTAGTTGTGTCCAATGGGACTGATGAGAAAACCCTCTCTCTGCCTCACCTCTGTGCTCATTATCAAATCATAAGGGCATTTCAGTGGCCAAAGTGGTGTCATTGCCCCAATTCCAGAAAAAAACAGCACTAGAGTCAGAGTTGATGTGCCATAGGCAAACACTGCCCTCCAGAGGTTCCACGTAGCACAGCACTCGCTGTATGGATGCTGGTGAGGCTACAGTACATGAACATGGTTTTTAAAACAATCTGTACTGGTGTGTTTGTGAGCGTCTAGTCATTCAGAATTTTTCTTTTGGAAATAAAAAGTTCCTGTCTCATTATTTAGACATTTCCCTTAAATCACATACCACATTTTGTTTCTTTTCTGCCAATAATACTTCTAATTATCCAAACTGTCAATTAATTTATTATTGATGTATATTGAGAGGCTATATTTTTCTTTTTTCTCTTGGTTTGTAAAGATGATTTATGTATCTTGTTGATTCCACTGAACAGTGCAGAGGATGGACCTGAGGGTGACACACATGAACACAAGTAATCATCTCCATTTACTCTCCAGAGGTTTACATCTGAAGCGAAAGTGATTTTCATTCATAAAGACACAAAAAGGACAAATATTCTGAAATGATGTGTGTGTGAAAAATATAAAGATCCCCACAGACACCTCTGCAGCTGTGAACCTGTTCATTTCCTCTTGTTTTTATTTCTTATCCTTCTCATGAGTGTCATCGAAAACAGAAAATGTTGTTCTCACTATGTTGTGTGTGTTTACTGAATGGTGTGGTTTTGGTGTGGGTGTCATCCAGCACTGGGGAGAGGGAGAGGCCGCTGGGTGTTTCAGCGTTACATGATGTAAGAGACGTGGACGGGGAAAGTATGAGACAGGCAGGAGACAGATATAGTTTATATATTTTAAAAAATGAAATTAAATGTATCATAAAAATACAATACAATAGAATATGCTTGTATCTTCCCGTATACTTATTAGAACAGTGTTCACCAATAGGATGTTTCAAAGGCGTTGAATGTCTGGGGAGTTTCTTATGTTTTATGTTGTGCCCTGAAACAAAGGCAGCTTAAAAACACTTGGGGTTCACCCACATTACATCTTAAATAATACCACCTCTCCCCCCATAAAAATGAAATATATAGACATGTAAAATTTGGTGTATCTGATATCTATGGTGATTGTGCCTTTCACAATTTCTGCATGGTTTTTGTGATGTACTGATTTTTTCCATCCCCTAAGTGGATGTGTGTCCACTGACAGGCTAGACCTATGCAAAAACCAACAGATGGGTTTTCCATCATCCATTCAGAGAACACAGATACCCGCCAAAAAAGAAAAAAAAAACAAAACAACAACAATAAATGCTCAGGTTAATGCCTGAATCTTGTGTCATTATTTGCCTATGGGGAAGAAATGGGATCAAAGCATTATGTGTGGTAAAAATTCAGCAGTATCCACAGTGTGGGACAGTGGTGTTAGTGATAGGGAAGTTTACCATATGCAAAAAGGGAAGAGCAGATGGGTGAGGCAGTAAAATGTAAGAAAAGCGTACGTGGATTTAGACAGTGCAGATATATAAAGAGAAAGTGGTTGGAGTAGTTAAAGCTAACAGGAACCTTTACTTGTTTTAGTTGATGTTAGTAATTCGATTATAATACTGATTATAATCGAATAATCGAGACACATTAAAACTCTGAGATCTAAACAGCCACTAGTGACCAAAGGCACCTACTGATATAAACTTTTAATAGTTTTTACACCACTAATCCTATTAATGCATTCAAGTAATTCAGGTAAAATGTAGTTTCTCAACTTTTCAACGGCATCAGATGTATGTTTTTTGGATGTTCACAGCCTCCATAATGAACATGGGAACACCATCTTCTGCAATACTGACTCACCAGTAAAACCTATGTAGTTTGACAAATGACAGTGTTTGCAGACACTGGTTTTATGTTTAGTTCTTCAGTTTTTGCACATTTGATATGAAATTTAATTAACTGAGCTTTTATGAACAGCTACATGATCAGCAAATTAAATATAGGAAAATACAGAAATTCCACAGGAAAAAAATTCAAAATGTAGAGCATAATAGAGTAAATGCTGATAAATCACTTAGGAAAGATTGAAAGTAAAGTTAAATTCTTTTGGAAGTTGCCACAAAAGTCATTCTAGGTTTTTCAGGGTTAAACCTTTAAACTCCACAGAGGTTATGTACAGGTTAAATGTAGTTGCAACTCAACCAACGACAACAGGGGAAAGTCCCTTTCTAATGAATTAACTATTAGAAATATATATTTTTTAAAATCCTATATATTATATAAAGGGGAGACAGAATATGGTTCTAAATGAGCAGCTGTAACAACTAATTCAGCCATCAATGATAAGATAAGAGTCATATGTTTGTTTTAGTCTTTACCCAGTTTGTCCCTGATCCCACTGGTGGATGTTAAGGATGTAACCAGGAACAGCCACATTCTATAGAGAACAAAAAATGACTCTGGGATAAGAAAGGAACATTTCCTCTCCAGTCTATATTATGTAATGCCAAATAATGTTTAAAATATACATTGCATAAAACTGCCATTTTTCTGGCAAAATGATATATTTCTCTTGTAAATTCCAAAGCCCTGTGCAAATACAACAGATAAACAATGGCTAATGCAGGTGGGGTGGTTGTAACACCTCTTTAAAAAGTTTTACCAATATCCTCAAGAACACTTTGTTAAGTTAAATAACTCTACACATTAACTCCAAACTATAATATAAACATTGATACATTGTCAGTTTAAATATATTATTAAAAGTGAGTTCGGAGGCATTTTCTGCTAAAGGCAAATTTAATTACAACATTTTGCAGCATTGTGCTATAGAAATGTGATGGCACTAAAATTCACCCTGACCAGACATAGGTGAGTCGGTTGTTGGTGACTCGGCAAAAATCACATCATTTTTACATTTTTTTCAGTAAACATAAAATCAAATAAACATGACTCAACACAAAAAATGTAA
>JAPQRQ010000026.1:15233338-15269021 GCA_037367365.1 Apogon talboti | reverse complement strand
TTGTTAAGACATATAAGTTTTTATTTTAATGCTTCAACTTAGTCTGGTGGTGAGGGAAGTTGTGATAAAGAAATACAATGTAGTAATTCACATAATTTCATGAGGTCTGTGATATTCCTGCTGAAGTTTGACTCAAATGGTGTAAAAAAGTTTTTGGACACCCCATGCATTTGTGACATACTGCATTAAGAATCACTCCTAAGTCATTGAACTCTGCCATGTATCTAATTCCATTCTCCAAACCCACATGCTCCTTTTTGCACATGCACTGTTCCATCAAGGTCAAAAGTGGATGTTTCAGCAAGATACTTTCCCTTGAAACACACCCAGGTCATGACATGTTGATATTGTCAAGAATTGTCAACAATTTAAAAAAAAAAAAACAAACAGCATTTTGCATTTGTTTGTCTGTCTGACGCAGCCACACCTCTCGAAACAACCCAAAAAAATCTAATATTTTGATAATATTTGAGATTGTGTAAAATTTAAGGGTGCCACTTGTTGTAGACAAAGTTTGAGAGGTGCACCTTAGAAATAAAATGACATATGGGTGTTACAACCATACATGATCTCCTATAACCATACAACAGGTTGTTTACATGTAAACACGTTAAAGCAGAATTTTGCTCGAATGATTTTTCACTCTTATAACCCATCACTTTATCACAGGGTTGTATAGTTTATAAAGGAAGCACTGATAACCCTTCTGCAAATTATGACAAAGCCTATAAGAGGGTTAACAAACATGTTAACATTTCCATGGATGACCTACTCTGATCTCTTTGTAAAAGTATCTTAAAGTAAACAATAGTTAGAGATCATATCAGTCTAGTGTCTCTTGAGAAGCCAGCAGCCCATCTTTCCTGTTTGACTGGAGTTTGGAGGAATGAGGATGAATGGGAGGGACGGGGTTCGTAACTGGAACAGGTATCCATTTGTAACTGGAGCCGGTGTCCATTGAACCTGCTTTAACCTGTTTGTCTACCTCACAAATGGGGAACCTGGCCGATTTGAAGATCGGGCATCCATGAGAGGTTTTCTCGCAAGAAATCTCTTAAAGCACCTGTGTTAGAGGCAGATTTGTTCTCCGTCTGATGAGATTTACCGGATCTTTAGACAACGTCATTTACTGTGAAGTAAGTTTGACTTTGGAGCCTGCACGCAAGAACGCCTATCCGCCTCGCTTTCTTTAAGGATCTGAGATTCTTGCTCAAATCACATGTATTATGATAAATACCTTGAGTTGGCACTGACTTTACGGCACCTGTCAGAAACGCTTTGGGGCATATATTCCTGTCTTCTCTATTTTCCTTACAGACAAGTCTTACCGGTTATGCGTAGCTACAGTACGAAGCTAACTTCTTTGCGGCAGCGCGTCGTGCTTCGCGAGCAGTTGTAGCCTTGGTGACGGCAGCTCGCGCACCTCACCTGCTCTACTCACAATAATATAATAACACACTCTCATATCACTCTTACTTGACAACAAATACTGTCCGACAGCGGTAAGTAACGGCATCTTTTAGCTTTATGTGCTTACACATATAGAAAATAATAAAGATGTGCTAGCTTACGTCGGCGCCGTTAACCATCATAGGACACGCAGATAGCATCTCAGACGTCTACTCTGTTTATGGTACACACTGTAGAGCTAGCTACTGCTTAGAATAACAGATAAATTAAAGCCACTTCACTTAATCCTTTTTTGCACCACATGACAGACGCACACAGGTGTGGCACATCAATATGTGCGCTTTCTACATTTGCTGTGTGCGCCAAATTGAATACAACATAACACCACAAATGTTAAGCTAGGTTAACGTTCGTGGAAATTCCCAGATGAAAACTAAGTCGCATGTTTTGTTTTCTTCTGCAGGTGGCAGCCTACTTGACTGGAAAATGCTTCATCATCGGAGCTACACACCCATGTCTCGGTTTTTAAGTGTTTCCGTAGAGGAATTGTTATAGTGAAGCAAAACACAGAAATAATACTACATATCTACAGGAGGAATATGATACAATGGGAAATTAAAGGTCATATAGTTGACTTTAGCAGCACTAGTGGGTGATAAAGTATTTTAACTGTGAGTTTCCATCAGCAAGTGAGTGACTGAGCATCCCATGCAAGAAATTGATGCAACTCAGTTTAAGTATGGATATCTTAGTTTAATACCCTCCTGTCCTGTTGTCAGTTAAGCCGTGTGATTGTTGGAGCAAGAGCAAACATGCACAGCCCTGCTCCTGCTGAGATAGTGGCAGGCTATTCCACTGGATGTGTAGTGGACAAAGATGTCAGTCCAGAGACGACGTTGGGGAGTGCTTACTCTCCGGTGGACTACATGAGCATCACCAGTTTTCCCAGACTGCCAGAGGATGATGTCCTGTCTGCAGAAAACACCCAGAAATCTCGTAAAGAGGATGACAATGTCCTAAGTGAGCAAGACACAGGTCAGCGATACTCCAGGATACTTTTTGAAAATGTGTTCGTGTTTCTTTTAAGGGATGTCCTAAATGTGGCTTGCAAAGAGTTTATCAGGCAGCATTTATTTTCAGTGAAATATTTAGGACAGATGGTGAGGATCGCCAGAGCATACTGCAAATCATATCCTTCCTTAATAGCATTAAACTAGTACATTTTTAAATTACCTTTTCTATGAAAATGTTTAGTATCGTACTGTATTATTGTTGTTGTCCTGCATTAAATGTAGGATATTTTTTGTTCTGTATTGCATACTCCAGACCCAGATCTGTTCCTCAAGTCGGCTCGCCTCCAGCGTCTCCCCTCCTCAGCTTCAGACCTAGCTAGTCACGATATGGCATCACTACGGGAGACCACCAGAGACCCCTTTACAGAAGAATGTGCCTGTCAGCGAGATGGACTGACAGTTATTATCACAGCATGTCTCACCTTTGCCACTGGAGTCACTGTAGCTCTCATCATGCAGATTTACTTTGGAGACCCACAGGTATGGGTGTATTAATGACATATTATATATCTGCTGCTATAGTTTAGTAACCTTGCTGCAAAAATATTGCATTTCTTAACTATGAGTGATTATGAAATGAATTCAGAAGGCAATCTTTCACATGAGTCAGTGTAAAAATATAACATAAATAAATTTCTTCTGTCCTTATTTCTTGTTTTGATGCAAGGTCTTTAACCAAGGAGCTGTGGTGACAGATGTGGCCCACTGTACATCTCTGGGCTTTGATATTCTGGAGAAGCAGGGGTCCAGTGTTGATGCGGCAATTGCTGCTGCTTTCTGTTTGGGAATCGTCCACCCACACACCTCTGGCATAGGAGGGTAAGAGACCGAAGATTGTCCTAGAGTTCCAAAAAAGAGAGAACCAAAATCCAATGTTGTGTTCTTTGAATTTTTATGCAGTGGTGGAGTTATGTTGGTGCATGACATCCGTAAGAATGAGACGAGGGTAATTGATTTCAGAGAGACAGCACCTTCTGCTATCCAAGAGAAGATGCTGCACACTGACCTAGATCTTAATGTGAGATATTGTTCCCTATTTCTCGTTTTTATTATAGATGTTGAAATAGGAACTTTAACCTTTATTTGTACTGTAGGTGATATGTTTACACTGTATCATTTCAGCCTGGCCTGCTTGTGGGAGTTCCAGGCATGATTAGTGGGATGCATCAGGCTCATCAACTCTATGGCAGGTAAAGAACAAATGGTAAATGGTACTGTGGTCCTATGTTTTTGGTGTTGGCTGTTCTTCTTCCATGAATTGTTGCAGGCCTTGTTTCTTGATCTTATTCCTTGTTTATTTCACTGTCTGCTCTGCCCATTCTATACACAACATAGCACATTTTTATTTCGTGGTTCACTTGTTTGCCTACATGTATGTGTCTAGTTCTGTTTGGTAAGAATACCCAATGTAAGAGGGGTGAATCTTCACTGGCTTTATGATTTGATTAAGATTCACCAATAAATAATTCTCAATGCATCTCAGTTTTTTGCATCTTCTATTTCTATATTAATGCACAAGGGTACAAGCAGTCAGATAAATCTGTCTCGCCTTCTTATTTACATCACGCTACAACATTGTCTATGTGGAAAATCGCAGTATGTCATCATCACTAAAATAAACATAAATCCTTCTGTGCCTGACAAGTAGAGGTATGAATATTACATAGCCTCACATTTTAGTTTTGATGTCTGCATTGCAAAGCATCTATGAGTCTATAAATTTCCACACCTACAGTAAAAGCATGTCATATGACATTATATATGAACTCTGTCATAGACTGTGCATAAGAGAAATCTCATGTTGAAAGTATCACCAGCTGTATTTAAAGGAAACCCAGTAGTGTTTTTAGCCAATGTGTTGCACTGCAATTACTTTGATACTGTGTAATTATTGTTGTCTTGATGCTTCAGCTGTGTGATGGTACTAAACAACTTCCTTCGTCCAAGATTAAATGTTATGTAAGGGTTATTGTGGATTTGCAGTTTGACCAACAAATCTCTTGGCACATTAGAGTATTCATGAGTTGACCATCTGCAAACTAACCAGACCTTTTCTAACCCTTTGAATTTCTCAGAATACCATGGAAGGATGTGGTTACCATGGCAGCCGATGTGGCCAGAAATGGATTTAATGTAACCCACGACCTCGGTAAGTAAAGCTCAGTAAAGTCAATGATGTTGAATGTCACAGTTAGTTATCTCTGATCTCGGAGAGGTGGAGTAATCTGAATATTAGGTCTGATGTCATGCACATTTTCTGCCTCTCTCCAGCTGAAGCTCTGGCTAAAATCAAGAGCCAAAACATGTCAGATGCATTTCGGGATTTGTTCCTCCCCAACGGCCAAGCTCCCCTCTCTGGGCTGTTCACCAGACGGCTTGATTTGGCAGCCATCTTGGATGCAGTCGCAGTTAAGGGCATCTCAGAGTTCTACAGTGGGAACTTAACGCATGAAATGGCCGCTTCAGTAAGCAACTTTTTTCCCCAAGTATGATTGTATAATAAATCATAAATTCTGCATTGCATCTAGTAGGAGTAATTTTTACCTCTTGTGCACTGATGACCGGTTTAACTTTTTTTATTATTTGTTGAAGTGAGGTAGAATCAGCACTAACTGTAGACACAGATTCAATGACAAGTAGATTGCAGTAAATGCTGTAGGAAATTACATATAATTTTCAAGTCAGATTTAAAAAGTTACATGATGTAAGATGTTCAACTTACGGTCTTTAAAACTTGTAATAGAGTTGAATCAACTATTATCCCCATGGTGTGCATAAACACTCAAAAGTGGTATCTCAGCGGTTTCACACTCAAATATATCTGGTCAAGACTAAGGACTTATTTTTATGTGAAAGTTGATGGCCTTTATCACCCAGATTTAGAGTAGTTTACACTTGAGATAGATTAAAGGCTTAGCCAGGCAACCCAGTGTATAAATAAATACGCAGCATCCAACCTTACAACATCGTCTATTGTTTGCACTGGTAAAGATAAATATTTGACAGATAAATTGTAAATTTCACACTCATCTAATGACTTCTTGTCTTACAGTTTATTTAAAGAGGAGCACAATTATGTAGTAACTTCAAACACCTGATGTAAAAACAATAGACACATAAGTAGTAGGGTAAATATCAGAAACAGCAGAAATGACTCAGATATTTAGTAAGTGTTATGTGACTCTCTTCATAGTGGTGGCAGTGTACAAACACCTCAGCGAATTGTAAACGTAAACTCACAATGCATATTTAATAGGTGCAAGCCAGAGGGGGAGTGCTCACAGAGGACGACTTCGGAAACTACAGCACAGTTTTGCGACAGCCAGCAGAGATCACTTACCAGGGTAAATACCTGTTTAGGTGTTCTAGACGTCACAGCTGCTCAGAGGAGACTAAACATTGTATACTTGAGACTAACAACACACACACCAGCAAACACAAGTGTGTAAATAGCGTGCTACTGCACACCTGAGTACATTGTTGTCCCAGCCACTGGCTTTTGACCAGGATATGACCTTTGTGTGAGTAATGGAAACATAAATACTTATTTATATTAGTGTACATAGTATATTATAGTATTATGCACTGCATTATGTGTTAAACAATACATTACAACTGGATCATGACTCATCCTAGTTATTAGAATAAACACAATATGAACACCTGCCATTTCTGATTTTATTTGTTATAGTTGTGTTGTAGGTTGCACTGTTAAAAGACTGCACTGTAAAAACTGATTAATAAAATCCTATTGTAAAGAAATACATCATTATAGACACGATGAAATTAAGATTTTATTCAAATTAAAAATAATTTTTTTTGAATTTTTCAGTGACAGTAGAATAAACC
This sequence comes from Apogon talboti, assembly GCA_037367365.1. Lineage (NCBI taxonomy): Eukaryota > Metazoa > Chordata > Actinopteri > Kurtiformes > Apogonidae > Apogon > Apogon talboti. The sequence goes on along the minus strand of JAPQRQ010000026.1, from coordinate 15,262,689 downwards.
AAAAAAGATATACAATGGATTATAAAAATACTATGGTGCCCACACCACCCAGATATTTTTTTTAATAACGTATATATTTTAGATGTATTTTTGTGAAATAGATACACAATTGAATGTAAGTGTTGTTTGTATTGTTGAACTTGTTCAGATATTCTATATTTCTTGCCTTGTTTTCACTGTGTCTCTCTTAACATTTACCATCCACTGGTTGATACTGCTTACTTGTGTAGGACACCATGTGATGGCGGCTCCAGCCCCACATGCTGGCGTGGCTCTGATTGCTGCTTTAAACATCTTGGAAGGTTATAATATCACCAGCCAGATGCCTAGGAACAGCACCTACCACTGGATTGCAGAGGTCATAGCACTATTTTGCCTCTAAGCAGCATAAACAGTGTAGAAATGCACTAACAGATGACGTATGCAATTTTGAGTTAATCTTGCATCTATATTTCCAGGCGGTGAAGATAGCTCTGGCCCAGGCTAGTGGGCTGGGAGACCCAATGTATGACACCTCTGTCTCAGAGGTAGTTGCCAAAATGCTAAGGTATTTTTATCCATTGGCTTTAAAAGCTACATATAATTTACACCCTTTGTAACTCGATTGGGCATATTCATTGAACCTTGTCTTCTGTTACTCCAATCTCCAAGTAAATCACAGGCTTCTCAGCTCCGCCAGATGATCGATGATTCTCAGGCCTTCCCTGTTGGTCATTACACATCATCATTTACTTTAGAGAAGGGTGCGGCAGCTGCCCAGGTCATGGTCATGGGGCCAGATGACCTCATTGTATCAGTCATGAGGTGAACTATGATTTAACTCCTACTTTTTACTGTTTGTTCACTATTTTGCATGCTATAGTGGGAAAGAATCAACTTATTCAGGTTTATCATGCAGTTTTTTTCTCATTTCTGTCTTTTTTAAGTTCACTGAACAAACCGTTTGGAAGCAGGATCGTGACTCCTTCAGGAATCCTCTTGAATAGCCAGATCCTGGACTTCTCCTGGCCTAATAAAACACAGAACTCTTCACCTAACCCAGTAATTTTAAACTATCTGTTGAAATGATTATTTATTTATTACCTTTTATGGAATGTGCCAGTGTAGCTTGTTGTTACGCTCATATATTTCTTGTTGTTGTCTGCTGCAGCATAACGGCCTGCAGCCTGGAAAGAGGCCGATGTCCTTTCTGATGCCCACAGCAGTGAGGCCCGCCATAGGGCTGTGTGGAACATATGTAGCCACTGGGTCCTCTAATGGAGAGAGAGCTCTCAGTGGAATCACACAGGTTATTGTGTTTTTACTAGACCACATGACAGATTACATGTTATTGTATATATTTGGATTACTGACGTTTTTGTATTAATCTGTCACAGGTGCTGATGAATGTTTTGTCTTCACGTAAAAACATGAGCGACAGTTTAGCATATGGTAGACTCCACCCACAGCTGCAGCCAAACACCCTCCTGGTGGATGGTGAGTTTCTTGTTTCTATGAAACAGTTTTTTAGTCTGCCCCAAAGATATCCAATCCATAGCAACATGCATCATGATGTACATACAAATAGGAAACAATTCACTAGTGCCTCATATGAGGATTTACAAGGTCCCCAGAAGACACTTTGTAAACATTAATCAAAGCAGTTAAGAGGGAAGCATCCTCTATTTTCATCACAAACAAAGCTGGCACTCAGAGTGTTGCCATAATTCAGTGCCATATCCTACGCATGCTGATCTTCTGAAGGTTAATGTGGGCATCATCATGACTTGTTTTTTAGGTTGTAAAAAAAAAAAAGCATATTCCCAGCAGTGGCAGAAGTCTGACCTTTTTACTCAAATAAAGGAAAGTACTAATACCATACTATGAAAATACTTAAAAGAAAATGTCCTGCATTCATGTCAAAGTGTGTAGCCTGTTTTAGGTATGAAGAGTAAAATGAGTCATTGTGCAGTGAAATGGTCCCTTTTGGTGTCGGATTCATATTAGTGCTGCTGTTATGTGTATGTTGCATTTTACTACTTTACAGGTTAAGACTGAACTCATTTGAACTGCATAATCACTGCGTCATAATCTGTGTGATCATCATATGTTTAATGTGTCACTGTCCTTTGAAAATCATTTATCTCTAAATGTTTTCATGAGCTCAGAAAAACAGCACTGTTTTCCAGCTTTGTAATCATGCATTTTCATCTAATGCATTAGGGTTTATAAAGAGTTTATTTTGTTTAAGAAGTACTACAACTTTCTCAACCCATTAAGGAACACTTAATCTTCCATTTTATCACAAACATTTGCTATCAACATGTTGGGTATGAAGGGGATAAAAGCTGTTATCTGAAACGTAACTACAAGTTGGAGTCATTTTGTTTTCAGACACATTCCTCTTTTTATTCTTGTTTATACACATCAGTAATCACCTTTGACCTAATACAGTGATTACATACTGAGTCCCAGTTACACTTTATCTATCAAGAATAAATCACATTGTCCCAATCATTTCAGGAGAGAAGGTAAAAACATTTTATTCCAACTTTGTGGGAAAGATAACAGATAAATGTTGTGGCACAGAAAGTATAATATTTACCTCTGAGATGTTGTGCAAAAGAAGTAAAAAATTTGCACTGAATGGAAAGAACAAGTAACTCAAAATTGTTGTCAAGGCTAATGCTTGAGTTGAATTCCACCATTGGATGTCTATAGATATTAAATGATGGATGCCGTTGAATGGGACATGTTCACGACTTAAAGTACTGGAACCGAAGCTGCTGAGTACATCTTTTAATGCATCCTGTTATATTCTTTACCAAGAATTTAATACGCAGAGTAGTAGTCAAATTACACGGTACAGCCACGCACTATGATTTCATGTCTTTCTTATCCCCGTCTGCATCTCATTTTCTTCCACAGCTGAGTTTTTAGATGAAGATGTGGAGGCTCTGCAGGCCAAAGGTCACAAGGTTGAAAGGATAGATGTCCTCTCATTGGTGGAGGGCACCCGGAGGACCAACGACCTCATCATTGGAGTGAAGGACCCCCGAAGTGCTGATGCATCCGCCCTCACAATGTCCAGCATGACTTAGTGTAACATCCCATCCTCCCACACATGAAGAAAGAGTTAATGAGACAGAAAAGGCTGCTCATCGAGTAACACACTAATGGCAAAGTATTACTGTGTGACTTTGCTGGAGGTGGAAAGTGAAAATCATACTTGTTACTCACAGAAAACTACAAAGGAGCACCATCTCACATACAAGTACTTACAGTATATACATCCTCTCTCACACCCCCAATTAATATTTAGTCCCAATTCACAGCAGCTCTCAGTAACTTCACTTGTTGTCGGTTTTGTGAAAAATAGAACGCAAAGAAACAAAACACATAGATCTAAATCTAATGTTAAAATAAAGGAAAACCAATCCAGGTCAACCAACAGAGAGAGCAATAAATCCAAAAGATTTATGTGAGCATGTATTTGTGGAGCAGACTCGCCAAACAGAAAAAGTGCAGTTGCTTTTGAAGCTTTTTTCACAGATTGGCTTGTTGCACTATAGGGGATAGTCCAGAGTTGTGTACATTTTCTGATGTAAACCTTTGATCGAGCTGATTCTTTGCATGAGGAAGTAATAGTGCCACGCCCAGAAACCACACAGTTATTTGCGTGATTGAGCCACCTGCTTTTTAGAGTTTCCAATGCATTTCAGCCATTGTTTCAAATAGATCTTACAATTAACTGGAATGGTGAAATGTTAACACATAAGCCCTTTATCCTGCTCTTTGTGTGGTGTGATATTGTGGTTTAATGCTGTTTTGTACAACTGCTAGAGCTTTAACTGCAAAGAATCGGTGGCACCTTGGGACCACGTTAACATTATTTACACAAAGTATGAAACTTGAAAAATAAGTAATACCCTCATGCCCTAATTGCTTTGCTCACACAACAGGATTTGTTTTAGCACATTAGTAAATGTGTAGTTTTTAATTATTACATAATTTAAGAAATTGTTGCATGATTTGTTCTTATTTAAAACTTTAACATGGGAATATTTGTTTTAATTAGATTATTCTGATTATATTGAGATTAATGAAATGTAATATTTTTATGAACATTTGTTATGCTGTTAACATAATTTCTACTATGATAACACGGTGCATTCATTTAGGGTACATTAGCAAATGCTGTTTTGTTTACTTGGTGGAATTGTATAGTTATGTTGTTTTGAATATTTTAAGAACCAAGCTTTTAAAACTCACATTGTAAAATGGCCAATGTTGAATGATCAAACCTGCCAATAACCTTACTGTCTCTGTTGTTGGGTACTGTGCAATATGATGCTGTTAATGCTTGTTTCTTGTACTCTTGAGTACCATGCCTTGAGGCACCCATTGGCACAACACCTGATGTTAGATTCCATGTGCATTTGTTTCTGATTTTAATAAAAAATCAGCACTGACCAAACCTAAGAAATTGAGTCTTTCCAAAATACTGATGCTAGTCCTTTACTGCACTATAACATACATTTTACCCACTGGATTATAATTAAATTAAAGTAGGGGAAGGTTAGATGAAGGACTCTAGTTTTGAGACCTTATTTCACAAATTAACAATGCATATAAACTGTTATGACAATGTAGACACAAGTTCTAAGACTAGAGCTGAGGTGTGAAACAACTGCTTATGGCTGACACTGGATAATGAACAGTGTTTGGAGTAACTTGTTACATGTTATGTAATTAAATTATATAATAATTAAGTTATATAATCGTATAAATTTCATATCCTCAAGCTTTTTACTTTGTTTTTAGTAGTTCTGTATAATCTTAGGTCAAGTGATACTAAAGTTTGTAAAAGATGTTGTGTCCTTTTATGATGTTTATACAGCCTGGTATAGAATTTATGTTTTCAGTATTTGGTGCAGTCCAGTTGTCCAGTTCAAAACCTTTATTAGAGCTGTAATCAAGCATAATAATTACTCAGTTGCCCATAAAGTTGGAATAAAATATTTTTATCTCTTCTTGTGAAATGATTGTGACAAAGTGATTTATTCTTGATTGATAAAGTGTAACTATGGCTTAGTATGTAATTGTTACAGCTGGTCAAAGGTATTACTGATGTGTATAATTAGGATTAAAAAGAAGAATGTTTGAAAACAAGATGTTTCCAACTTTGTGGGCGACAGTGTAGTTCTATTATTAGTATAAAATAGCTAATTGAAATAGTGAAATATCCACATATTGCTTCCTGTATTCTCACAGGGTAGTGTAACTAAGAACATATTATAAAATTTTAAACCCTATCGTTACCTTTATATGACAAAACTGAACTGTGAAGCTTTTACATGTGAACTGAAGGAAGTCCATTTATTTTAGTCAAAATTGTTTTAACCTCTTCCTCTATTTGGGTTTATTTTGAAATCGACTTCCGGAAACAGTATTCTGAAACGACCTGCCTTTGCGTACATTGTGATTTCATGTTTTGTTAGCTTATCTAGCTAGCAGATGTCCACCGGTTTAACTTATTTTCAGATGAATATATGTGGTAAGGCTTTGGACTTTTTGCATGCGTTAATTACTGCTGGTTCCGTGTAATTAGTTAATGATAACGTAGAGGAAATCTTATAATCTACTTTTCAATGCATTCATGATGAATTAACTGCAGCCCACCCTGCTAACTTAGCTAACGGTTGCTAACAGGAGCCGCCTTGAGATGGATGTTATCCTTTTGCATAGTGTTCGTTTGCTAAAAACTCGCGGACTTGAGTTGTAGCTGTGTTTCATTGTGTCCTTGGGGAATTGCACAGTGACACTAGACATGGTTAACGTTTGTTTTCTCTTTCGTAATGTGTCCGCTTTAACGTTACGTTAGCTTACATTTGTGCTTAGGCCCAAGTTAGTGGGCCGAAAAAACGTTTAACTAAGCTGGCCACCATCACTGGCAGATGGTTTGTTAAACCATATGAAAATTACTTTGCTATCAGTAATGTGAAACACTTATATTAGCTTTTTAATAATTATTGGTGACATCCGTCTTGCTAGCTGTCGTAGACATGTAACTACTCAACTCTTATAGCTGTGTTATGTCACATTTACCAGAACTGTATGTACGTAAATAATATGCATTTATATCATGCTATGTTTCACCTAGAGCTTGTAACAAAGTGAAAATTAAAGTAGGTAGTCTAGTATTATCTTCTTAATAATCCAGAATCCGATATGCTTGTTAGTCATTTCAGCTAAGGCCCTTTATTCACTCCATTTGACTGTGACAATTCTTCCTCATGGAATGACGCAATGATGCTTTTTCTTCTCTTGGAATTGTAGCATAAGACAGTTTAAACGCCACTCCTAGTAAGGGAGGAGGATGGCACAACAAATCCCACCTCAGCCGTCCCAGAGGACAGAAGACCTGGATCAGGATAATGATTCGGACAGGGACTCTGGTGTTGGAGACGATGCAGGAGAGGATGGTGACAGTTGTCATGGGAGCCCAGTAGCAGAAGACGAGAGAGTCAACAAGCAAGATGGCAAAGTACAAGACTGCACAGTGGGAGAGGATTTTACAGTTTTTGTTGCTTTTCAAGGAAATATGGAGGATGAGGACTTCACAGAAAAACTCGATAGTGTCCTCAGTGGAATACCTAACATGCTTGATATGGGTGAGTATTTTTGAATCAATTGCATTAATACTCAAGTCTTGAAGTCAATGTGTAGTAAATGCATCTTTGGTAGCAATTTATGGTATCCAGTCTGCAACAGGAGATAAGTTTGTATCAGCTTTGCATATGTAAATTTAGGCTTTTCCCTACTCTTTCCACACCTTCTCAAGCTCAAGAGACGCGTTGACACGTAGAAATTTCAAGTTCTTAAGATTTTTATTTGATTGATACCCAGACTCTGTACTTGCCATTGGCAGTTGAGATGTTTTTTGAATGTACAATTTGGTGTTTAGGTTTGTAGTATTGCCTACCTGAGGATTGTCCTGTTATAAAGACACTGCATTTGTACATGATTTTATGTTGCACTAACTGCCAGAGCAACTGTTGTATACTTATATCCTTTTCATGAATAACTAATGTCTTGTCTTTTTCTGTACATGGGTTTTGGCTAAATTTACATTTACTTTGTCATTGTCCCTCTTAGGTGCTGAAAGGCTGCGGCCACGACATGTGGAGCCATGGAATAGTGTACGTGTTACCTTCAACATTCCTCGGGATGCTGCTGAGCGACTCAGACTGTTGGCCCAGAACAACCAGCAGCAGCTTAGAGACCTGGGGATTCTCTCTGTGCAGATAGAAGGTAACTGCTCAGCTCTTTGATTATTGTAACATCTTGCAAAGAGATTTATTTTTCAGTTTCACTTGAAAATGAATGATGCAAATTGAATTCATTGTGAATGTCATGTTTTCTTTGTGGATTTCCAGGGGAAGGGGCCATCAATGTAGCAGCAGGACCAAACAGAGGGCAAGAAGTCAGAGTGAATGGACCAATAGGAGCACCTGGCCAGATAAGGATGGATGTGGGCTTTCCAGGTCAGCCTGGCCCAGGTATTGTTCTATTGAAGTTATTCCATATGGACATTATCTCCATTTAGAAGATGATATACAAACCTTTTGACTTATTGTCAGTCACAATTGGTTGAATATTTGCTGATATGCTGAATGCCTGTTATGTCATAGTTCCTCTTCTAAGTATAGCATAACTATTAATGATTTTATTTTAATGTTGATCTTTCTAATGGGTGTATGATGCTGGAAAACCTAAGTATGTTTCACAGCACTCCATGTTGGAGCTTGTGCTGAATGAAAACCATATGACGACTGAGAGAGTCTGAGACATATGGCAGTGTACTTCTAGACTTTGTATGCAATACCAAGCAATTAAAACAAGTAAACATGTTTTATACAGTATGTAGACAACACATTTATTACTCTTTGAATGAGACTGTATACTATCACCACCTGGGTGCTTCCTGTCTGCAAATAATAATAAAATATGCACATATGTATTAGGTGGAGTGAGGATGGGTAATCCAGCGATGGTTCCTCCTGGTCCTGTTATGGCGGGCCAGGCTATGGTCCCAGGTGGCAGTGGACAGATGCACCCTCGAGTTCCAAGACCATCTTCACAGACAGGTTTAGAACTATGTATATCAAATGAGACATGCCAACTACATTGATACTTAGAATGTAAACCAATGTTAAATATGTGGTCTTTGTCTCATAGATGTAATGGATCCAATGATGCCTGGTATGTCGGTTCAGCAACAACAGCAACTTCAACACCAGCAGCCTGGCCCACATGCCCCAGGCCCCATGCCTTCACAGGCTGCGCATCACATGCAGGCACTGCAGGCTGGACGACCACTCAATCCCGCGGCACTGCAGCAGCTCCAACAACAGCACCACCAACAGCAGCAAGTCCAGCAGCAAGCTCAACTCTCTCAGCTAGGACCGCGACCACCCTTCAATCCATCAGGCCAGATGGCAGTGCCTCCAGGCTGGAACCAGATGCCCACTGGGGTCCTCCAGCCTCCAGCTGCCCAAGGAGGCCCTGCCTGGAGGAAGCCCCCACCCCAAGGCCAAATAGTTCAACGGCCACCGTCGCTTGCTACAGTTCAGACTCCTAGTCACCCCCCACCTCCATATCCATTTGGCAGCCAACAGGCTGGACAAGTATTCAACACTATGGGGCAGGCACAGATACAGCAGCAACAACAGGCAGGAATGGGTCAGTTTGCAGCTCCCCAGCCTAAAGGCCCACAGGCTGGACCTGGTGGTGTTGTAGGACCACCAAGACCACCTCCACCCCTACCACCAACCTCTGGACCACAGGGTAACCTTACTGCCAAGTCCCCTGGTTCCTCTTCATCTCCCTTTCAGCAGGGTTCACCCGGAACTCCCCCCATGATGGCACAGAGACCTACAACTCCACAAGGTTTTCCACAGGGTGTTGGTTCTCCAGGAAGAGCAGCTCTTGGCCAACAGGGTAACATGCAACAAGGATTCATGGGAATACCCCAGCATGGACAGCCTGGTGCCCAAGTTCATCCAGGTTGGTAAAATTTCTTGTCAGACACAGTTGCACAACAAGACTTGGTTATTAATTGAGATGCTGTGATAATATTGTAGATATTTGGGTATATTGTGCTAGAGTAACTATTGATTGTGTGTGTTAATGTGTGATATAATCAACACTCATTACAGGAATGGCCAAGCGTCCCATGGGTTTTCCCAACCCAAATTTTGTCCAAGGTCAGGTGAGTGCTAGCACTCCAGGAACCCCAGGTGGAGGAGCCAATCAGCAGCTACAGAGCAGTCAGGCAATGACTCACACAGGTAAAATGACACAACAGTGGTGTGTGTTGGGGGAGGGTCACTGGAGTAACATTAGTACAACATTATACTGGATAATTTTTTGGCTAGAGTTATTACAGTTTTCAGTAATTTGAATGTCAAATGTGGCTTAACTAAACATTCCTCCTCTTTGTTTATCAACATCCCCTTTACAAAATTGTCATTTTTCATACAAACAAAAAAAGTATGCAGAAGAAATTTGCTTACTGACCTACTGAAAGCCATTTTGTTACTTTTACAAGATGTTGCAAGTAAATCTTATTGTAAAGTATTAGATTAGATATAGGCCTAATTATTTCACTGGTTCCTTTCTATCAAGTGGTAATTTGACAGAAGTACCAATATTTAAACATTTTACCCATCAGTGATAGCTAGCTATATCGTCTTTTAGTTGTAGTTTTAGTCTTTTTTTTCCCATTTAGATGTAGCATCTTTCACTGATTTTGGTAACGGACTCATCTGATATGCTATGGTTTAACATGCAGTAAACAGAAGGTTAATTTTCTGTTGTTCTTTCTCTCCATTTTACATTAGGAGCTCAGCCATCGGTTTCCACACCAAACGCAATGCAGGGCCCACCACATGCTCAATCCAATGTTATGGGTGTCCAAAGTATGGCAGGTCCGCCCCCAGGTACCACTGCTGGTCCTAGCATGGGCCAGCAACAACCTGGTCTGCAGACACAGATGATGGGCCTCCAGCATCAGGCCCAGCCCGTGTCCTCCTCCCCCAGCCAGATGGTTCAAGCCCAGGGTGGAGGTCAGACTGTCCTCTCAAGGCCCCTCAGTCAAGGGCAGAGAGGAGGGATGACCCCACCCAAGCAAATGATGCCTCAGCAAGGCCAGGGGGTGATGCATGGGCAGGGTCAGATGGTTGGAGGCCAAGGGCACCAGGCCATGCTTCTGCAACAGCAGCAACAACAACAGCAACAAAACTCTATGATGGAACAGATGGTTGCCAACCAGATGCAGGGCAATAAACAAGCTTTTGGAGGCAAGATTCCAGCTGGGGTCATGCCTGGCCAGATGATGCGTGGCCCTTCTCCAAATGTTCCAAGTAACATGGCTCAGTTCCAAGGCCAAGTTGGCCCACAGCAGATGACTCCACAGCAGCAACAACAAATGGCTCAACTACAACAACAGCAGCTACAGCAGCAGCAACAGCACCAGTTACAACAGCAACAGCTACAGCAGCAGCAGCAGCAACAACAACAACACCCACAGATGAACCAGCAACAGCCACAACAGGTTCCTATCACTGGCAATCCTAATCAAGCCATGGGCATGCATGGACAACAGATGAGGCTACCTGCTGGTCATCCACTTATCCAACAACAGTTGCAACAGCAGCAGCTACAGCAGCAGAAACAGCAACAACAGGCTATGTTACAGCAGCAGCAGCAACAACAGCAGGCAGCTCAGCAACATGCTCATCCCCTAGGAGATCCCAGTGGTGGAGCTGGGGACATGGGGGTCCAACAGATGGTCCCAGATATGCAGGCACAGCAGCAACAAGGCATGATGGGGGGCCCTCAGCACATGCAGATGGGAAATGGCCATTTTGCGGGTCATGGCATGAACTTTAATCCTCAGTTCCCTGGTCAGATGCCAATGGGGGGACCCTGTGGACAACAGAGTGGCTTTCCAGTAAGTAAGGATGTAACACTGACTAGCCCACTTCTGGTCAACCTGTTGCAGAGCGATATCTCAGCTAGTCAGTTTGGACCTGGGGGAAAACAGGGAGCAGGGGGAGCCAATCAGGCTAAACCCAAAAAGAAGAAACCTGCACGAAAGAAGAAGCCCAAAGATGGAGAGGGACAACAGCAAGGAGAGGGACTTGGGTAATGATCTGGATGTATTACAGTTTGTGTTGTGACTGGAACGATTATAAAATAAGATGTATGACTATATAATTTATTCTCAGTTTACAGTCAGATTAATCAGTTCATTCTCTTTTTTTAGTGGTCTTGATGCTACTGGCATGGAGGACTCTGAACTGCCAAATCTAGGTGGTGAACAGAGTTTGGGCTTGGACAACACAGGCCCAAAAATCCCAGATTTTGCCAATAGGCCTGCAGGTAAAAGACAACACTGAATTAATCCATATGAGAAGTGATTTGTTTGTACAGTTAGTTGTTGTCTTATTTTTAAATCAAATCAAAGAAAATGTTGTTATTATAGCGCCAAATAATAACAAAAGTTATCTCATGACACTTTACATTTAGAGCTGGTCAAGACCAGACTCTTGATAAGCTAATTCACAGACACCCAACAGAATCCTCCAGGAGTAAGCACTTGGAGACGGTGGCTAGGAAAAAAGTACAAATACTCATAGCTATTATCAGTTAACTGTTAATACTACTACTCCAAGTACTAACAGTGGATATACTACTACTGCAGTTTTTAGTAACCAACAGTAAAGACCTCTACCATCCCAGTAACTATATAATAAACACTATCACAACTATATCAATAGGTGATGATGATGATGGAGGTAGAAGGGAAGTAGGAGCACAGCGGCAGGTCCAGGGAAAGGCTGTGAGACAGTAAAGCACAGAGGATGGAAGAGGAGCAGAGAGAGGTTCAGTGTATCAAGAGGAGTCTCCTTGCAGTCTAAGCTTATTAGCAGTAATTTTGTGTTTGCCTTGGAAATAACTCAAATCTAATCTGCGTGACAGGAAAAGACTTTTGTTAACGTGTTTTGTCTCTTTATTCTTATGTTTTTCTGTTTTTATTAGTCTTGAATATGTCACATTCATTAGCATTGTCACTATTTCCTAGAATTTAATAGAACAAAATTAATTTTGGATTAATTGACTGAATTTAATTATTCATAAATTAATTTTAGTACAGCTATGGTCTTTGAAAAATGATCACAGTCTACATGTCTGTAATCTAGGTTTTCCTGGACAGCCTGCTGATCAGAGAGTGTTGCAACAAGTACCCATGCAGTTTATGCAACAACAACAACAGCAGCAGCAGCAACAACAGCATCAACAACAACAACAACAGCAGCAGCAGCAACAACAACAACAACAACAACAACAGTTACAGCACATGCAACAGCAGCAGTTGCAGCAACAGCAAATGCAGCAGCAACAACAATTACAACAAATGCAACAGCAGCAAATACAACAGCAGCAACAGCAATTACAGCAGCAACAGCAGATGCAGCAGCAGCAACAGCAGCAGCAGATGCAACAGTTGCAGATCCAAGGCCTCCAGAATACTCAAGGGCAGCAAGGGATGACAGGTCCACAGGCTGCAGGTCAAGGCCAGCCACAGATGCACCCTCATCAGCTTCAGCAACAACCACAGCAACAAGCTCAACAGCCACACCTGCAACAGCAGGTAATATTTTAAATCATTATGACATTGTGTTGGTATCAGTAGAATGGTTGATTATTAGCGTTACTTTTACATTTTAGCAACAACAGCAGATGATGATGATGCTGAAGATGCAGCAGGAGCAGGCAAAGAATCGTATGTCCATCCCTCCAGGAGGGCAGCTCCCTCCTCGGGGCATGGCCAATTCACCTGAGGTGCAGAGGCTCCCTGTCTCACAGCAAGGTAACATGCCTGTGATGATCAGCCTTCAAGGCCATGGAGGTGTGCCACCATCACCTGACAAACCTAGAGGGATGCCATTGATGGTTAACCCACAGGTGAGGTTCAAATTCTGGAGAATATTTTAATATAGTGGCTATGCTGGTATTCACATTTTGAACAGGGTCTCTGCAGGTTTTTAGTCTAGTCTATAGCTAGTCTAAAGTTAGTGTAGTTAGTGTACTTACCTTGAAAATTGATAGTTAATCAATTTTCAGAAAAAATGTATATTGATTGGGCTATGGCTATAATATAAAATGAACACAACCTGAAACCTATAACCATTAATGCAACTCATCAAAATACAATAATTATGTTGTAACTGATAAGTTAAAATTGTATTTGTTACTTTGATCTAATATGGGTAAGTGCAAATTCAACAAGGCTCTGGGTCATTAACAAAAAGTGGTCTTGCATTATATCTATAATGGCTCTCTAAAGTGTTACATGTTATGTATTTAAATCTGCAGTAACCCTGTTTAACGTTTGAACTGATGTTAGTGGATTTTAGTGCAGTTATATTTGTGTTGATGAACTTTAACCTCATATATTTTTAAAAAATATTTTCAGCTTGCAGGTGTAGCACGAAGAATGTCCCATCCTGATGTTGTGCAGGGTCCCCAAGGTGCAGGATCTGAAGAGTGCACTGCAGGGGCCCACCCAAAGCAGGACAGACCTAGTGGCCCAGAAATGGGGGTGCAGCCTGGAAATGGGACACAACAAATGATGACCAATCAGGGAGCCAACACTCACATGATGAAACAAGGCCCTGGTCCATCACCGATACCGCAGCACACTGGGGCCAGTCCCCAGCAACAGCTACCTAATCAGCCGCAACAGGGTGGCCCCTTGCCTAGCCTTCATTTCCCCAATGTTCCCACAACCTCACAGAGTTCAAGGCCCAAAACTCCCAACCGAGCCAGTCCTAGACCCTACCACCATCCCCTCACCCCTACTAATCGTCCACCAAGTACTGAGCCCTCTGAAATCAACCTTTCACCTGAGAGGTTAAATGCCTCTATTGCAGGCCTATTTCCTCCCAAAATCAACATTCCTTTGCCTCCAAGGCAGCCTAACCTGAGCAGGGGATTTGACCAACAGGGTCTTAACCCAACAACTCTTAAAGCCATCGGGCAGGCCCCTCCTACTTTAACGCTGCCAGGCAGCAACAACGGCAGTGTAGGTGGAAATAACACTAACAGCAATCAACAGCCTTTCTCCTCAGGTAGTGGAGCAGGAACTGCAGGTGCTAAACAGGACAAGCAGACTGGAGGGCAGGGGAAAAGGGCAAGTCCTAGTAATAGTCGGAGGTCAAGTCCAGCTTCTAGCCGCAAGTCAGCAACCCCAAGTCCAGGACGGCAAAAGGGGGCAAAGATGGCCATCACATGCCCTCCCCATCCGCAGCAGTTAGTTAACCCACAGGGGCAAACCATGATGCTAAGCCCTACCTCAGTACCCCCAAGTCCAGTATCTATGCCCTCACAAGTAAGTGGAGCTACTGAGGCACAGCCGGCCCAGAGCTCCTTCCATGGGATGCAAGGCAACCCTGCTGAAGGAGTCCGAGACAGTCAGGTAGCACTGACAACAGAGCAACGGTCTCAGCCCCAGGCACAGCCCCTGCCACAGCCCCAGTCACAGCCTTTGAGGGAGTTATCAGTCCCCAGATTGGCCAGTCCTCGTGTTCCCACACCTCAGCAGCCAAAACCTGACACTGAACTGCAAGCAGGTACAGTTGACAGGCAGCCGCCACATGCAGTACACCTTCAAGATTCTGAAGTCTCACCTGCTCTCAGAGAGGCTCCTACCTCTCTCAACCAGCTATTAGACAACACAAGTGTGCCGAATATAGCTTTTCGGCCTGTGCAGAACAATACTGTTAGGGATGGTTTAGGGAAGGGCAGTCCAAAGCCTTCTTTGGATTCAGAAAGATCCCTCCATGTTAATTCTCAGAGCTCAGAACGGCCAGCCCCTGTTGCTGCTGCTGCTGCTGCTGCTGCTGCTGCTGCCACCATAAATGAATCAGAAGCTAAACCGAAACCTGCTGTCCCAATTCCGTCAAGTAATCCTAACATACCGCCTGCTGCAATACCAAGCTCACATCCTCTCACTAATGTTAGCACCAGTACTACTCCCAGCCTTAACCAAAACCCCATGTCCACTCTTGCTGTCAACCCCAGTGTGAATGTAAACCCAACGTCGACCTTTTGTCCCACCCTCAGCACTAACACTACTACCACCCTGAGTGCAAACCCCAACCCAGTCACTTCCAGTCAGAGCAATCTTTTTTCAACTGCGAGTGTGAATTCAAACTCTGGCTCTGCACAGAATCAAGTCAGTTCTGCTTTAAAACCAAGCCCTAGTCCTAAACCTGTGACCAGCGTTCACTCAGTCATTCAAATCCCAGCCTCTTCTAGTACCATTTCACCCAGTCAGATTACTGTATTTGTCACCTCTAACCCCATTACCTCTGCCCCCACTCCCCAGGCACCCACATCCATGGTCTCCACCATGGTGGCTGTACCCAACAAGAACATTAGACCCCAGGAGGTCCGTCAGCAGGCTCCACCCCCACGGCCTCAGTTCATCACAACTACTCCTGTATTTATTAACCCCATCTTTCAAGTTCCTAATGCATCTGTGGCTTCTAATACCACAGTGGTATCACAGTCAGTCACCATGGTGGGACCTATCCAGGTTTCCACTACTAATATTCAACTCTCTCCTGCCCCAACCTCCATCCAGCCTTCAGGGCCTAACATGACCACCACTCTGCCACCTGCCAGAACTGCTGTTGGACAGATCCAGATTGCTACGAGTGTACCATCATCAACCCCAGTTACTACTCTGCCATCTCCTCAACAAATGAATCCAGGCGCCCTTAAAACAGAGAATCCTGGTGAGACAGGGGCTACTCAAAAGTCTAGTCCCCCTCTCCAGCAGCCGTCTCGCCATCCCAGCCCCTCAACCTCATCTCCCTTTCAGCCACCCCTGGCTTCCCCTCCTTCCTGCTCTAGTCCTGGGACTGTTAACACCATCCGAAAGAGCCCCATGTCTCCATCCTCTGCTGGCCAGTTGAAAAATAAACCTGTAATAGCTGCTGACCCCCAGCAGAGTCCTGCAGAGAGGCCTGCACTTGGACCTACTGTAACTACACAGGCCTTCCTTCCCTCTGCCAGTCCTGCCATTCAAATGGAAGCTGCCTCACATAATGTCATTTCACCTGCAGTCTCCTCTTCAGGCCCAGCTCCTGGACAAGTCACAGTTCCTCCTCAGATTGTCACCCAGGCTCCTGTGCCAGCACCAGTTCCAGTCTCTCGTCCTGCCCAGATTGTAACCTCTCCAGCTCCTGTTGCCACTGTTGGCGGCACAACTAATATCACATCGTCTGCTCCCGCGCTCTCTACTGTCACTCCTGTGCAGAGTCCTTTACCGTCTATTGTTCCTATTGTTGCCATACCTGTACCTGTTCAGGAGGTTCCCCCAACTGCATCCTCTCCAGCTTCTAACCCTAGTGGAGCTCCACCTACCCAGTCTAACCCCTTAACAACAGAGTCTCCTGTGGCTCCAGCTCCAGCAGCTGTTGAAGTCACTCAGACCACCACAGGTAAACACACAGAATGAACTAAAATCTCACCATTCATCAAGTGTACTACTGCATTAGCCTCTTTAATTTTGAGCTTACTACAAACATCTTTTACACAGCTGCTGTTAGTATTAGTAATTACATGGTGCTGTAAAATGTTCAGAATCAGAATCAGCTTTATTGTCATTGCACATGTCACAAGTACAAAGAGCAACGAAATTACGTTTGCACAGTCCTTCCAAAAACTGGTGCGAGCCGCTGCCATGTCAGGCGCCGCCACTGCTTGAATTCAGAATTACAGGCAAAGTTACACAAGTAATGCAAGCACATATATGACATTATACATCGACACATTAGCACGTGTTTTCATGCATCCTCAAGTATACACTTTTCTACACATTTTCTATTTGAAGATTTCCAAATAATCTAATTTACTTCTTATTTCCTTGTTTAAACACAATATGCATTTAATCAAAAGAATTCCATGGGACATTGTCATTATGATGGGTTGTAAACACTAAACATTCTGTTTAACACATTACCTGACATGTTTCTGTCTTGTATATGTATTGCATTAGCTGAATAGTTTTGATACTTTTCTACAGCGCCCATTCAACAGGAAGTTACGCAGACGGAGGAACCTGCTGCCGTTGAGAAGACTGGTAAGTGTGGTAATGCTGATTGCAGATGTTTCCAAGATAACTGTCAAAAATGCTAGTATCTAACATTAATATCACCATGTTGGTTTTACCATATTGGAATGAAGTAAAGCTACTGTAGGAGGCAAATCTATAAACAATTCTTTTGTTTTATGTGCAGGTGAAGAGGTCGCAGCAGGTCCTGAGCAGGGGTAAGAGCCTTGATAACATCTGTATTCCTTGAAATGTTTTGTGACTCAAAGTAATGCTTCATGTGCTGGGGTTTATTACAGTGTCCCTTAATATTGATCTCTGAAAAGTTGGCCTAGACTTAAGACTCATGCTCTTGAAGGAGAAATGCTTAGACATTTCTAACTCTACTAAAACTCAGGGAGTTCATTTGGTTGACCAGGGGGTTACATGGTGAAAACAATGAGCCACGTGGTCTCAGCACTTGGTATGTATGATTAGCATGCATCTATATAAATATACTAATGCATGCCTGAAGAATAAATAACTATCCACAAAGTAAATTGCACCACTCCACTTAACTTTATGGCCATATCTCTTTACCTGGGGATTGTCATAATATGGTGGGAAGTGAAGCCATGTTTGTTCAGCACAGTTTATAGTTTACCGCTGTTTTTCCACTTCTATCACAGATGGGCAAAGAAAAGAAAGACGCCCATCAACTTAGTCTCAAGGTATGTATTTTAACATGTTTGCGCTGCAAAGACACAAGCAGTCATCATGTCGACGTAGTGGATGCTGTCGGGATGAAGATGGACAGTATCTGTGGTAGAGGAGGAAAAACAGCAGAGTCCCGAGTGGTATTGCATCTTTCTCTGAGTAGAGCAGAGATAACGTGGATCCTTGCATATGTAGTAACATTTCTTTGTGTTGTCCTTCCTTCCCTGTCGTTTGTTGTGTTTCTGTCTGGTCCTCCCAGAGTTGCTGTGGAGAAGCCGAAGGGACCGAGCAGACGTAGCTCCCGGGCAGAGAAGGAGGTGGAGGAGGAGCCAGTCGCGGACAGCAGTAGCAGGAAGAGATCAGCACGGCCTGGAACCAGCGCTGCTGTAAAAGGTAACAGCAGTTACTTAGTTCGCCTGTCAACTACTATGTCAAAGCCAGCTTTACTGCTATTTCTACTAATATACAAGTGTCTTTTTGTTGACAGAAACCGGAGCAAGTCCCACCCAGGCCAAAAGAAGGAAGTCTAAATAGGCACGGCTGAAGTTGTGATAACCTGTGAACTGTACTGTAAATGTTTGTGTTTTCGCTGTGAATCAGTTGATATCATTTTCTTCGCCGCAGTTCATTAATTTTTAATCTGCAGAAGAAAGCATGTACAGATTGTTTTAAAAAGAATTATCCTATTGTTTTGTCCCTTCTACTATGTCCGATTGTAGTTAGGATGCGTGCATTTAGTATGTGTTTGTGTGAGTGTGCTTTTTATATTAAATGCTGGATCAATCATGTTTAAGATTGAAAATGGAGCTTGTCATGATGATTGTATAATTATGTTGTAAAACTGAATTAAATTTTCTACTGCTTCGTTTTGTGAAACTGGTCAATTCGTGTATGCAAGTGTTCATTTTGTTTAAGTCTTTAATTGTTAATTTATGCATATGGATTAGTTGTTATTTGTAGTAATTACAAGGCTGAATGTAAAATGAGATCATGATGAATGTAAAGTCGCACAATAGATTTATATAACTTTACTCAAGAGAAAGAAGTGGGCGACCTGATTAGGTTTAATAAGTGGTATTTTGATCGTGGGTCTGTTTATGGCCCACAGTATTTTCTGAGCGTTTAGTTGGCGTGAGCATGCGCAGTCGGTGAACATTGGGACTCCATTCCAGTCTGTCACCGAGGGTTCCCTGAGCCTCGCATCCTGGGCAGTCGCATCCCGAACAGCTGTGATAACTTCACCTGCTTCACAAACTGAAACTTGACCATGAGCGGGGATCATGGACATAGAGACTCTCAGGTACATCCTCGTAATAAATAATACATATCTGATCGATTTGGCTATTTGTTTTGTATCAGTTCTCGACCAACAACTGACATAACTGGCGAGTATTAATCGTCGTAAAATGAAAAAAATATATAGGCTATTGCTTGGATTATTAGTGTTAAGTTGGGTTGTTCTTATCGCCCTTTTAGAAGGAACTTACATTATAGGCAGTTTACATATTATTTTATTCAAGCGGCTCATTTGTATGGGAGTAGAAACTTGAATAACCGAGCTACCGGCATTTACAAAATTGAAATATTAAAAACCTCTGTTTTCCCAATTTCCAGGTCAATTCTGGATCTAAAGGAAGCGGTAGGTCATCTGGTTATAATTTTTATTCATACTGACTTTGCTTTCCAGTCGGAATCGGGATGTGTCTACTGTTAGTTTTTAAAGGACAGAAATGGCGTCCCAGAGACTAAGTCCCTTCTCCTCCACTCTCTTGCGGCTATTGTTCAAAAAGAGGGTCTCCTATCTGCACTTGCGCCCCTCCGATTTTTAATCTGATGCTGGATTCTGAAAGCGTCCGGCATCGTTTATAATATGCATGCATCAGTTTGGTGATATGTACTTGCAATCGTGTCGAATTTTGGAGCCGAAAGTAGCAGAATTGAGGCTGAGGACTTAGTCTCTGCGCCATTTTCTTTTTCTGTATGAAGCAGCCAGGGCGCCGATCACTGAGCCAACTGTCTGCCGTGATATGGAGGCGAGAGCTGGGTGCGTATCGCCTCTCCCTGCCCCTATCTCACCACCTGCAGCCCACATCTCTGGGCAGGAGACGGCTATCTGCACCGCCAACGGGGAATCCTAACACACTGCTGCAAAACTTTCAGTCACAGGAAACAAAGTTGCGCTTTATTATTAAAAACATGAAGCTGTCATGTTTATAGTCATCACAGACTATTCGTGACTCTTGCAAAGTTGACACCACTTTTTTTTTCCCCTGTCGGTGCTATCTGCAACCAGAAGCAACCATAATATGTCACTGCAAGGATGTTTGTCTTACAAGTGGATCTTCTTCTTTCACATGACAGTAGATGATGGTATCCATCATTAAAGTGCCATGACAACAGGGCGCCACGAGGTGATGATCAAACCAAGCCAGGTCCAGGTCTGTCTCAGGAGGGACATCACACAGTATGAGACATTTTAATATCAGCTCTCCTCTGTAGTTACAGGCAAATAACTGAAAGCTGCACCGCAGGTATGAAAAATAGTGTTCATTCTAAACAGTGGCTGATGTAGGAAATCTTTTGGTGGAGAGAAGTCTGCAGGGAGGATGGGATGTCTGGATCCTCATATGCATACCGTGCAGAAGTCGTAGGCCACCTTTAGTTTTGTTGTTTTTGCAGGGCTGACATGAGCATACATATTTATTTCTCCTTCTGTTTATTTCAGATACAATAAGAAAATACATGGATTTTGTGCACAGCCTTAAAAGACACAAAAACTGAACTAAACGTGTTCTAAAGGTGACAGTCACTATTTGGTGTGACCCCTGACCCCATGACAAGAAGCAGCGCAAATAATTTGTTGAATGAAAGCTGGTATAAAACATAAGAAAAGTAATGCAATTAATCTCATATTGTGTGAACGATACAACGAACGAAGAAGACATGATAAGTTCAAAGGGAGGTCATGAAATACTACCACTTAGGTTTGTAGAAGCTGGCCTTTCCCTAAACTTGTTTTTACTGCTGGACATACTTCACATGTATCCAGATTTTATGTCAATACAAAGACAGAAAGAGAGAAATGCATATGTGTGGTCATTAGAACTTTACTAAACCAGCAATTCTAATGTTGACCTAGGACTTTTGCACATTATCATATAGGTAAATGGATTCAATTAAATTATTGTATTGTTACATCATGCACTGTATCAACATATTTGCCGTGTGTTTTTGCAGCACGACACAAACATGATCAGTGCTCAAACAAAAAACAAAGCAAAATGTTTTGCAGCTTTTGAAAAAATACAAGTATATAATAACAAGCAAAAAATATTGTTCTACAAGTAAAAATTATGGTCTGTAGAAAATATAAATGACTATGTAGAATTATTATCTCTAAGAGGTAGTAGAGTAGAATAAAGACTTTGTAAGTCGTTTTTTCTCAATTTATGATGTTTCAATGCTTTTGGAAGCTTGTGGACATTTTTTTGTTATTTTTTTTTAACAAAAAGTTGAGGGGGTAAGTTTTTGCAGGTGTCATCCTTGCCTCCATGTAGATCCACTCCTGCATACATGGATTTTTTAAATTCCCATTAAAATAACTCCCATCAATTCAACACAGCATAAGTGATAAACACGTTAATTTTGTTAGGATACAACTGTGATAAAAACAAGTGGCACGAGCGCAACACAGTCTTTGTAAACTGGGTCAGTAACAGCAGATGTGCTTTGGGTATGACACAGGGCACTGAGGGCGTCCTCTGATCCAGTTTAGATCATTTAAGCTTAATTAAAGAGTTTATGAACCTTTAGACTCCAGGGGATAGATATGCAGAACAACAGATTTTCATTTGGTGCATCGATGCTGCTGTTTTTGTTGCCGCTAAGCCGATTTTTCCTTTGCGTTTTAGACTCTCACAAACATAAAGACAAGCACAAAGACAAGGAACACAGACACAAAGACCACAAGAAAGATAAGGAGAGAGAGAGAGTCAAGCACAGCAACAGGTAGGACATCGTATCTCTATCCTTCTGCACTCGTCCTCAAAATACTCTACAGTGGCTCTTATCACGAAACTGATAAAGCCACAGTTCTGATATGAAAGAGAAAAAAAGTCCAAAATACAAGCTTCTCAGTAAACATTGTGGTTTTCAATCAGTGATATGTCTTTTTGAAAACTTCCATTACAGCCTGGTAATTGTTCTTTTTTTGTGTCTGTTTTCATCATATTACAAACCAAATTTCTATCACAGGACAATAATAAAGCCAGTATTAAACTGAGAAACACACAGATTTATTTGAAACTTGATTTAATTGAAACTAGCAACAAACGTTGATCTGAAGCCTTCTCAGAGCGTTGTATTTATAGAGACATCTGTAAGGCGTTTGTGATTTAAACCACTGTGAAACATGCATTCTATTTTCTCATTGTGTGGTTGAAATGCATGTCGCCTATAGTTACATCCCTAAACATGTCAGGACTAAGTTTCTATTACTGGTAGTTGCCTCTTTGTCTGTTGTCATCTTTTGTGTCTCTGCATCTGGACTATGTCTGACCTCGAGCACTTGACCTCTGACCCCTGTGTGGTGTCTTCTGTGTTCCAGTGAACATAAGGAACACTCTGAGAAAAAACACAAAGACAAAGAGAAGCTGAAGCACAGTGACGGCAGCTCAGACAAACACCGGGAAAAACACAAAGAGAAGGACAAGGACAAAGAGAAGAGGAGAGAAGAAAAGGTCTGTTCATAGAAAGCCACTATGCCTGTTATGAAAACGCTGCACAAACAAGTCATCTGTAATCTCAATTTAACCCCGACTATTATCAATTGTCAGTTCAATTAAAATGTAACGTATAACATAAGTCAGTGTCTTGTGCAGATTGATTTAAAAAAACAAAACATCTCCAATTAGGTTTTCAAGGTGAAGTTATTTTTGTCGATGAGAGGTTGATGCTAATACATTTGTTTCTGTGTTTACAGATCAAATCCTACCACTCAGACAAGCCTAAAAAAGAAAAAGAAAATGGATATGTCAGGTAATCAGTGGTCAGAAATTTTAATTAAAAAGTACACTGTAGAAGCCAATAATGTAATAACAGCCAATAACGTAATAAATTTTGAAATGTAATAGGCTAGTAACGTAATAAAAGTCCTGAACCAATAACGTAATAACTTTTGGCTAATAACGCAATAATTTATTACGTTATTGGCCTGGTAAAAGAAAAAAACTTTGCAAATAACGTAATAAGCAGCCAATAACATAATAAATTATTACGTTATTAGCCAAAAGTTATTACGTTATCGGTTCAGGATTTTTATTACGTTATTGGCCTATTACATTTCAAAAAGGGCAAATTTATTATCTTATCGGCTGTTATTACGTTATTGGCTTCAACATACACGTTTCTTAGGTCTCGTTTTAATAGATAAGGCATCATTTGTTGTCTTTATGACTTCTGGAGGGGGCTTGCTTGGATCCTAATGTATTCACTGATTATGCTGATAACTTTACATTCTAAATGTCTGACGCAGAGACACAAGCCCTGCTGTTATTAAAAGTGAACCTGAAGAAGACAACGGCTTCTACCCATCTCCTCAGCACAACAAGACATCCAAACGAGATCACGACGATGAAGAGTAGGTATATTTCATGCGTATTTGAATCCTTGTCTCGTGTTTTTTGTTTTTTATTATTTCAGACACTCATATGACCGATGTATTATTTCTAGATTTGAGTACAAGCCCAAAAAGGTCAAGACAGAACATGACAAAAAAGCCAAGAAAAGGAAACATGACTATGAAGACGATGAGGAGGATGAGGTTCGTTTGGATTTGATGATTATTTGGATGAATATTAAAATGACGTGGGCTGGGACATCTGCTGTTTGTGGTTCTCCTGGTTTATTTTCTTCCCCACTCTTCTTTTAGGATATAAAACCCAAAAAGAAGACAAAAGACAAAAAGGTAACAGAGGGGAAGAAAGCCAAAAAAGAAGAAGAGGAGAAGTGGAAATGGTAACGAGACAAATTGTTCTTTTCCTCAGGAAATTACATTCAGAGGACAGTTAAATGATACGCAGCAGCTACTTAGAGGCAGACGCTGCATTTCGCTCTCCCCATGGGTTGTATTTTGTTTTGTTTATGGCGATTAGGTGGGAGGAGGAGAGATATACTGATGGCTCCAAGTGGCGTTTCCTCGAACATAAAGGCCCAGTGTTTGCACCGCCATATGACCCCTTACCTGACAAAGTGAAATTTTACTATGATGGTAAGGAAAGATTGCATCTGATACATCAGTTTTTCCAGAGGTTGGCGCTGAAGTTACCTTTTTTTAATTTTGTAATTTTGTATTTATAGGAAAGCCAATGAAACTTAGTGCACCTGCTGAAGAAGTAGCCACTTTTTTTGCGAAGATGTTGGAGCATGAATACACCACTAAGGATATCTTCAGGAAGAATTTCTTTAAGGACTGGAGGAAGGTGAGGAGATGAAGGTCTTAAGCTGGGAACGCAAGCCGTAAAAAGCCCTCAAAGGCTGTGAGGTGTACGTTTGATTGGCATGCTTTTATATTTTATTTTAGGAAATGACTTCAGAAGAGAAGTCAAAGCTCACCGATCTGAACAAGTGCAATTTCAGTGAGATGAGTGAGTACTTCAAGGCCCAGTCAGAAGCAAGGAAGCAGATGTCCAAAGAGGAGAAACAGGTAGGACGGCATTCATGCGGACTCTTAACAGTTGTGGGAACTTAGTCTTTCTGTTGTCATGTTTTGATGTATCCATACGTTTTGCAGAAAATCAAAGAGGAGAATGAGAGGATCCTACAGGAGTATGGATTCTGTATCATGGACAACCACAAGGAGAGGATTGGAAACTTTCGCATTGAGCCACCAGGTCTCTTCAGAGGACGAGGAGACCACCCAAAGATGGGCATGCTGAAACGCCGCATCAGACCTGAAGACATCATTATCAACTGTAGCAAGTGGGTGAACACAATGTCAACCACCTCACTGCTAAATGATTGTTCTTTTTTTAAAAACAAAAAGGACAACTGAGAAACTGTCTGAAACATTTCATGCCTATTTTTTCGGCTTTCGACACAAGGTGGCCCCATAAATCCACTGTAACGGAGGTCAGATTAAAATACATGGCGAGGCTAATGAATGAACACGACACAAAGAGATACAGTTCCTTGTCTCGTTCTTCCCCAGCTTGTTTCTCTTATTTTTAATCTGATTTAAATTTTTTAATCTGCTCACATCCGTGTTGTGACAGCTATATTTATTTATTTTTATCTCTTGCATTCCACGCCATTGGGCCAGTGTGTCTGAGAAAGTTTATGGGACGACTAAGTTGTGGCATTCAGCCACTGTGTAAATACATCGACTACGTTCAACAACTGTACGTGCTGCATATGGTACACACAGTTATGTCAGACCTAGTGTTGACATGAACTTTCACACATGCCGGCGCTGTGTCAAAGGTATCCTTCCTGTTAGAGTATGCTCTGTGAAAACAATGACCCACAGAGAACACAGTGACCTCCACATACTGGTCATATGTGGGATTTGTCTTATGTGACCTTTTATCTCTTTGTCTCACAGTAAGTGTTGCCTTACAAAGCTAAAAATGTGATTTAATGCCACTAATGCCTGACTGTAATTCATTTTATTTGTGAGGAATACGTCCTGATAATAAAGCCTCATTGGAGACAATATCAGGCTCAAACAAATGCAGTGTTGACACTGGGATAAAGCACCTAGTGAAAACCTTTTTATTTCTTTGTAGGGACTCCAAGCACCCTAAACCTCCTCCAGGGTCAAAATGGAAAGAAGTTCGCCATGACAACAAGGTGACCTGGCTGGTGTCTTGGACAGAGAACATCCAAGGCTCCATTAAGTACATCATGTTGAACCCCAGCTCCAGGATCAAGGTACTTGTGTCTAACGCCGTCATCCTCCACCATCACATTCAGTCCTGGGCTGGATTTATTTTGGTCGGTGTAATTCAGGTTACTATGGTAACAGTCACTTACACTGGCCAGTAGCCTTCACTGACAAAACTGAGAAAAATATGTCTCATACAGAGGAGTATAAGTTTTTTTTTTTTAAATTGCTGCTGGAAATATAGTGTGAAGATGAAGCTGTAATTTAATTAGTTAAAGGTAACCATCCAGCGCTAAAACCTGCCACATTTTGTGAGCGGAGCTGAATGGTATGAATTATTGGTATAATCAGCTGTTTTAAGTCTTATGCCGTGTACCAAACAGATGTTTTCTTCCTAATTATTTTATCTTTTCTTTTTTTTTTGTACTATTCTATCCACATGACCTTCATTCTAAAAATATCTCTTTCCAACATGACTATGCAAAAACAACTAAAACTGGTACAAAGGCATGGACAACCACTGTCCACGCCTTTGTGCCGGTTTTTGTACTGTACTGCAGATATTATTGGATGTAGTGGGGAGGGATACACTCCTTAAGTGTTGTCAAAGTCTAGTCAATACATCTGTATCTGTGGTGACCTTGATCTACTACAGGTCACACGCTGATTTATACAACTGGATTTGATGTTTCAGGCACAAGTTAATTGCACAAAGCCATAATAGACATGAGCAAAATGGGATGTGATGCCACTGTGTTCCAGTTTCTCTGTTTTCCCAGTTCACATTCACTTTGGAAAGCATTTCCACCCGAAAAATGCAGTTTTTATGACTTAAAATGCTATTTACGTGTGGACAAGAGGTTCAAATGTGGATAAATATATAATGGTTTTCAAATATCTGCATTACTGTGGAGGAGGCTTTAATTTACCAAGGAAAATTAATCCTACTTAATATGGTCAAGAACTACTTAAGAGCTGTGAGTAATAGACACATTTAGACATCTATTTGAAGTTTGATCCTTAGTTGGACCTGTTTCAGAGTCAGTGTGAACACTTACTCACACATATCACCAATTCATACTTCATCATCTCTCTACTGTCTGTGTGTGTGTGTGTGTGTGTGTGTGTGTGTGTGTGTGTGTGTGTGCAGGGGGAGAAGGACTGGCAAAAATATGAAACTGCACGGAGGTTGAAGAAGTGTGTGGATCGAATTCGTTCACAGTACAGAGATGACTGGAAGTCAAAGGAGATGAGGATCAGACAAAGAGCTGTGGCACTGTACTTCATTGACAAGGTGAGCAAAAAGTCCGCACACTTGTATTAACCTAATTCCGATGAGTCTTTTTCAACATGAAGCCACGACATAACTTATATTTGAGATCCTAGTTGTGCATCTCTGTACATTAGTGTTGAAGTCAAGATCCACACGGGTGAGGTAAAGTCATAACCAAGACCAGAGTGTAATAAAAGACCACAAAGTCGATCGTTGAGAGTAAGTGAACCTCAAAACCAGATCTAATACACCGCAAGTCTATTTTCAAACATAATATAACATAGCTTTATATAACATTAACTAAGTTTGTCCAACCAAAAATTGTCATTTCTAAAAAAAAATTGCCACAAATACTTTCACAAAGATAATGCTGTAGGCTATTAGCTACTTTTATCATTATAGGCTAATATTAGGTAGTTTGTACTAGGTAGGTGACAAATAGCTGGAAAACAACTGAAAGTAGCACCTTGAAACATAATGTATAGATAGGTGTATGTATAGATAATACTTAAAAAAAAACTCTTTGAATTATTGATGAAGATATTTCATATTTGGTTTTGTTAGCATCGGTTAGACTACCTTTCTTTATGTGCAGAATATTGCTATATATTGTCCATTGAATGCTCTTTTAAACCTCCGAAGACCCTCTGTCCATGTATGAGGACAAGAAATTCACAGCTTTATACAAAAAAAAACAACTGTCCACCGCAAGTGACATTCCATAAAATTTTTTAAGAATGCATCTGAAAAAACTGTTGCATCATGATGTTTCCAATATAAGAAATTATTTAATTAAAAAAAGCCAAAACTCAAAAACCTGTATCTTTCCTGGGTCTTAGGAGGTTAAATATGAAGTGTTTGTGGTTTAGGTTTCCAAATTACATTCCAAAATATTACAGAAGAAACTGTCACATCAAATCACAGTAATGATGTTTGAAAAATAAATTAGACAATGCACAGGAATACGGTTGAAATTCATTTCAGATCCTGAGACAAGACCAACTAAAATACAATCCATTCCAAGTAGGGTGACCAGATGTCCCTCTTTGTGTGGGACAGTCCCGCATTTTTATTATTTTTTTTACACGTCCAGCAAATTGAGATGCTGTCCCACATTGTTATTAGCAGTCAGCATGAATGCTTCCTGCCACTGTGTTTTCTTATGTGAGCAAACTTGCATTTAAATAAAATATATGAAGTTTGTCCCTCATCTAGTGAGTTAGGATCTGGTCACCCTAATTCCAAGACATGAAGCCATCGCCTTGAAACTAGTCTCAAGACCAACACCGGTTTTGAGTGCAACAGTCGAGCACACAGCACACAGCTCTTAAACTCTTTCCATTGTGATGATAGTCATAATGTGTGATGTTTTCCTGTAGCTGGCGCTGAGGGCAGGAAACGAAAAGGAGGAAGGCGAGACAGCTGACACAGTCGGCTGCTGCTCGCTGCGAGTTGAACACATCAAACTGTACCCCAAGATGGATGAGCAGGAGTACGTGGTAGAGTTTGACTTCTTGGGAAAGGACTCTATCCGCTACTACAACAAAATCCCTGTGGAGAAAAGGGTAAGAGGGAGGTGACAGAGACTTAAACAGAGAACTGAGGGATACATGAAACTGATTTTAGTTCAGGGGCCACATACAGCCCAATTTGATCTCAAGACCATTAAAATAATAACATAATAACCTAGAAATAATGTCAACTCCAAACCGTTATCTATGTTTTAGAGTGAAAAGAGTAAAATTACATTACAAAAATGTTTATATCTTTAAACTATTATGAATGTGAATGTGAATAACACAAACAACCTGAAATTTCTTGAGAAAAATAAGTGCAATTTTAACAAAATTATGTCTCAGGTTACCATTTACATATATGCATTACAACCTTCAGATTGCAGTAGATTTACAAAGGCACCAAACATTTGGTAATGGGCATAATAAATGAATAAAATTCCACTTCTTTTTCTGAAAAAAAATGATTGTTCAGGTTATTCACATTTTTTGCTAAAGGATAATTTGTAAATGTAAACATTTCCATGTAATTGTACATTTTTTTTACACTAAAACATACAGAAAAATTTGGAATTGTCATTATTTCTAGGTTATTATGACAGTATTGTACTGGTCCAAGCCACTTGAGATCCAATTGGGTTGCATTTTGCTGAACTAAAATGAGTTTGACATCCTTGATTGTTAATATCTTCTGTGTAATTTTCGTATGTCATAAATTCACCCAATGGGCTGGATTTGGACCAGTTGGCCTGTTTTAAGTCCACGGGTCATACATTTGACACCTCGGCAGTAAACCATATAGTCCTATTGTATAAG
>JAPQRQ010000026.1:15200707-15233238 GCA_037367365.1 Apogon talboti | reverse complement strand
ACCAGTTGGCCTGTTTTAAGTCCACGGGTCATACATTTGACACCTCGGCAGTAAACCATATAGTCCTATTGTATAAGAGTTTGATGATAAATGTGTGAATTTAGTTAATGGGATAAGAAGTTGAGCTGTTAGTTTTTAAGAGGATGTTTGCATTAATAATAATAATAATAATAATAATAATTCAGGCCCTCACAGATTGTTAAACATGCCTGGGCACTGCCTGTTTCCTCTCTTTATGCCCTCATACACACAGAATCCACACAAACCTGTAATAATAAACCATCCGTACACAAATGAAACAGCACCTCCACCTGGCTGAAATGTGATAGTACATCCTTGAACGCTACCAGTCTGAAGTGGTAAAATGTAAGTGGTTTAATACTAAACAATGTCCCTTACTATTGTTTGTCAGGTCTTCAAAAACCTGCAGTTGTTCCTGGAGAACAAACAGCCTGAAGACGACCTCTTTGACAGACTGAATGTAAGAAACACGAGTACATATCTACCACCAGGGCTTTACGTCATAGAAATCCTTCAAAATCATGGAAAATTAAATAATATAACAATAAAAACAAGAATCACTCCTAGTAGTTCAGTTGTGTTCATTATGTCTTCAGTTTTTTATATTTAACTTTATTTCTTTCTTTTGTTTAAGACTCTTAAACAAAAGAAAGAAATAAAGTTAAATATAAGAATCACTCCTGTTCTGCTATGTCCAACTCCTCTCCTCCTCTTGTTTTTACCTGTGTTTTCTGTAGACGTCTATTCTGAACAAGCATTTACAGGAGTTGATGGATGGCCTGACAGCAAAGGTCTTCCGTACCTACAACGCCTCCATCACTCTGCAACAGCAGCTCAAGGAACTTACCTGCCGTGAGTAGCACGAGTAGCTCCAGCCAATCAAATGTAGCGCACTGGAATGACAACAATGTAGGTTGGTTTTAATCATTCTTTTACAGTTCGCTGCAGTAGTGGGTGTCATCAAAAATGCAACTAGATAAGATGGAAAAAACAGATTGCATTGTGTTTGCACTTGACAGCTCAAAATGGTGATTTAACACAGTTGTGAAATTATGTTGGGTAAGGTTCATTTTGTCTGTGATTGGTCTTTAAATATTTGGGGCTTTGGGACAAAAGTGTCTATGTTACATAAATATAGTGACGCTGAAATGAACATATGCCTGTAAAATGAAAATATTCAATTAATTTAGGGCAAGAAAATGTAAGAAATGCCTTTAAATACACAATTGCTGCAATATTAGGGTTGATACTTTCACATGTCAGTTGAAGTACCTCTGTTTTGCCTCTTTGCTGGTCTCCAGCTGATGACAGCATCCCAGCGAAGATCCTGTCCTATAACCGAGCCAACCGGGCGGTGGCTATCCTCTGTAATCACCAGAGAGCGCCACCCAAAACTTTTGAGAAGTCCATGCAGAATCTTCAGACAAAAGTAAATGTCTTTTTGCCCTTTCTTTCGTCAGTTTGTTTGAGCCACCCGCTGTCATTATTCTCGGCGCTGTCATCCCTCCCCCCTTTGGTTTCACAGCTAAGTTTGCATCCTGACTCAAGCTGCAGCTGCGTTCGTTGTTGCCTGTTTTGCGAAAATGTCTGGATGTTTATGTTGTTACAATAAGTCGAAGTGAAGCTGTTATCTCTCCGTGTGACGAAGATTATGCAGCTCACTCTTACTGTGCTGTTGTGGCTGTAGATTGACGAGAAACAGAATCAGCTGTCGACGGCGAGGAAGCAGCTGAAGTCTGCCAAGGCTGATCACAAGGCTTCTCACGATGACAAGAGCAAAAAGTAAGACTGTCTGAGCACTAGAGAACATAACCACACACTCCTAAACACAGGGTTCGTTCAGGTGCTTGAAATCCTTGAAAATGCTTGAATTTCAATGCTGTGTTTTCAAGGTCTGAAAAGTGCTTGGGTTTCAGTGTAAGTGCTTGAAATTATAACTGTGATGTGATTTTTTTAAAATATATTTTTAATATTAAGTCTGCCAGGTTAGATGCCAAGCCAAAGCTACTTACAGAGAGGCGATACATTTTGAAAAATAAAACTTTATGTCATAAAACAAGATTAGCAGGTGCTCTCAGGTTGATTCCAGGTATATTTTTATCTTAATGTTTGGCTGGGTGCGAGTGTGTCTGAAGAACACCAAGTGGCTTCCTTATTTTGGATTAAACTTTGTGTTCCTCTTTCATTTCTAAACTTTTTCCTATTATGAAACATAATTTTATATGTTTATAGCATAATACAATATACTGTACATCATTGTGATAAAAAGTGAAAAAAATAATTTATGTATTCTTGTAGATATATATTTTACCCCATCAATAAGGTGCTGTGCTGGAAAAATTTTAAAATGACCCTTAAAAGTGCTTGAAAAGTGCTTGAATATGACCTTAAAAAATGTGTACGAGGCCTGTAAATATGTGTTAGACTTATATATCTGTAAGTCTTCTTGCCTCTCCTGTCTTTAACTGTATGTTGTTCCTTCATCTGTCTTTGCAGGGCTGTGGAGGTGAAGCGTAAAGCTGTCCAGAGGATAGAGGAGCAGCTGATGAAGCTGCAGGTGCAAGCCACAGACAGAGAGGAGAACAAACAGATTGCTTTGGGCACTTCCAAGCTCAACTATCTGGATCCACGCATCTCTGTTGCATGGTAAATATGAGCCACAGTTGTTTATTGCAGTTTGTCAGCTCTACTATAAGGTTAAACAACTAGCCTCCTGCTGTTTAATGGGCAGGTTTTCTCTGGGCGGGTGGCTGTGAGGAACACATATCTACCTTGGTGACAGAAAGACAGGAAATGCTCTTGCATTGTAGGAAAAGGAGCAGCACAAGCAAAAAAGCTAACGGCTGCAGAAGGAAAATAAGAGGAAGAAAAGTGTGTGAGCGCGAGGAACAATGGGGTTTGTTTCGTAGGCCAGGGAGCGTCCCCAAACAGCGCTCTTTCCTCCATGTGGGAAGTCAATGAGCTGGTGTCTGTACTGAATGGAGGGCCAGGCCACAGAGAAGGGGAACAGTGGTCCGCCCTCCCTAACCCATGCCCCACAGCTATTTATGGAGAGCCACCTCCTCAAGTACAATGGATACAGGAATGCTCCGTGTTTTGCCTGGTTGTAAGGCGTAAGGGATGGGGTCCCCCCCCCCCCCCCGCCATGTAGGGTGGTGCATGGGAACCTGCTGTACACTGTAGCTGTATATGAGTGAATGTTACCAGGCTGAAGGCAAGGCAAATTTATTTGTATAGCACAATTCATACACAGGGCAATTCACAGTGCTTTACAAGAATGGAAAAAGACAATTTAAAACTACACAATTACAATTAAAACATAATCAATAGACAATTTAAAACACACAATTAAAATTAAAACATAAATAATGATCAATTAAAATAAAGTAAAAGAATGTGTGAAGTCACATTTGCGAGGCAGGCTGATGCAGAATGTTCAACTAAAAGCACGTTTTGTTACTCAATATGTAGTATTTGAAACCTGCATCAAATACATTATAAATTTATGGAATATCTTTAGCTTTATCTGAGACGTTAGATTATCTTATACTTTTCAATATTTGTAGCTTTTAGTTAGTTAC
The DNA here is from genome assembly GCA_037367365.1 of Apogon talboti. Lineage (NCBI taxonomy): Eukaryota > Metazoa > Chordata > Actinopteri > Kurtiformes > Apogonidae > Apogon > Apogon talboti. The sequence goes on along the minus strand of JAPQRQ010000026.1, from coordinate 15,229,636 downwards.
TTAGATTGAGTGGTGGAAGAAGTATTTGGATGACTCTCCTAAGTAGAAGTACTAATATCCCAATACTCCACTTTGAGGCCTGTCACGGACCTCTCTGTGACACATAGCAGATGGGGCTGCCTGCCTTGGCTCTATTCCCTTTAGAACATTCCCATAGACTTACACAATGCTGTGGGATATTTATTTCTGTTTTACAACATAATCACTGAGAAACAATTAGCAAATAACATTTCCTATTTTGTGGCTATTGTCTCTACTGTTTAACACATTACAGTATTACGTAGCAAAGTACAAGTATCTTTGTACTAATGTGTAGTACTTGAAAGTAGTTCATTTCATCATACTGCTTGTTTTGACTGATGGCTGAATACTATATAAATGCACTACTGTCTTTTTTAAAATATCACTAAATACTATCTGCTTATCTATGTCCTTTGTTCTCCAGGTGTAAGAAATGGGATGTTTCCATCGAGAAGATATACAATAAAACCCAGAGAGAGAAGTTTGCCTGGGCAATTGACATGGCTGAAGAGGACTATGAGTTTTAAATATATTTAACATCTGACCTTTTCTACACATGCCTTTGATTGTAAAGATGGTTTGTAGTTGATGTCAAATAATTCCACTTTGTGGTTTCGGCAGGGCTATGAAGGACAAAGCAAAGACTATGTAAAAGCTGTGACCGCAGGTTAATAATTGTGGTGTATATATGGATTGATGTGAATACAGGAAATGAACTCCTCAATCATTTGACCATGTTGCCAAAGGGCATCTCTTTAATAAGACAGTTAGTATCAGTAGTATGTATGTAGCTGCAGCTATTTGCCCGTGATCAAACAGCTATGAACACGTTAGTATTATCTTTTGTCAGATACGACTGTACTGAAAATTGTAAGCCATCAAATTTATTGAGAAATTCTATATTCTCATAGAATATGAATTAATAAATGTTTGTATGGGAAACTGAGAAATAATGTGAGGAAGATAACAGGATGAATTTCAACTTGTGGAGCTTTAGTGTGAAAGATACAAGGTACAACAAAATGAGTCTGACGGACGTTGATGACGGTGTGAAAAATAGAAACCCTAGCACTATGCTCATGTTATTATTATCAATATTATTTAGCGCACAGAATGTCATTGTTTCCCATTAAGTTTTATTTTGCTGTTTATTTCAGGGATGTACATATTTTATGTCATTTTTCAGTGATTCTGTGTTTTATAAAAAAAAAATAATAGTGTGCTCTACGCATTGTCAGCAAAAAGCTCTTATTGCATCGTTCATATGCAATTGTGTGCGTCTGTTTCCACAGTTTTACAATAAAGGAGACATTCCTTGTGCTTACTTGAAACAGCTGAAGTAAAGTGTATGTTTCGTGTGTCAGAGCAAAATGAGACTGTTTTTTTCAAGACAGAGACATTTTTAAAAGGTATGTGGATTATGCCAAAAAAGATGACAGAAATCCATCATTTTAATGTGCTAATTTTTTTGTATTGCTGTGATTAAGCAGAAAGTGTCCTAATTTCCAAATGTGAGTGGACATTCTAACTTTTGTCAGTAATATTTCTTGCTATTTGATCATTTATCACAACTTCTGATTGGTTGGATGCTTATTGTAGCTTTGTAGTTTTCAGAATAAAACACAGACTTTGTCATTTTTGTCACAATGCTTCTTTTTATTATGTGTGTTTTCTATGTTCTCTCTTCTTTCATCCTTAAGTCAATAACTATAGTAAGTGTGTGTTGGTGAGTAAAACATTTGATACTGGGTGTCATTTCTAAGTTGGGTTGTAGGGTTCCTCCTTTAAGAAAAATTTTGAGCTTCAGTGTCCTGCATCAATTTTTATATCAATTTGATATAAATATTTTTTAGTATATAAAGGAAAACAGTCCAGAATCCAGGAGGACAATTCAATACATAATGAATATAACAGAATTTTGATTGGTTCAGCGTAGATAAACTTTTCTCATTTTATACTATTTCTGCTGTATCCGTACACATATAGAGTTGACCATAACCGATCAATTCAATTCTATTCAATTCAGTATTGTCATTGTAATACCAACCAAACTGGCATAGCAAATAGAAGTGCAAATATTTAAAAGTACAACCCCAAAGTGCAGTACTCTAGATATTGCATTTTGGAATATACTTTAAATATTTGGCAATATTTGGTATAATCTAAAAGTTAGGAGCACATGGCAAAGATGTAATAATACTTTCCATCAGCTTCAGAGTATGATATAATATAATATAATATAATATAAATGGATTGCAGCACTATTCGCAGTATAAATCCCATCAAAGTTGTTTCTGTTGCAGTGTGTTTATTATTAATCCCTATTTTGACTAAAATATATGATTAATGCTATACATTCCATGTGACAGCTGACCACAATGAAAATAAAAATACAATTTTAAAGTTTAAGGAGCGATCTTTTTAAGCAGTTATTTTTGTTTTTCAGGAAAAGCTGACCAGACAGGTTAACCATGAAGTATGGTACAGGCACAAGAACCAGTGTTTCCACAGAAGAGTTGATCTGTGTTAAATTCACAGGAGAAATACACGGTTTAACCGGAAGTACATTGATTGTCTACAAAATAAGTGCACAGTGTTTGCAAAACAAAAGCTCAGCAGATGCTACAACACACCACGTCTACAACGGATTAAAGTGTGAAGCTAAAATTGATGAAGTCTGCAAGTGAAACAGGAATAGGATTAATTTAGAGAAATTAGTCTGGAATTTTTTCCAGAACTGTTTTTTCCAGATTAGTGCAATATCACCACGTTTCTTTCACTTTTAGGATCCAAGTGATGCCCATAGATCTGATATTCAGTGATATCAAATACCAGGGCAGACATAAGATTTGTGAATTGTTTCAACCAGAAACGGGGTGTCCAACATAATAGACCTACCAGTAAGACTGGTTTTATATTCCTGCAATAGGAAAAAGTTGCAATGTTCATATAGTTCTCACTTATTTGTGCCCATACCTTTTCTTCTGCATTTTTCAACTGTATGTTTTAATAATGATGTTTTTGTAACCTGCCTAGGAACTTCAGATGCAAATTAACGTTTTCAATATAATCTGGCATGTTTACATCTGATGTTGTTCAACACATTAATTTGCACTGTGGAATGAAATATCCAAATATTAATGTTTTTGACCAAAGTTTAAAATTTCAACTTCAGCTCTTGTTACAATCTTTAGATCACAGTGTACCACATTTTACATGCACTTGTACATTTAAGGACCAAAATTGACACACAGACTTCCATTCAAACTTCACATTTTGGATCTGCTTTAATTTAGTCACCATATAATGTGATAACTATAACCACCTTCTCATTCTGAGTTTGGGGTTGAAAATTGAATAATTTGACATTTTATATGAAATTAACATGTTTGACCCCCAGAGGGACAAATTATTTTCTTTGCCCTTTTTTAAAAAAAATATTCTATATTTTGTGCTTCATAGGGGACACTTTTGCAACTAAAAGGGCTTAGACAGTGAAAAAAAATACTTAAAGGATCAATAAAAAATTTTAGAGAAGAGAGAGCTGTTGATGAAAGATTTTTTTTATTGTCAATTTACCAGATACACAGGACAGAGATTTGCTCACCTTACTACTTAGATGCTATGAAATAAAAAAAGAGACACAAATAGAATAAGCCTTGAAATATTTACAGGAATTTCTTGGGGGTGGGGAACTGCTTTGGACACTACAAGTGTTGTTTTTTTGTAAACGTTGTCAGGGGGTCAAGGGTTAAGCAGTTCCCTCACTGTATTTTTATTGTGAAATCCGGCGGCGGAAGCGTACGTTTTGCGTCGTTACGTTGACGCTGCTGGTGGTCGGTTGGGGGGGAAGGGCCTGGACTGACTGGATCTGAGAGCAGACAAACTTGCGTAGTCTTACCACGGTTCTCGCTGTCTCCCTATTTCTCTCTATGGACGGCCGGAGGGAAGAAGAGGAAACTGGGAACGTTCTCGTCGGGACCGCAGCGGCTTTTCGGGGCCCGGCGATGATTTAACCGCACGAAAAAAAGCCCGGGTGGGAGATAAAGGAGAAGGAGAAAGACGACGGGAGCGCGAGAGGAGAGAGGAGCCACAGCCGTTGGAGATGTGCGGTCGGGCCGAGATTGCGGCGGTAGGTACAGCAGCCCCTGCGACGTGTTGTTTTCCAGGCGATTTCCCCCCGTACGGTATGGCGAAAAGAAAGACAGAGGGAAAAAAGTACTAAAATAGCAGCTGCTACCTGGGTTTGTCCATGGAGAAAGCAGCTATAATTCTTCTCCTAGCCCAGCCAAATGCTAGCTACACCGGCCCCTTTTCCACGCTGTGAAAATAGCCAGACGTTTCTTGTTACACTTACCCACTCTGCTACCATTCAACACTACTGGTATTCTTAATAATGTGATTCCTATCAAAGGAAAGTTTGTTTACTAGGTCGCACCGCAGCAGGTTACAGGCCTGTAGGCAGTTTAGGGAAAAAAAAAAAACAAAAAAACAAAAACTTACCCAACAGATTCATAATCCCCCAGATGTTGTATTTAGGACAAACTCCTGTAAGAGAGAAAGTTATCTTCTGTGATTAGCTTCATCAGCACCTTTTCTACCTGCAGCTGTCATTGTTGTACTAAATGGTTTATGTGTCACTTATAAATCACACAATTCTAGGTTTAAACAGTGTCTTAGTGATACCTAATACTTGAGAAACATTACCCTTAGAAGAAAAAAAAAAATCAATAAAGTAATGCACTGTAAGAGTTGAAAATAGTTTTGCTTTATGTGCTATCATCCCATGTGCTTATTTCAAGACCTGTTTTTTCTTTGTGTATGGCTGGTGATGATTGGCCATAATCATTTAAGGGAAAAAGTACAAAAACCTTCTATGTACAGATACAAAAAATGCAAATCTGACATTTAACCAGTGTGTTATGACAGTATTGTGTCTTTCACGTGTTTTTGTAATCATGCCTCTAGCATACACACTGAAGCAGTAATAATAATGAAAAGTGTTCTATCTGCTCAATAACTCAAAAAATCACACTTCATATAATATTAAACTATACCCTAACTCTCGGACTAAGCTGTATTTTTTTGTAAAGTATATTTTGGATCTAGTAATTTTCCTCTTGTGTACTGTTCGCAGTCATGCATACTACATACACTGTGTATTTTTCTAACAGCAGCAACTTCACTGTGGTATACAGACACACCAGAAGTCCCTGGGGAATTGTTTTTTCATGGGTTTCCCCCCTCTTCTCCTGCTGTAGGTATCCCTGTCTAGGCCTGGACTGAGCAGATTGTTCTGAGAGGAAACGGATAACAAACAGGGGAAGTGAACATGGCTGGGACCTCGGGCTTCTTTTCCAACGGACCTGCTCCATGGATGGACAACGACACAGAGACGATCAATCTTAACAGAGACCTGGAGTTGGGCACAGTGCTCACACTGGTTTATTCCAAGAAGTCCCAACGGCCAGAAAGAAGGACATTTCATGTGAAGCTCGAGACCAGGACTATTGTCTGGACTCGGGGCACGGATAAAATAGAGGGAGAGAGTGAGTAGAGTGCAAACAAAACACAAACATCCACACAAACACATGATTATGTGCCTGAGTATCAGTTTAATGTGAATGTGTCTCTATCTAAATGGGTTTAAGTACATTCAGAAATATGAAGTAAATGTATTGAGTGCATTGAGAGTGTCTCATCAAAGACTTTGTCAGGGTACATGACATGGAGATATCTTGAACTGCCTGTGAACAATCATATTTTCAGGTGAATCCATCCCTTTCAAAATGCTTGGGCTACCATGAATATTGATAATGTGATGATAGGAATGAGATTTACTGGTACTTTATGCTTTCAGAAGATACTCAGGAAAAACCAGAGAACAATGACTCAGTTAGTGTAAATGAAAACGAAACAGCTAGGGGCATTGATTGTTTATTTAAATTGGGTCTATAAGCTTAATTTACTGTGGTGAGTATGGAGAAGACAATACTCCGAGGTATTAGACTTACATTATGATATTACTGTTAGAGATGCAGCAATTGGAAAAAGAAAAGAATCAATCCATAACTCTTTTGTTAAGCTATTTTTATTTATATTTTTATTTTTATTTCTACAAATACAGCAGATATCTTAAAGTTACTTCTTGAATGTAAAGGTTTTTTCATGAATATTTTGGTTTTCAACAACTTTTTTTTTAATGGTTAAGAGAGGAAAACATCACATAAAAATCGTTCTTCCTTACAATCCTCATTGCAGTAAACTGTCACACATCCCGCACATCTAACAAAAATTACAAATCAGCTTTAAACAAGTAAAGAAGCTTACTCTTCATTGTTGTTCAGACCTGCATAAATCTGTGCAACTTTTACAAGTGTTTTGTTAATTTTATTTCTGTTGAACCACAAACCATACATATATATATACACACACACATATATATATATATATATATATACACACACACACACACACATATATATATGTGTTTACCATTTTCAGAGTTTAAGATGTTTCCCTTCCATCCAGCTGTCAACCACTTCTATTTATGGTTCAGAAATAACATGACAGTGATTTGAAGCATATGTGATTTGTACAAATCAATCACAGAGAACATCAAGATGGTATTTTTTGTGTGAGTAAAAGTAGTTCAGATTCTCTGTTTTATCTGTAATTAAACAGTGTTAGCAAGAAACAGTACTGTGACACATTCATTAAACTTTTAATAACTGCTCAGTTTAAAAATAACTTTGTAACGTCATGTTTTCTTAGTAAGTTTTTAGTAATGTCTCAGAAGGCAGGCTTATCGTTTAAGAAAAGTATAAAGTTAGATCTGCTGATTGTGTCAACAGTGAAAAGTAAGGTCCCAATTCCTTGGACTCCTTTGTTGCATTAAATGGAATCTACCGGTATTTTCCCAATAAGGCTGTCATTCAGGCATTCAGGTTTGTCTTTAACAAAACAGTTTGTCTAACTGAGGACACACAGGCCTTCAGCGCGTCGTTCAGTTGACTGTCTCTCGGGTAGCAGGATGCCTTGTGCACAGCTGCACTTTGCTCCGGATGCTGCAAAAAGAACACAAAAAGATGGTGGCTTTTTTTTTTCTCTCTTACACAACAGTATCATCTTCTCTGCAATGAAGGGTTTCATGCACATTATGAGCTCATAGCTGCCATCTGATACTGCACAAGTGAAACTGGCCCAGGCGATTCATTAAGGTTCAGAAATAGAATATGTGAGTTTTTTACTGGAAGTGTTGGACCATTTGGGAACAATTTGGCAGCTGTATTTACCACTTATCAATCGCAGTGAGAGAATTGTGTCCATTAAGTGTGGAATTTGCACTCCAGTTTGTGGCTAAATATAAAATACCGAGAAGCATACCTATTTAATCCTTGATCGAAATGTACGCTTTCCCACCTACATTGATTCTTTTTTTTGTTTGTTTGTTTTTTTCGGAGCCAATCATTGTCTGAACAGACCCGTCTTAACAACCAAATTAGTAGCAGTAGGCATTGTTTGTGGCTCACGCGGTGTCTGTATCATAAGATGACACAGAAACATGTTGGTTGTTTGACTTGACAGGCAGGATGTGGTTTTGCAGAAATGTTAGAAACCCACTGGTTCTAAGTGTAGGTCGGAGTCTAAATTGCAGGGACGCCTGATGTTTGCATGTAATTTTACATTTAACCTCTACTGAAGACTCTGTGACGATTAACAAATGTTCAAAAGTCTCACACATAAATCTCCAAATGATCTTTTATTGGTTATCTACTTTGTGAATGTATGTAAGATAACAAACCCATGCAAAGATGAATCAGAATCATGTGTGAATGTGTCACATGACATCCTTTTTGCTACTTTATCACCCCCAATAAAAATACTCAGTATTCATAGTGAGGTATCTGACACTGTTGAAATCCAGTTTTAGATTTTTATCAATGGCACTCGCATGTCAAGCCTCAGTTTTTCGTTACTGCCCTCGTAGATATGACAGGGGCCCGCTACAGTGCTGTCCTCTGTTTACAGTCCTGCTTTCAAGCATTTAAATTGGTGTGTTTGGTTTGCAGAAGCAGAATATATACCTTATCAAGATGCAACACTACCCATAAAATCACTATGAAAAAAGCATGATGACTAATTTTGTCTTAAGTAATTTAGTGGGATTTAATTTTAGAGACATACAATCCAGAAAGGAGGCAATAATTAGTTGAAATGTGGGTTTGTGTTGATGTATTTTATTTCAGTATTACTGTGAGGCTTTTCTAAATCTGCAAGGTGTCCGTCCTGCTCACATGGCACTCACTGTGTCATCTAACACAAGTTACAAACAAGACTTCTGATTTTTCATGCTGCAGTCATTAATGAAGCAATCCGATTGTAAAGATGACCCAGCTATCTGGTTTTATGGTCATTCTAAGGCAATGTACCGGGCAGAGAGGCTCAAGCTAAGAGTGTGTGCAGTATCTGAGTGGAATGTGAACAATCATAGCATGCACACTGTGTCGGTGTTTCCCAATTCACAATATTTTGACCTGCTTTTAATAGCATTTTAGTCAAGTGACATAGGTAGTATCCTGGAAGCCCCTTTGGAAATAACTGTATTTTGTTTTATTAATTACATGTTAGGTCTGTTATAACTGTGGATGGAATTACCTGCTCACACGTGTGGAAACTGTCACCATTCTGACCTGGTTTTTCCATACCTCCCTCACCTCAGGCGTCTGTCGTTATTTCTAGCCGACACTGCTCATTTGTATTTATCACACTTGGCTGTCATCCCGGTCTATTTATGAGAAATATAACAACTTATTATTGGGACATAACCTCGTAAGCCGCAGTCAGAGCTGCACAGTCAGCATCTGCTATTCAATAATCTGATTGAAAAGTGTCAGGATGAGGTTTTTTATTGGAAAACTCTGCACAGCTGACTCGTTCCATGTAAAAAGTGTTGAAAAGAGGAAACGGAATCCATGTAGCTGCATGACAGTTATTTGTCAGGTGGAAAGTCCTGCTTAACTTTACCCAGCATGATATCAGAGGAGCCGACACGGATCAGCTGAGGTGGAACTGAACGCTGAAACACTGTCACGTTTATGTCTTTGCAGGCATTCGAAAAAAAAAATTAAAACAACAAAAATTATGTCTTATGAGTTTTCAAACTGAACAACAGCAAATCATTAACTGATGCTTAAAAAGAGTAAAGTTTGTCTCATCATCAGCATAGATCTATTTCAGACTTAATTGCTTCATTTGAGAAGTCTGAAGAAGAGCTTCAAATGTCACGACTTGGAAAAAACCCTAAAAATGGGATCCCAACTGGTTTTTTTCTGCAAATTTTACTATAGGGAAGTGTGTGTGTGTTTTTATAATTCTTTGGTGCAACAAATTATCATGGGCCTTTTTAAACAATATGAAAATCCACTTTCAAAGCAAAATCAGACATTGTACCGCCTGTGTTGATATGGTAATGCTAAGCAAAGCTTGTAGCAATAATCACATCCTGTAAATTCACGTAACCAAAAGAACATCCGCTAAAAGCTCAACAAACTGACTGTCAGACAACAGAATGCAATTCAAGCAACAAGCACTTAAATGAGCAAATATTGAACGTCCGAGACTATTGTATGTCATGCAAAATATCATAAAACAAAAACCAATGTGACAGACTTCGCAGCGCTATGCTAACATTAAGCAGATCCAACAATACAAGTACTTTTTCTATTGCTAAAACTCACTGAACAAGCCTAAGAAGTCACATTAAGAAGCGATGATGGCAAATTCTGTCTTTGCCATTTTCTGATTAGAACTTGATTTTTATATGAGTAAAGCTTCAGCTATCAGCTAATCCATTGTTTTATGTTGCGCTGAAAATGATTAAGACTTGAAGCAAAAGTCCCAGGGTTTAACAGGTTAAAACCATTTAAAATGTTGTTGTAATGCAGTGTGTCTTACTTGAAACTATCATAATCAACAAACACAGTTATCTGTTTTACAAGCCAATCCTTCTACACGAGAAAACATATTTACATTACATTAAGAATATAGTTTGTAATATATAGTATAGTTCTTAAAAGTACAACTATGGGAATGAAACTTGGAATGAAGTTGGCACTAGAATTAACAAAAAAAGTGGTTGAAAGGGTGTTGAAGGCAGGACAGAGTGGGCCAGATCGCTGGAGGAAGTGTGGGAGTGTGTTGCAGGATACCTCCTCTCATCTCCTTTAGTAAGGTTACACCTCTGGCTATCTTTTTATTTCCTGCATCTGTCTAAAGCAGACTCCAAATATTTTGACTCAAGCGAGTGTAAGTGTTGTCTAACAAATCAGCCTGTCAGAGCTGCTTCTCTTTTAGCGGAAGTCTGCCGGCCCGAGGAGCGAGTAAAGTAAACTGAGATAGGACATGATTCGAGGGCTTGACTTAATGGCAACACATACACTTGGTCTTTTTTTTTTTTTTTCTACTTTGTAATTGGTGAGAAAAGAACATTGACATGCTCACCTATGCGCCGGCACAGATGTGGTGTGTAGGCGACAAAAGCACAGGATGTGTGGTTTGGAGGCAGGAAGAAGAGCAGGAGCTGAAAGAAGTGTGTGTATGTGAGTGTGTGTTTAACAGGAGAGTCCCTAAATGTTCAACTGCTACTAATTCAACACCAATAGGAATCTGTTGACCTACTTTAAAGCCTACAAACTCTTACAGGTTTCCCCTTATTTTTTTGCAGCATATTACTCTAAAATCAGCTGAATATTTCTATTAGTGCTTTTTGTAAAAAATATTTGCAGCTTTTTAAGTCTAGAGAGATTAGAGGGTTTTTATTATACTAGCTTTACTGAGCATGGCAGAGTTGGTTGAAGTGACTGGCCCAAGCCCAGCCCTCCCTTTTTCTCAGTTTAGCATTTAGTGGTTTTGGTTGATTTCAGCGGTGAGAAAAAAAATCGGGGGTAATTCAGGGTCACTTTCTTCATCATGCTTCATGATATTCATATCTGGCAGATTGTGTCTAGTGTAAATGTTGAATAGAAATATACCTGCGTGTGGTTTTGGTCGTGGCCTCCAGTTTAGCGTTTTATGTGGTCGAGGAGGGTCTGAGTTTATAGTTAAGCCTGCAGTTTGTTAATCGAAATGCTGTGAATTTATATACGTTACTGTGTTACTGCTTTCTTTTAAAACCTTGATTATATATCAAATCATAGCAAAAAGTTGTAAAAGAAGTTACTAAAGGTTATAGAAGTTCTATTTTCATTGCATTACATACAGGGCTGTAAATAAATCAGTGCTTGTATTATTCATTCAGTATAACCATGAAATGAGAGAAAATAATGAGAAATGCCTAGTTTTGCAGAGCTACAGACCTCTTATTATTCACTTTGCAGAAGGATCAGTCCAAACCCAAAGATGTTATGTTTTCCATTATTGAAGACTAAGCCAGCGAGCAAATACTGGCATTTTGAGGAGCTCCAACCCAGAGAGTTTCTGACATTTTTCCGAAAAAAAAAACAAAAAACCACTGAATTTCACATGCATTTTGTCATAATTGATATACAGTTATAGGAGAAAAATATTTCTGTACTTATTTATTTTAAACCACAATGCCCAGCTTTAATGAAGACATCTTTGTTGTGGGTTTGTACTTTGCTGAGTGATGTATTTGTTTCTGTCGTTCCCAGTTGACATTCGGGAGATCAAGGAGATCCGCCTCGGTCAGAAGTCACGGGACTTTGAGCGCTATGTGGAGGACTCAACAACACGGCTGGACCTGACTCACTGCTTTGTCATTCTGTACGGCACAGAGTTTCGCCTTAAATCGCTCAGCCTGGCAGGTACACATAAATACACACTGTACATACACTCGAACACTACAAGTGAGTTTCTGATTGAAATACAGTATAGAAGTTTTTTAGTGTTTTCACGTCAGTGTTTTTATGTGATGAAATTTGTTGTTTTTATGAATAAATGTCACTTTTCACTGCAGATATAAAAGCAGGCATTCGTAGCATGATGAAGCAGCTTCAATGCAACTATTTGGAAAATATTGTACTGAAGTCATGTCTGCCTGACTGAGTAGATTAGATGAAATTAGATGATTAATGCAAGGAAATGTGAACTGTTTACTGTTGCTTTGCCTTCAGCAATGTCGGATGAGGAGATGAGGATGTGGGTGAAGGGGTTAAACTGGCTCGTGGCCGACACACTTAAGTCCCCAACGCCGCTCCAAATAGAAAGGTAAGAAACACACACGTGATACAACATGCTTCTATCATATTCCTTGCTTTTTTAAAATTGTTTTTATATGTAAAATGTATTTATTCCTTCTGTTTGTAGGTGGTTACGTAAGCAGTTCTATGCTGTCGATCGCAACAGAGAGGACAGGTAAGTCCTGAGCTGACTTGAACGTCAAATGCAGGCTTAATCCAATCAACTTCATAGGAAATAGGTGTAATTAGATGTAACTTGATTGTCCAGTGCACCAGTTGCGTGTGCTGTCCCCACTGTTACATCTAGAGTAAGTCATGTTGCCACATCAGGCTGGTGGACGTCTTCTCTGAGAGGTCTGCTGAGGTGTAGTGGAGGAACTAACCTCTCAGTCACACAGCAGCACCTCTTCCTGCAGCAGGAAACAGACTGCAGAGAATGGAAGAGATGTACGGAGATGTTTGTCTGTTAACGTCCTAGACAAAAGAGCAAGCCTTTGTCACGCTGTCGGGGTATTCTCCGTGGGTACAGACGACAAGCCGTGCAGTAAAAGCAAACCCAAAATGTCTAACCATACAACCTGGGATGAGCAAGTTTTACGCTGAATCTTTTAATTTGTTGCATGCGATTAATTGTACGTGCATGTCCATGTTTGTGTTTAATTTTTGTGTTTAGGATATCCTGTAAGGATCTGAAGAGCATGCTGAGCCAGGTCAACTACAGGGTGCCCAACATGAAGTTCCTCCGAGAGAAACTTCCGGTAACCTCCTTCTTAACCCAGTCCCTTTTCTTCTCCAACTCCCTACCCATTTCCATTTTCACATGATTTTGTTTGCAACTAAAAAGATTTATGATATAAAGTCAGTTTACTTTCCTTTTCTCTTTCTTGGCCTCTGTTTTTCAGGATTCAGAGATGAGGAACGGAGATGTGTCTTTCAGTCAGTTTTCTCAACTCTATCGTAGTCTCATGTTTGACGCTCAAAAAAATGTGAGTAACATACAGGTGGAAAGTTGTGCAGTAGCAAGATCATGATACAGGGATTACAGTTCAGTTTATTGTGGTACTGAAAGCAAGGCAATACTTTATATTGTTATTGTTTAAAAAATCGAATTTAAGGAAAAATGTAGTATTTTTGAAAACACTATGTAATCACAATATAATAATACTATGTTGCTATACTGAATGACATGGAGGTGGAAATTTTTTTTAATGAAGTATCTTTAAATGTATATATGTATGGTTTGATGGAATATCAAGAATATTTATATACTCGCTGCTGTTAGAAATAATCAGACTCCATATATGAAATATCCATAACATTGTCTCTCTCTTGCTAATTGGTTTGTGTGCACACAGACACACTGCGGTCATTTTCATCATTTTCCCACACTTAAAATTAAGATATTAAAACACTATAATACACTATACTAAAACACAAATACACAAAATTAACACCGTAAGCAGACTACACCATTACAACAAGGAAATAAGTTAAGCCGTATTTATGTAGGAATATTCTGTCCCAGAGTGGTGGGTTTGGGGTCCTTTCACAAGACCATTAGACATTTTTTAATAACTTCACTTCATTTTGGATCCATTAAAATTAACAATATTTTCATCACTAACAACATCCAACTTGTTAAAGAAGTCCACTGAACCTTAACATCTGAAAAAAGTCATCAATTTTGTTCGTGTGGTGTCATAAATACCTTGGATGCTGTGCCAAAGCCTTACAATGGTAGTGAAAAATCTGGATACTTTATATTACATCATGTTATACTTACTAACTGTATCTAAGGTTTGCAGCGAATGAGTTTTATAACCATATCTCCGAGGCCTAGTTGCTGCTTCATTCTATGCCTCCAGAACAGTTTCAGTGCACCTTAACATTAAGCAAATGTGCATCATTCTTCCCAAAGATATTCTTTCATTTGGTGTTTTGATGATGGAGGTGGTTAGTGCTGTTAAACCCTGCAGTCCAAAGTCTCCCATAAGTATTCATTTTGGTTGAGACTGGGTGACTGTGAAGTTCATAGCATATGATTCACACCATTCTCATACTCATCAACCCAGTGGGCCCTCATGCCCTATTTTCATCCTGGAAGAGACTACTCCCATCATGTATTTCCTTTAATTTTCCACCCATCTGTATAAATCCACAGCCACTTCTGTCCCAGCACTTTCATCTCCCTGAACCCCAGCTGATGCCTGGCCAAGGCCCCCTTCCTCCCCACCCTCTGTCTGTTCTCAAATGGCTGCAAGATCAATACGAACCTGTTAAAAACCCACCAAACCCCTCTGGTGGAGGCTATTAGGACACACACTCACAGATAAAGAGGCAGGCAGGCTGGCTAGGGTCAGATTAAATGGATGACCTCACTGCCCCCCACGACTCAGCGCCCAGCCCCCTACAGGATGTCCATGTCCACCTCCAAACCCAGTACACACACTGACACAGCACTTTGACTAATGAACTAAGATTGTTCTTTTTAATCATTCTTTCAGATGGAGATCCCATTTCTACAGAGGTATGTTGAATCTATATCCCAAACCATTATGCAGCGTCACAAATGTGCATTTACTGAAATGAAACATTACCTTTCTCTGTCAGGTTCATTGATAGACCCGAACAGAGGATCTCTCTTGAGGACTTCAAGAGTTTCCTTTTGGAGCCTCAAAATGTAATCCCCCCATGTTAAGGGACATTATTGTTTTATTATATTATATATTATTATCATTTTACAGACATGTTTTCATTTTCACACTCCCAACTCACTGATGTTCTGTGTGAATACAGGAATTGTGGGCCACAGACAACAACAAAGTGCAGGAGTATATGTTCCAATACCTCAAAGACCCCCTGAGAGAAGTGGAGCAGCCTTATTTCCACCAAGATGAGGTACTCTTACCACTTCTCGTACTTTCTATTTCTTGATTCACTCGCTGCAATTTAGGAGTTAGTGCATACTACTGGAAAATTTAAATGTCTTTTCATAAATGATGTTTTCTGATGCCCCCCCATGTCATTGGTGTAGGTGGGAGAAGCACATAAACTGACATGGATAGCCACAATCTCAGCCTAAAGAACCTTCTCCCACACAGTTAGAAAAAGGTTATTGACTGTGGCGCCTGTGTGAAAGCAAGGGATGCTTTTTGTGGTCGCCATGAAGCTATGACTGACTAGAGAGTAGAGGAAGGCAGTGTGAGCCAGCCTACAGCCTCGGGTACTGTCTTTCTGTGCCTGAGGTTTTGTTAAATAGAAGGTGTACAGTGCAAAGGTCCCTGCTAAGAAAATCGCCTAAAGACAAAAACAGTTTGTAATGGCCTAGTGTTGATCCATAAGGAGGAGTCTATTCAAGGCCAGAGTGTAGCCTGAAGTACAAAACAGGGCTGTGCAGCTAAGTTTATATCCTGACAAGACAGTAAATGTCACCACCGATGTTGAAAAATTACATCTATTCATGCATATGGTGACATTTCCTAAGCGATCGCCATCTGAAAAGTTTTTGACCCATTTTAGTCCCCCTGCCACAGTGACTCAGGTTTTGACACACACTATTCCTGCTAAATTTATGCTGCTGTTGTATCATATCCTAATTTTTACAAATTATTTTAGAGGGTTTCTACAGGTCCTTTAAAGAAGTCTAAAATCTGATTAACTTAATTCTAGTCCCTGAAACAGTCTTTAAAAAGTCACTTTTATAGAATTACATTATCTTCAGTCTCACATAAATATATTGTTAAGATTTGACCTCATCACACTGTAAAGCTACAAAAATAAAATGTGAATAAAGGCATTCACTTTGCATGTGCTTCTAGGCCTGTGATTTTTCTCTGTGTCTTCCACACTTGTTTTACCAGTTTAGAAGTGAAATAGGTCAAATATGGCATTTGTCATGGTCTTTAAAAAGTCCCAAGTTTTAACTTGTTGAAACTAGTTGTCAAATTCTGTCAAAATCCAGAGTTACGTAAGTGACAGGATTCATTTAAAGTGTTTTCAATCAAAGCACACTGTCTTACCTCTTTCTTTTGCCTTTGGTAGTTCCTCACATACCTGTTCTCCAAAGAGAACACCATCTGGGATTCCACCCTGGACCAGGTGTGTCCTGATAATATGAGCAACCCCCTGTCCCACTACTGGATATCCTCCTCTCACAACACGTAAGCATGGACTCATTCTGTCAGTCACCGGAGCCCCTCAGGCAGTTGGAGGATAGTTCCATTTTTATTTTGCTTTTTCTTTCATTTTATTACTTGGTATCAGTTCCTTTTAAAAGCAGGTTTTATTGTTTATTCTTATATTTTTTGAAAATGCTTAGTTTTTGTTAAGTCTTTATTACTTTCAGTGTTTTTGTTATATGGGATATTTTTAGTACTCTTTCAAGTTACAAAAACAACAATTGTGTTATAAACTCAAGAAAATATTACACTATTTTCAAACATGTATTCACTTACAACAGATGAACAACCCACAAAAGACAGGTATAAAATTTGTGTCAGTGTTGGTGTCATTTACCTGAAATATTTACCTTTCCATCCAAAACAATAAGCTTAAAAAAACTAAAAACTACTCTTTTGTAGAATTTTCATTTATTTAATTTAGTAAACAGACTCTTGTAAATCCTAGTTTCCAGTTTTATTTCAGTTAATGAAATGTTTCTACTGTTAGTTTTCATTGTTTTGTTAGTTTTTGTTGAAATTAACTTGATGGAAACACTGAAAATCTACCCCCTCCAACCACATGTGACTTCATATATCTGATTGTAGTGTATTATTTAACAATCATGCTGCTGAATAGGATCCCGGTTTGTATTTTGCAGGAAAATGTATTTTTCCTCCCATTGAAAAGTGTATGAAAGGCAGTTCAAATGATAACCTTCTGTGCTAGATGCAAAACAATGCTCAGTGGGGTAGCGGAATGAAAACGTCCGTGTTCCTTTGATTAAATATGAAGTGACCGACTCAAATGAGTAAGAAGTGTTTATTCAAGTCAACAAAAGAAAATGACTCTTTTTGATATGGCTGTGAAAGTGACTATGAAAGTGTGTGTTAGAGGTAGACCGATATATCGGGCCGATATATAGATTTTTTTCAGTATCTGCCTTAATTGTTTTTGAAAGCCGATATTTGATCAGTAGTAAAAATCTTATAAGATATTTAATCATGCACCTGTATGGGCAGCATTTGAAGTTCAATAAATGTTAAAAGAGTACTATGTGTACGTTTATTAATAACTTAATTTATATTGCTGCATAAAAAACTTAATTATCTGAGTGTTTCAATTGTATATTATGGTCAATGTGCTTTAAAAAAAATCGGCCTCAAGGATTGGCTGTAGATGTCGGCCATCGGCTGACCAAATTCTTAAAAATCGGCATCAGCCTTAGAAAAACCCATATCTGTCGACCTCTGGTGTGTGGTGCAGGCCTTGCTGTGAGTTTTTTGGAACACTACGTAGATGTTGATGCTTTGGCTTTATGCTATTATTTTTAGCTACCTGACGGGAGACCAGTTTTCCAGTGAGTCGTCCCTGGAGGCCTACGCTCGCTGTTTGAGGATGGGCTGCCGCTGTATTGAATGTGGGGAAACACAGTCACACACACAAGTTTTAGCCACATGTTGTAAATCACTGCCGCTTGACTTTCAACCTTATAATTACCCCCACTTCTTAACCCATTCAGTTCTACTCTTTATGCAGACACCACACCCTTTTTAAGATACACTTACTGTTACACAACACTACAGTATATTGCTTTTACTCAAAACCCTTACTTGTCAAACAGGTTTCCATGAATAGCCTACAGCTTACAGTGGGTTAAAGGGTCACTTTGCCTCATAAAAGTAAATAAAGATGACGTAAACATGTGCCTCTTTAGGATTATAGGCCTAAAACTCGTCTGTAACTTAATAACACCTCACCTCTGCGTTCATGTATATCTTCTTCTCTGTACACAGTGATGACAGCTGTTTTGTGTACGTGTATTTGTTTTTCAGTGGACTGCTGGGATGGTCCAGATGGAATGCCAGTCATCTACCACGGACACACCCTAACAACAAAGATAAAGTTCTGTGATGTCCTAAATACCATCAAAGAGCACGCTTTCGTCACATCTGAGTGAGTGTCCTTTACTGCAACCCACTCACCATTGAGATTAGCTTCTTTTCATAGCCGTCAGCAGTGAAGGCATGATGAGAGATGACAGAGATAAAATGCAGTTTCACAAAAATAAGAGGAAACATTGTGAGCAGGCTGCTGTGACATCACCTGCCATTATAGCCTCTGAGGAAGTAAGATGGAAAAAAACCTCACACTTAAACTCAGAATAAAGAGGGGAATTCTTGCAACTTGCTCGTCTGAGGTCTAATCGGATATCCTCCCACAGCTACCCCATCATCCTGTCTATTGAAGACCACTGCAGTATTGTGCAGCAGAGGAACATGGCGACATTCTTTAAGAAGGTGTTTGGAGACATGCTGCTGACAAAGGCAGTGGATATCACAGCAGACGGCCTGCCTTCACCCAACCAGCTCAAAAGGAAGATTCTCATCAAGGTCAGACACCACCTTGACCTGTGAGATATACAGTGTTATTGTGGACCAGTCCCAGTCCCCTCCATGCCCCTACCTCTCGGTTTTGTCTACATTTCTTTTCAGGTCACGAGGTAGTAGTCTTTTTCTTCAAATGGCCCTCTAAACAAATCCTTTATAAAATGCAGTATTTCTACCAGTGCAGCAAAAGAAGCAGATAAATGTATTTTTTTTTTTGCAGATTATCAATAAGCACATAAAAATTCAAGGTTTATCCAAAAGAATATTGAATTGAATTGTTATGGCAAGCATTTTGGAAATGTCACTATTCATATCATCAGTAGCACTTTGACAAACTTTTGGGTAAGTGACAGATTATTTATTTCCATGTCCCATGTACAGAGCTTGAAAAATTATCCAACAGCAAGTTTTCTGTACTTTTGTACTCACCTGATAGTGGTGCAGACACTTTTATTGGCTTGACTACACTGAAATAGCAGATATGTAAACATGCTTCCTGGTTGGTGTCAGTACATTAATTCACTTTGTTCTGTCCAACAAATTTGTTAACATCTGTAAGCATTTGTTCATAAGGATTTGATTTGTTTGTAATGGTAGTAGGCCACAAGCTATTATAATATAATACTCCAATGTGTGGCGTCCTATTATCAAAACTATGGGCAGGGCACATGGGATTGGGCTGGTGCTTTTGTGCCATTTATCTGTATTAAAGATGGGTGAATGGATGTTTTGCTTGTACAAAGTTTCTGATTGTACAGCCACTTCTTTTTATCTGGTGCAGCATAAGAAGCTTGCAGAAGGCAGTGCCTATGAAGAGGTGTCCACCTCCACTCCTTACTCAGAGAACGACATCAGCAACTCCATCAAAAATGGTATCCTGTACCTGGAGGACCCCATCAACCATGTGAGCAGACTCACGTTTTAGAACTAGATTCTTGATTTTATATTTTCCTGTGTGCTTTCTGACAATTTTCAAGCATTTGTGTGTTTTAAAGTCTTAATACAGCACACACTATTACTCTGATGACTAATGTCTGTTTCCTAATCATGTCGAACCTTTAAGAATATGAAACTTGCTTTTAGAAACAGGCCTCAACAACTGTCTTTCATTCCATCCCTCAGGAGTGGTATCCTCACTTCTTTGTCCTGACTAGCAGTAAGATCTACTACTCAGAAGAGACTTCCAATAATCAGGGTAATGATGATGAGGAGGAGCACAGAGAGGTTAGTAGACCGCAGCTGTCATACACAAAGTCCAAAATGAACCACTCTAAATCTACATGTGTTTTTGAACTTTGTAGAATAAGGGGGGATGGTTTTGACTTTTTATAGACCATTTACAGGATATGATCCACAAGGTATTACATATTAAAAATTTCATTTTTTGTGCAGCTTTACACTTTGAACAATGTGTTGTTTTTTGTGCAGGAGAGAACTTTATTAATGAAACATAACATGGACATAAACTATACAAGCTTTAAAGACTTTTATACTACATTGGTGCCATAGCTAACAACTCCCTCTTTGTCCTAGGTTTCCAATGGTGTGGACCAGCATGTGACAGAGAAATGGTTCCATGGGAAGCTAGGCGCAGGACGGGATGGGAGGCAGATAGCTGAAAGGCTGTTGTCTGAGTACTGCCTGGAGACCGGAGCTCCTGACGGATCCTTCCTGGTCCGAGAGAGCGAGACCTTTGTGGGCGACTACACACTGTCTTTCTGGTATAGTCCATGTGGTTTTTACAGTCACAACTTGTACAGACCTTTTAGAAATGTAGCACAGTCCTGTCGTGGTTGTTTGGTAAACACTGCGTGTTCCGTGGGATTAACTAGGTGACATACTTGCAAATCAATCAATGTCAGTCCCTCTATGATTGATTGAATATGGTTGTTGTCATGGCTGAGTTGTGGTCATTCACCTTCTAATGCAAAGAACGTTATGATTACACGTCTGGAATTTGTAGGTATCATAAGTTGTGTTGTAAATGTGCTGCCCTGAGTGGACTGTCTCACGAAATACGTAGTAAAGAAAAATATAAAAGTAATTTATTACCTTTGATGTCATTTGCTGCACCAGGCGTTCAGGACGGGTCCAGCACTGTCGGATCCACTCTCGTCAAGAGGCTGGTAGCCCTAAGTTCTACCTGACTGACAACCTGGTGTTCGACACACTCTACGCCCTCATTGGCCACTACCAACAGGTGGCGCTGCGCTGCAACGAGTTTGAGATGAAGCTGACTGAACCGGTGCCTCAGACCAATGCCCATGAAAGCAAAGAGTGAGTGTCCATCATGTACATTTTCTCAGAATTTGTTTTACTTTATTTTGAGTGTAAAATGGAGATGTTTTTGCTTCAATTCTGAAATATACTATAGAATTGCAATCGTCTTTCTGTCCCAGGTGGTACCATGCCAGCCTCTCCAGGAGCCACGCTGAGAATATGCTGATGAGGGTCCCTCGTGACGGGGCCTTTCTTGTCAGGAAGAGGACAGAAGCCAACTCCTTTGCCATTTCTTTTAGGTAATTTAGTTCATTAGTTGACTTAACCTCTTAACTCACTGTAAAAATAAACTCTAACTGATCATTACTCTGTCTGGTACAGGGCGGAGGGTAAGATAAAGCACTGTCGTGTGCAGCAGGAAGGGCAGACTGTGGTGCTGGGCACCTCAGAGTTCGACAGCCTCGTAGACCTCATCAGCTACTATGAGAAGCACCCTCTGTACCGCAAAATGAAGTTGCGTTATCCTATCAATGAGGACACACTGGAGAAGATAGGCACTGCTGTGAGTGGCACACTGCAGTCACTACTGCATAGCCTCCTTCACACATACACTACAACCCTGAAATGAAATGTCCAAACCATTTGGCCTAGACATTAAACGGTCTACCTGACCAGGTCCCTGGTATGAAGTCCATGTACATTGACCCCATGTGTGAAAAGAGCAGGTTATTAACTGCTAGTGTTGCATATAATCACCCAAATGTCACCATGATTAAACTCTAAACTCCAAGCACCTCTTTGGCAACAGTTGGGTTTATTCAGTTACAAGTATTGTAATGACATTTACTACAGACAGAGTTTTATATACAATATATATTTTCATGTATTTATCTGTCTGAACAAGATCAACTCAGCTTCAGACTTTTATAAGATGGGTAATACATACAGTTTTAGGCATGGCACTGCTAGATACTGGCGACATTTAAAGTAGAATACTGTCTTACATATTACTCACTGCAACATCATCAATCAGTAATTACATTTTGTTGTGACAACAACATGACAATACCATTTTTTGTTTATTGGCTCTCTTGAAGTACTTTTGCTGGATACAGTGATGACTGAATTTTCAACTGGAATATATTTACTATGATTATTTTATTCATCATTATCATTTCTAGTAGCATAATGCTGTTCCAGTTTCTTTTTGCAGCACTAGAATGCAATACAATACAATAGCTCCTTATAGTCACTGTAAAAGCACAGTTAAAACAGTATTAAGACAGTGAAACACAGGCGTCCAAATAATATCAATATTCCCAGTTAAGTGTGAATGCATCTTACATGGATGATCTCCTGTTCTGTGTGACATGTGTCAAAGGAAATCTACTATGTTCACAGTTTATGTTTTGTAGATAAGAACTGATGTGTCAAATCTGTCTGATCTCAAATACATGTGGCACAATTGTGGAATATTTGAATATCCAAGCCTGTGTTTCCCATTCGATTAAAATCCAATGCAATGTGCTGAAATGACTTGTGAAGATGTAATCTCTAATCCTAAAGGAGCCTGACTATGGATCACTGTATGAGGGAAGGAAACCAGGCTTTTATGTGGAGGCCAATCAGATGCCTACATTTAAGGTGAGTGCCTCGCACAGAGACATTCATGTCTATGTTTTTGATTGAAGAGACGTCACTGAACACGTCATGTCTCATTTTTTTTTTTTTTTCCAGTTCACAGTTAAAGCCATGTATGAGTATAAAGCCCAGAGGGATGATGAGCTCTCCTTCACCAAGAACGCTATCATCTCTAATGTGGACAAACAGGAAGGAGGATGGTGAGTGACTGGCATAACATTTAGACAGGAAGTAGCTCTTAATTATCGGGTTAGACCATCTGTGCTCGTCTAGGGAGCTAGTGAATATTATATGATATATACAGGATGGGATTTGTGGTTAATCTAATCTGTTTTTTTAATGACGCCAACCTAATGCGAGCATCATTTGATGGTGTACATGATCCCTGCCCTGTCCTCCATCTCTTTGCCTCTCAGGTGGAAGGGTGACTGTGGAGGAAAGAAGCAGCTGTGGTTTCCTTCTAACTACGTGGAGGAAATAAGTCCATCAGCGGCTGAGCCTGACAGAACTGTGAGGATTCATCACTGATCTATCAGTTACTCAATGTCTCACATACAGATGCAGCATGGATTATAGATTTGAAATGGATATTTTAAAAGAAAAAAAATTTAACAAATCCTCCATCCCTCACTCTCAAGCAGGAGATGACAGAAAACAGCCCGCTGGGAGATCTGCTGAGGGGAAGTGTGGACGTGTCTTCCTGTCACATTGGTGAGTGGCCCCTCCACTTCCTGTCCTACTCTGAGCTGCAGGGATGCACAGCTGACGTTCACCTTGCCACAGGGCATACTTTTCACTTTTCTGGCTGTCTTGTGCATGCACATGAAGTGGTATTTTCAGTTTTACTAGCAAAGAAACGCACTTATTTACACACATTTACTTTTGTCTTGCATCCCAGCTTTTCATTTATACATTCTTTGTGTGATTTTACTATTGCTTGTGTTTTCTCTCAGTTCTTTATGTTTATTGACATTCTCCAGTCCAGTCAATACAAACCCATTAGTGTTGACACATGCTGCCATGCATTGTTGTGGCCTCTGCTAACAACCATTAATACCGGAGTCTCTTTCTAAGCCTTTTGTAGTTCTCTGGCTCCCCCTAGTGGAAGTTTGTGAAACCTATAATTATATGCTCTTGTACGCTTTGTTCCCACACTTTCTACTTGATTGCTGGCAGAGTAGGATGTTTGTCTTTGTAGGAAGTGTTGATGCTGAGCCATTAGGCACTGCTACTGTTTGTGTTGAGCACCACATGGATAAAACCCCTCACTGCTGCGCTTAAACTTCAAAGACTTTGCCTTTTAACTTTCTTTGCTGCTTCTTACATATTTTCAGTCAGATCTGACCAAAAAGCTCAAAAGAAAGCACATGAGTTCCTAGAGAATTTGTAGCAATTTCTTTCTTGCTTTTATTCTGTCCTCTAACAAAATAAAATAAATAAGTATCATTGATATGATGCTCAAACAGGATTTTTAGTCTGTTTTTCTTCAAATTTGAGAGATGTTTGGGCATTGATGGCATAAACTTCAGTGTGGTGTTACCATGTTAAGTATAACTAATAGTTGCACCTGCTTTGAGAAGAGTCAAAGTCAAAGTCTAGTTTGCCATAATCTTACAATGCATTTGTTTAAATAAAGTTAAAGAAAGCCTTTTATTAATCAAGTGTCTTGATGGACATTTTCAGGCATGTTTAGACTTTTTTTATTTAAAATTGTGCAAATATCAACATTTAACACAAAATAAATATATAATCCATACATTGTACATTGTAACTAAACCAATTGAGGCTTTTAAAACAAATTTTGATAGAAATTCTGGATCTCTAAGCTTGACTGCTCTTCTTTTTTGTCCCCAACCTATAAACATAAAGGTGAGACATTTGTGTGATAGATTCTAACGTTAAAATTGTGCCTTTCATAAAGTTTTTTTGTTGTTGTTTCTTTTAGTTGTGCGCCCTGATGGGAAGGGCAGCAGGCAGCATGTTTTCTCTCTGGCTCCAAATGCCTCTATGCGGACGGGCCCGGTGCTGGATGTCGCTGCCAACAACCAAGAGGAGCTCAATGAATGGGTGTCGAAGATACGCAAGGTCACCATGACGTCAGAGGCCAAGGTCAGAATTTCTGATTACTTTGTTGTTTCGAAGGGACAGTCGGACAAGTTTTGTCCACTAGGATAGTCATAGTCAGTGGTAAAACAAGTATTCAGATGTAAAAGTACTAACAGTACAAGTAATGTTCAGCATTTACAAACTTACTGAAGTAAAAGTATGTGTTATCAACAAAAAGTTTGGAGTTGTGTGTCTGCTGCTTTGTTATGTATGTTAAATCTCACTGTTCAGTTGAATTCCTTTATACACGATCATCATGTGTTTATTTTCCTGCGAAACCCACGCAGCTCGAAAGTTAGTGGTTCAGTGGTTCCAAAAAAACAGGCTGGTTTTCAGCTATTGAATAATGCATTTTACGTGCAAGAAGGTTTTTAGATTGTTTCTTTAACTTCCAAAGGAGGAGAGTTCATCCAATTTATCAGAGACATTCAGGATTTCACTGGACAGGATGGGGATGAAAAAAGTAAATAAAACTGTAACACACAGTAATATTTTGCACAGCACCACCATCTGAATAGTAGTTGTTGAGGTGAGGGGAATGCTGTAAAGTGATGTGTGTTACTGCTGCTGTGGTTTTCTTTAAATTCGTCTCTCCTTGCACAGCTGGAAGAGGGTAAGATGATGGAGAGGAGGAAGAAGATTGCACTGGAATTATCTGACCTGGTCATCTACTGCAGGCCTGTGCCTTTTGATGAAGACAGTAAGTGTTATGCACATGCACCTTGAAGTATCTCATATCTTAACCACTGACAAATCACAGATCGGCTCCTGTCTAGCTCCAGTGCAGCTACCATAATTTCTTTGTCCTCTTTCCTCGTCTTCTGCAGAGATCGGCACAGAGCGGGCCTGTTTCAGGGATATGTCGTCTTTCCCTGAAACCAAGGCAGAGAAGTACGTCAACAAGATCAAGGGAAAGAAGTTCCTGCAGTACAATCGGCTCCAGCTGTCCAGGATCTACCCCAGAGGCCAGAGACTGGACTCGTCCAACTACGACCCTCTGCCCATGTGGCTGTGTGGGTCCCAGCTGGTGGCGCTCAACTTCCAGACGGCAGGTAACGACCTTCTTTACAGAGATGAGTTCAGTGAATCTTTGTAAGATTATTTAAGGACCCACTGAACTCTGTCCAGTAACCAGAATTTTAGCACTTAAAATGTCTTCTAAGATTTGGACAGGTCTTAAAAACTGATTGGATTTAGTGAAGTAAAGTAGTGAATTTGCTCGGCCGCTGTTGCATTCATCAAACTGGAGTCACACGGGAAAACACTGACATCACTGAGTTCAGCTTCATAGGACATAAAATGGGTGTTAAATGACTTTGATAACGCTCTTAACCTCCTAGGACCCACTGTCCACGTATGAGGACGAGAAATTCACAGCTTTATACCAAAAAAAAAACAACTGTCTACCGCAAATGACATTCCATGGATTCAGAATGCATCTGAAAAAACTGTTGCATCATGATGTTTCCAATATAAGCAATTATTTAATTAAAAAAAGCCAAACTCAAAAAGCTGTGGGGCTCCTGGGTCTGAGGAGGTTAAAGACTTGTATTTGTTGAAACATGCTGTTTACTGAAGACACCTGTTCAGTGACGTCTTACGGCTGCTTTGTTCTTCACAGACAAGCCGATGCAGATGAACCAGGCTCTGTTCATGCTGAACGGAAGGTGCGGCTACGTCCTCCAGCCGCCCATAATGAGGGACGACACCTTTGACCCCTTCGACAGACAAACGCTGCGAGGCCTCGAGCAAGTCACCCTTCAGATAGAGGTACGGCGTTTGTGCGACGCCAGCGCACGAGTTTTTGACGACTCGACTTAAAAGAATCAAAAATGACTTCCCATCTTCCTCCTCCTTTTGCTTTCTGAAGGTTTTGGGCGCTCGACACTTACCAAAGCACGGGCGTGGCATCGTTTGCCCGCTGATCGAGATCGAGGTGTGTGGAGCCGAGTATGACAGTGCCAAGCAAAAAACAGACTCTGAAGGTGAGAGAAACTCTAATTTTACTTTAATGTTTTTTTTTCGTGTCAGTAAAGGGATACTGCGCCGCAAGTTTACTGGACGCATTATCCTCACGCAATTTCCCGTCTGCCCCTAGAAAAACAGGAAGTTGTACAAACAACTAAGCAGTGAGTGGGAGTACAATGGGGAAAACATTCCATAGTAAGGACGTACTGTAGCTGTGGCACTGCTTTGAACAAGCTTTATGGTCTGGGTTGAACTAAAGAACCATTAAGTGATTTTACACATTGAAAGCGTAAAAAGTGGGTTGAACGTCTGAAAGCAGCACAGTTTTCAATGGCAAGTTTAACAGTCGCAAATTTAATTGAAAACACTTGAGCCATTTACACCTCGCCAAAGGAGAAGAGCCGATTAATTGAATTATTTGTGTTAGGTCAGTAGCAGCCACCTAAATACTGACATGTTTCTTTCAGTTTTTGAAGTCATGTCTCATTTTTCCCTCCAGCTGACAACGGTCTGAACCCCACATGGCCGCGGAAGCCATTCCAGTTCACAGTCTGTAACTCTGCCTTTGCCTTCCTGCGCTTCGTAGTCTATGAGATCGACATGTTCAATGACCAAAACTTCCTGGCTCAGGCCACCTTCCCCATCCACGGCCTCAAGACAGGTACACACAGCACCAATGTCCGCAAGGATCCAACATGGTATTACAACGTTGTTGTGCACTCGCTGAGCGTTTTTGTCTGTGACTTTTGCGTGGCACCAGGTTACAGGTCAGTACCTCTGAAGAACAGCTACAATGAGGATCTGGAACTGGCTTCGCTTTTGGTCCACATGGACGTCATCAGAGGCAGGGTGAGCGTCCACTTTTTACTGTCCCTTCACTAAGCCTGCGATCCTCATCCTGTTCCTCCTTAAACTGGAGCCTTTGTTTATTCCCAGGTGCAGCAGGCTTATACTTCTAAATAACTGACCATAGTTTAGGCCCAACACGTGTCCCGATCTGATTCTGCTGCTGCTTCACTCATTCACTGTGTTAATACAAACTGACATTTCAGATTAAAAGTCCTTTATTGTTTCAGTGGAACCGTTCATGTCAGATGTTATTGTGAATTATGGGTCTTGAAAGTGTGAATCTCAAAATGCAGTGTGGCTTTGACTGGAACACACACTCCTGCAGTGACTGAGAACTGACTGAATTCTAATGTTATAAGTAGGATGAATGTATTGTTAAATTTATAAATTACATCTTGGTGGTAAAAAAAAAAAGTGACTTTTTTTAGAACAAGATAAATGTTAATTGTTTTACTTAATTTTACTACTACTTACATTGAGTATATGTGACATTTTTTTAACAAATGTATTCAAAATTTTTATGTCTCGTTTGATGTTTTTTGTCTCGTTCTTCTTGTTGCGTCCTCCATTTTCTTGCATCCTTTGTGTCTTGGTGTGTCGTCTCTGTCCGTCTGTATGTGGGGGCTAGACGATGCCAGCTTTTATTTGACACTGAGATTTTACTTGAGATTTTACTATGGTATATAAATGGTTAATAACCCTAACTCCCGCATCCAAATTACAGGTTTCTTTACACAAATACAGTTGGTGATACAATATAGTCCTTTGTGTGATCTGTTACAGAAACATGGTGTGTACTGGAATGGTCTCGATCTTACTATTAATGAAGCTTTTAACGCTGAAACCCCCTGAGATGGAACTTGTGTGCGTTAATCATCTCTCTCTCCTCTTCGTTGTTCGTTCTCCCCTCCCCACCTCAGGGTGAGAACGGAGAGGTTCTGAGCCCATTTCTCGCGCTCGGGGCCCCACCGGTGTCGGCGTCTGCCCAGGTCGGCCGGGAGCGTCTGGGGGAGTTGAACTCGGCGTCCTCGACTTCGTCCAGCATGTCTCCTCTGCCCCAGTCGCCGGCCCAGGCCATGGCCTACAGAGGAAGGGAGGGCTCCTTCGAGTCCCGCTACCAGTCCCCTCTAGATGACTTCAGGGTGTCCCAGGAGGCTCTGCTGGACCACATGGACCCACAGAACAGGAGGTATGTGTGTGCTGGGTTTCTCAGACGGGTGTGCTTTTGCAGTGGATCCGTTTGAGTTTCCAGACATCGTTGTGTCTTTGTCTCTACCTCAGGATGTTGCGGAGGACCAGAGTGGGCGGAGAGAACCGTGTGTAAGTCCAAGCCAATCAGGACGCATTTCTGTTGCACCCCCTCAGCCCCCCCACCC
>JAPQRQ010000026.1:15174132-15200506 GCA_037367365.1 Apogon talboti | reverse complement strand
GGGTGGGGGGGGTCTGGGAGGAAACTGACCACCGCTGAGGAGAGGAAGAAGAAACGGACGTTTATAGGAGAACAAAAAAAAAGCTGAAAAAGTTCCAACTCCAGACTGGTAGTTGTGGGGGTGGGACGTCCTCTCTTGTGTTTTAGGTGTGCACAACAGCTGCTTAGTCTGGAGGCTCAGAGAGAGCATCAGGAGGTATCAGTTTGAAACTGTTCCCCATTAAGTTCCTTTGCTCTTCTCATTTTTCCGTATATGAATATATATATTTATTCCTGCTGTGCTGTTGGCCAGAGAACAGCAGCAGCTGACCTGCTCTCAAAGAGCTTCTGTCTCCATGTTTTAATTATTATAATTATTTAAGCCTTTAAACACTCATAATGTGACTTTTCTTTTTTTATGTATATGTGTAAAACACGAGGGCTCTCTACGGCTGTTTGTTTTGTGTCTTTCCTCTCTGCTTTGTGAAGGAAATGATGTGCCTCCAGTCGAACTCGCCCAAATCTTGGAGGGATCTTTAACTTTTTTTTAAGGCATTGGAAAGAAGTCATAGCCTGTTTGTGTGGGAAGCAGTCAGAGAGCAGGCAGCATCTTATTTTATCTGCAAACACAAACACACACGTACACACAGCCAGGCTTTTTTATTTTCTAACTTACATTCCAAAAACTGCACATCATTCCATTTTCCTGCACTGCAGGCGCCTTTAAAGCCAGTCTGACACATCGGAGTCTCCATCACCTGTAGTCTTACTCCTCAGTGAGTGTCTGTGTAACGTCTGTGTGTGAAGAAGCAGGACCAGGGATCCATCCCCAAGGTTTCAGTCGGTGTTTGAACGAATATCGTGTCGGAAGTATTTCTTTTTCCGTTGACTCGTGTTACAGGCCGTTTATTTTGGTGCTGACACGGAGCTGCACACTGACGCAAAACAATGTGACCATTACTACGAATCACTCTGATGATTCTAGTCTGAGAAAGGATTTTGCACTTCTAACATTGTGTCATTTTAACTCACAGGTAACCCTGTGAATGCTCCACATTTGTCAGTAACTGTAATTAATTATGGAAATTCAAGTGAGTGCAGAGGTACGATCACTGCAGCCCAGTGTTGCCAGGCAGAAGGATTTGGAAGGCTTCGGTTTTTTTTTTTTTCTTCCTTCGACTGGCAAGTTGACGTCTGCATAGAAATTGAAATCAGTGTTTTATCTCTGCGTGGTAACTATTTCCATAACTGACACTGCTTTATGACATCAGTGACTATAAAAGTGCAGGTGTTTTAATCGATAATAATGTGGGTGTAGCTTTAGTTTGAACAGATGTCTTTACTACATTCAGCTTGTCAACACTGTTTCCTTTGTTGAAATCTGTACAATAGATGTCTGCCAAGTCCGAGTTACAAAAGAAATCCCATATTGTTGGCCAAGTGAGAAGATTTGCATAAACAGAAAACACCATATTGCACATCTTTCTGATATTTGCTGCACCAATCGGGCGCCAGGGATCTTTTGTGGCCGTGCTGCCGCGGGGTTTCTCGTGGTATTGTGTTTAAGGCTTTACGTCTCACCGTCAGGAAGTGGAGTTTATTTGCTACTGCCTGTGAATTTATTCCCAATGAAACGTGGGAAAATGCAGACTTTGCGAAGACATCTGCCATGAGGTCGGGCTCGGGCCCAGGCGGCTAAATGTAAATCCATCTATTCCCAACTTTAGATTCTCATTCCGGCGCATCCTCATAAGTGTTAGTATAAGTCAGTAATTAAGACTTCTCTTTGGGTAAACGTTAGCGCCCTTAAATTTGTGGGTAGATTTCATTTCCTGCTGTTGCGACGTGAGAGCGTTGGCCGAGGAGCAGCCTGCGTCAGAGCTTGACATTCAGACTGTAGTTGGTGTTAACGTGGCTGATGGAGAACTCTAGTCTGAGTCTGTCTGTCTGTCTGTCCGTGACTGACGCTGTTGTCTTTCCAGGTTTGTATCAGAAACAGTGTTTTCTCTACATTTAGTGACGACTATGACGTAAATTAAGTATTCTCACTCAGTGTTGGAGCACTGAGGTGCACCTAAGCCATATGGTATGATTATGTAAAGACTAAACCAGGGACAGGAGTCAGTACTTGAGGTCTCACTCTTTTTTTTTAATTTTTTTTTTGTGCGTTTGCTCCCAGATATTTTCCCAAAGCTCCCATTATTATTATTATTATTATTATTATTATTATTTTTCATCCTGCTCCAGATGAACGACCTTTGTGGACGAGCTGTCCCTCCAATGCTGCGTTGCTCTTACTGCTGTCCCGTCCGCTAATGTCCACGTGCCTCCGTTTGTGTAAATGTCCCGTCACCCTCGAGTCCTGCTCCACACCTGCACACCCACTCGGGCGTTCCCACTAGTTTAGGCTGATCGGACCTCTTCTCAGGACTGTTGAGATGCGCAGACGGTGTTGACAGACCTCGCCGACTCCTGTTACGGCAGGACAGTTGACCTTTTTTTGTTTCATATATGGAGTTTAGTGACTGGAGTTCACTCCCGCCGACCTGTAAAGATGTCAACCGACTGGAGGAACAGAACACCTGTGTGGGTGTGCAGAGCCCTGAAGTGTCATTCGTTTTGCATTTCTCCCCCCCCCCCCCCAGAGTTTTCTGTTCTGTACTGACAGTCTCATTTACAAACGCCTTTCTGTAATGTGCCTAAAACTATGGAGAGGAAAAAGTATTCATTTTAATTTTGCCTTTCATATGAAACATATTCAAGCCTGAAAAGTAAATAAAATACTTACTACTTTATATGACACTGTCTTGTTATTATTCCATTAAAGTGACAGTAATGGGATTCAGTCAGGTGCTTAAAATGCGTTTGCATGAGACTGAAAGAACAATGGAGTCATTAACACAGGAAGAGACGGCTCTGACTTTCATTTTCAGATGTGTGCGGCAACATTACACGACGGATACAATATTTCAGCAAGAAGAACGTATTGTTCTTTGTAGAGCTGTGGAACATTTATTTTTCATCACCTTTCCCTGCAGATCATTGTAATAGGAAGGATTTTGATCAGATTTTAAAATGGAGCTCCTCAGTTGGATTGATTTTTCGTCTGGTTTTTAAGGAGGATGTGGATTATATTTGCAGTATATTATTGGTAAATGAGAACTGTTGTAGATTTGAGTAATACCTGTGACAAAATCTGTCTCCAGTCAAAACTCTAGAAATATTTTTAGTACCAACCTTTGAGCTCAGTCTGTCAGTTATTGATTATCAAATGTAAAAAAAAGGCTGTTTTGATAGATTTAACCATTTATTAAGCAAACTTGCTGAAATTCCATTGGTTGCAGCTTCTGAAATGTAAATTATATGCTTCTCTCAGGTATACCTGATAGTAAAATGAACATGTTTGGATTTGGATTAATAAAATAAGGCTACCTCAACATAATAGCAGTAAGCCAGTATAATTTTGCCTTTCGCTTGAACAAGTGTTATTTTTGTTATTTGGTAAAGAATAATAATAAATCCGCTCCTTCCACACCATCTGGACGTCTGTATCAACGCAGCCCAATGACACTCGAAGCCACCGATGTATTGCATTCTGTTTATTCTGCAAATACCGTCTGTAAAAATTATACATCAAGCCTAAGTATGGAACTCTGGTAGAAGTTCACAGTTCTTTTACAGTCAAATTTATCTCATAAGAAAGTTCCATAAAAACAAATGTACGTACACATCAGTGACGTAAAGAAGCACTTGATGCTACAACACAAACAACATTTCATAGTCTCTTGTATCATGTCACCTTTGTTTTTTTTTTTTGTTTCGTTTTTTCCGACAGAGCAGGGTGCTTGCCCTCTTTGGATGACTGAATTCCAGACGTTTTCCCCATAATGAACAATTTCAGGTCTTCTTGAACCAAAACTATGTACAGATTAGAAAAGAAAAGTGAATACAAAGAGATGTCCAAATAAAAACTTCAGACATGACATGATCATCAGTGCCGTGTTTCACATAAGACAGCCTAGCGAGCACATTCAAGTAAGCCGCGAGCATGGATTCAAAGTGTTTGAGTGCACGATAGCAGAAGTGGAAAAAGGAACATGTTGATATAATAGAAAATGTTTTTCTTACTTTAAGGCTTCGGCAAGCACCCTGTAGCAAAGAGCTGTGCAGTTTTTCGTACCCCGAAAGCAAACTAGAAAGTCTCAACATCTGCTGAGGTTTCACTCTGAACCACACATGATCCTTTTTTTTTTCCTCCATATCTACCCTCTTTTTTTTTCTTTTTTTTTCCCCTTCCTTTCTCACATCACAGCAGGGCAGGCAGAACAAACACAGCAGAAAACGCCATCAGCGCCGCCCCTCCCGCCACATCCACCTCCTGCACTCCAGTCTCTACGTGAACTTCCTTCTACGGGGAAAATGGCGGATGGGAGGATATTGGAGAAGAGGAGGCAGGGGAGCGGGTGGATGGAGGGATGAGGGGGAGGGGGGGCTGGTGGCTTTAGCGTCCGTCTCACGTCGATGTGGAGGCCGGGCCTACCTCTAGGGGTGTGAGCTAGAAGAGACGGGTGGGGATGGTTTCAAGGTCCGTTTCCATCCAGTGATCTCTGTTACAGGCGCATCTGCCGCCGCCGCCTCCGACTTCCAACACAAAGACCACCTGCGTTGTGAACTCCATCCTCAGACAAAGGCCTCTTCAATCTGTTCCTGTCGTAATTAAAAAGACAAATTAACATACGCCGCCACCTCGCCGTGAACTGGAAAAACCAGAGTTTAAAAATGGAAACTGGTGGCAGACTGGTGTGTGTTGACAACAAATACATGTTGCAGCATGTTCCGGCTCTGACACGAGGAGACTCCCGCGCTGAAATACGCGATTGTTTGACCCAAAACCAGACCAAAAAACACACATCGATATTTCAGCTGTTTGAGAATAGACCTCCAATCTCATCTCGTTGACTTTTAACTTCTGTTGCGCGTCATTCCTTTGCGTATTTCAGTCACAGTCGAGGGTTAGATAGTAGTGGATTAAAATTAATTCCATCAGTTGGGTTTTCTGTCTAAAAATCATTAAAAACATTAGTTAAACAGTACTTACAAAAAAAATGCAACCAGTTAACTTGTAATACTGTCACTGTGGATACTTCTCCAGTCCTTCTATCAGTGGCTGTGCTTTATTTATATATTTTAGCAAATAATGCACATCGACCTCCTCACAAGTACTACTTTTGTTGTCATTTCTGTTTATTGAGGAAATCCTTGAGTTGACTTTGTCCCTATAATAGGTTCTTTGTGTATGTTAAGTCTGCCATTGTTTTAGTTACAAAGCCTATGAGGAAAACAGAAATGTACACTGTATATATTTGTTTCAGTGTTTAGTGCCATTACAGTTACATTAGGTGAATTTCACATGTACAAATAAGCTATTACACTAATGATTAAAAAAAAGACAATTAAACCATCAATTACAAATGATCAGATTTCATTATAGTATCGACTGTGTGTTCATCGTATCACACATTATAGTGGTTCGTCCATATTTAGCAGCTTCAGTTAAACCTCGCCTCCTCCAGTTTGAGCCTTGTTGTCTGTCTTTTTTTTTTTTCTCCAAGCGTCTACACCGTAGACGTGGAGGATCCTACCTTTAGTCAGATTCACAGTCTGGTCTGTGTGCGCCTGCTCCTGCTCCTCTTCTTTTGTGACTCCGCACACAGACTGCTCCATCTTCTCGTCCGTCCCTCCTCCCGTCTGCGGCTCCAGGGGGGAGGATCCCGCCGTTTGAGGCTCCGCCGCCGTCGGACTGGGTGTGACCGGTATGGGCCCCGTCGACTGAGCGGCTGAGCTTGGTTCCAGTTGGGGCGAGGCCTTGGTGGAGAACCAGTACCGGACCAAGTCTGTGGTTAAACCGCTGGCTTCGCTCAGTTCCTGCAGCTGTGAGTCGAAAGTAAATCCACAATGACTAACATGGTTACGCCAAAGTATTAAACATAGTATAAATACCAACACGGTGATCAAACTAATACCGTGACAATGGAATCGAAACTGGGCTCAGACACATCCACACATCACACATAGTAACACTATTCAGTGAGTGTGTATGTATTAACACCTGTTTAAGAGCCATTTGTACACGTGAATGGACATGATTACAAAACTAAACTAATTCACACTACTTTTTCCATCATATCAAACGGTTTCTGTACCATTACTTAGTTTTCATTGGTTTTTTTTCTCCTGACATTGTTTGCACCGTTTGCTTCATAAAGATCAAATTTCATGCATTTGCTCATTTACAAGTACCAGTTGTAGAGTTCCAAAGCTAAAAACTCAACATGTTCATATCCATCCAACTGTTCTGGAATGTATAATTAAAGCAGGCTTTCACCATTGTTATTTGACAGTTAACATTAACAATAAATACCTTCTTTGATGCACCACTCACATATTTACAATGACATTTTGGCTGATAATGTTACTAACCATTTCTTTATTTGGTGTTTGTTGTTATTTATCTGCCAACGACAAAGAATTCTTCACATAAATCTAAAAATAGTTAGTATTTTTAAAAGTCTTTCAGCCCTTCATCTCATTATCGTTGAAGTTGCACTGATTCACACAAATTTATGACAAAATCTTTGATATAAAACAGATAAAGATCTGCCACTGCCATTGCTGAAAAGACATCTAATATGCAAATACTGATACACTGGTGGATCCATATCTAAGCTTCTGAACTTAGAACTGTAAGTGAACATACTTCACATCAAGAGCTGTGGTTGTGTTTCCTTTACCAACAGTACTGAACATTATATATACTGTTTAACGTCTAGCTCAGTTGCCTGTGACTCCAGACTGAAATAAATCTAATGATCACTGAAGTCTACACGAAAAAGGGAGGAGAGACAACAAAAACAAAAACATCTGCAGGTGACTGGGCTCCAAAAAAATGTTAAAAAATATTGACCTGTGCTTATGATACACCCAACAGCAGGAAAACACACAGTTTGAGCAGCTGTAACAGAATAAATGTGTCTCCACTCCAGTATTTGAAACTGTTATTTTCAGTGTTCTGTAAAGGAGCTCACAGACGTCTTTATATGACCCCTGACCTGTCTTCCCAGCATTCATTGCGAGAAAGCTGTGCCAGACTAATGATCCCTTTAAGTTCTTTTTTCAGTCTTTGTTTAAGATGCAGGTTTAATAAGTTGTGTTGATTCTACAACAGTCTCATGAATCTATTCCAGATGTATTTCTAATCCAAACATTAATAGAGCACTTTGAATATACTCCTCTCAAATTATTCCCTATAATTTCAGTATTTACATTATATGGACAAAAGTGTTGAGACACATTGAATTAAGGTGTTTCGTTGCCAACATGACACTGGGCTACAAAATAATTATGGCAAATGTCATAATATAATTTTATATCACAATAAACATCACAGTTAACACCTCTTTAGGGTTGATTTTGTTCACAGTGTCATCTAAAATGCTTACAAAATGTCTTTTTTACTTAATTTACTCAACATTGAAATTATTTGTGATTATATTTGTTTCAGCAAGTTCAAGCTCTCATTTTCTGAAATATGACAATGAACAGTCATTTTAAAAAACAAATAACTATGTGGTTTCTTCAACTCTCATTAGGTGGAAAAATCAAGATAGCCTTTGAGCTCAAAACAAATATTGATTTGACATTTATCATGATATTTATTGACAAAACTAACATGAACATTTTTATCATGACAATATTTCAGATTAAGGGGATGTGATGAGTCTGTATATTTTTGTCCATACAGTGTATTTTGTTTGATTTCACATCATTAGGAATAAATAATCTCAGGGTTTTTCTTGTTCAGAGTATATGTTTTGTGTACAGTGAAATATTGTGCTGCTAATACAACTTCCTGTCCGTACCTGAGCCTCCTGGAACCTGCCGTGGTCGTCAAGGTGGGCCTGGAGGATCTGTACGTTCCCCGTCTGCAGGTCTTCCTCCAAGGCTGTGTCCTGGTACGACTCCAGCCACTTGAGCTGGCTGTTCTTCTGCATGTAACGGCAGTCTCCGAACCAGCGCACCACCTCGGGCCTGGGCAGTCCGGTGGATGAGATCAGCTCGTCGTACTGGGCGGCGCTGGGCCACTGGGTGCGGGCGTAGATTTGTTTAAGTAGGTGCAGCTGGTCTGCAGTCTTCCTGCCTCGGATGGTTGTGGTTTTGGGGGACTGGGAGGATTTGGGTGTCGGGGTGGAAGTGTGGGATGGTTTGGAGGTGGAGGACTGGGTGGGGCCTGGGGAGGGGGCAGGTGAGCTGCTGGTTTGAACAGTGGGGCTGCTGGACCCTTCGCTCTCTGGTTTACCGTTGGCCTCCGTCACCTTCAGCATCTTCAGGTTTATTTTAATAGGGTTGACTTTCAGTTCCCCTGAACCGTCCTCTTTCTGTTTCTCCTCTCCATCAGCCTCCATCCGCTCCTCTTCCTCCTCCTCCTCCTCTCTCAACGCACGCTCTACCTCCTCTTTCTTTTTCTCAGCTGATAACCTCTTCCTCCTCTCAGCAAACCAGCCGTGGATCTCCCTTCTGGTCATTTTGGTCTCAGTTCGGAGTCGGTCCACTTCCTCTCCTGATGGATCTGGATCCTGTGCAAAGCTGGCCTCCAGAGCCCTGACCTACGAAAAACAACGTCAGTGTAAACATCCCTGTAAACTATGACCTTTGTGTTGTAGGTGGGTGTGTTACCATGGTTTCTGGTAAGTTCTGAGGCACGTTTCTAAAACTTTACCCGGTCATTTTATTATAAAGTAAAATATCAATTACAATCATTTTTTAATCCATTTATTCATGGTAATATGTATTGCAGCCAGAGAATGTAGTAACACTGGACAATGTAAATAGCAATCTCTGAGTCTTATGCTCATGGCCGGTTATTACACACAAAGTGTTTTACCTGGTGAGGTTCTCTCTCCTTGTACCGGATCGCTGTGAAGTCAGGGGAGGGTGCTCTGGGAGCTCGACGGGAAGGTGTGGTGGGAGACGTGGGCGTCTGTGTTGCTGTTGGGCTCAGAGGTGCAGTGGTGTGCTGAGGTGTTTTGGCACTGGGGGTACTGCTACTGTCAGACAGATCCACAGGGTTGGCACTGCCAGCGGTGCCGCTGCCCGGAGTACTCGGAGCACTCCCTGTTCCTCCCGCTGTTGAGGACTTCCCCTGTCCACCTGTGGAACGTGCCCCTTTGAGGTTACGAAAGTGGTAGCGGCGGTCACTGAACCACTTGCGAACTTCTCGTGCAGTGAGCCCGGTCAGAGCGATGAGGCGGTCCAGCTCCTCCTGGTCTGGGAACTGGCTGACCTGAAAACTGTCCTTGAGCGTGCTGAGCTGCTCCTGGGACTTCTTGCTCTTAAAAAAGCTGGGGTCCAGGAATGCGTTGACAAGTGTCCGAGAGCCCGGTGCGCTGCTGGAAGGTCCTACAGGGGATGGTGAGGGAGACTTGGAGGCGGGAGAAGCAGCTTCGTCCATTTTGAGGACAGACAAGTCATTGGAGGATGAGTCCACGTCATCTGTGCTTGTTGTGTTCTTTTTGCTGCTGCTACCATTAGAATCTTTACTCTTCTGTCCATCACCACCGGATTTGCTTTTACTGTTATGACTTTTGCTGCCTGTGGTGTCTTTTTTGTCACTTTGCAAAATGCTGGTGCTGTTGACTTTGCTGATATCAGTGTTTTTGCTGTCACTGTTGCTTTTAGTAGCAGTCAAATGGCTGGTAAGTTTACTATTGCTCTTATCACTTGAATTTGCATTAGCACCACTGTGTTTACCATTGACACCGTTCCCCTTAGTGGTGACGTGATTGCTGCCTCCAAGACTGAGGTTGATGACACTACCTTGACTGCTACTACCAGTACTGGTGCTGCGCCCTCCTCCACTCCTGCTGCTATTACTGGTGCTTATTACATTGGTTCCAGTACTGCTGCTGCCCACTGTCCCCACCACCATGCTGATGCCTTTGTCTGCCACCAGGGCTGCAGCGGGACGGGCCTGCATCATGGGACGGGCGGCTGCCTGGGGCTTTGGCGTGACGGCGAGGGCCACAGGAGCACTGCTAACCTGAATACCGTTGGCCATCACAGGCTGCGTGACGATCACCCCACCTTGGCTGACGAGGGAGCCCTGGAGGATGTGAGGGATGCCTGTGGCCCCCAGTGAAGCAGGTAGAACGGTGATGGTGTGTTGAGCTGGACTGTGGTGGCTCTGGGTCTGGTTCTGGGAGCTGGAGGGTGCTGTCTGAATGATGGTGTTGAACATCTTCCTCCTGGCCTCCTCGATCTCCTCAGGAGACCAGCTGATGCCCTGCTTCAGTCTCTGGGCAGTGAACCAGATCTTGATCTGCTCCTCAGGGAACTTGGTGACTACAGTCAGGTAGCAGAGCTCTGCCTTTGTGGGGTAAGGGAATTTACTAAAAGAGGTCTTCAAAAAGGAGGAGTTGTCCATGGAGGCACTGTAGGTAGGGATGCTGCTCAAAGGAATCATCACCTGGGATGTAAAGTATAATAATATTTGTTCCAGTTGTACAAACGATGCACAAAACAGCTAGAACAAAACATAATAAAACTAAATAAATTACCTTGGGGAGATTTTTGGAAGAAGATGAGGATGAAGAGGAGACATTCGTGGAGGCTGTGATGGGAGCAGACTGATGCATGTTTCTGTTCTGAACCACAGAGACCACCTGGAAGAACAAAAAATCCGTTTCAGACTTCATTTCAAGAGAGGAAAACTAGACCAAGATTGCTGCAAAGATTAATTTATTATCTATCAACTTTCAATTAATCTGCAAGAATTTTAATAATCACTTTGATTATTTTAAAAAGTCAATATTATCTGTTTGAAGCTCCTTATATGTGTAGTTGAACTACTACATTTCCTTCTATAACAGTAAACTGAATATAATTGGACCTTAGGTTGCCCGTAATTCACTATTTTTTTATATTTGTAGTACAAGAATATTAGTTGATTAAGTGAGAATATAAATGACAGATTAGGAATAAATAAAAATAAACACCTCTACCTGTGTGATGGGGGTCTTGAGCATCGGTAATGCTCCAGAGCCGTTGACTATCTGGATTGCTGAGGGAAGGGTGACTTTTGTGGCTCCATTGTGGACAATAGTGGGAACATGGGTGACTGTCACTGCAGCAGTTTCTTTTCTTTCAGTGTCTCTTGAGCCTGAGACGGAGAGCGGGTCTGACAAGGCCTCATCGGAAACCGGGTGAGACACAACTATCCGTTTAGGCTCCGACTTGCCCTTCAGCATCCTCATAATTGGGGTTTTGCTGATAGAAATCTCGCTGTCCTTTGCTGAGTCTGCCCCATTCACCAGACTCTGCTCCACCACCATCCTCCTGTCCCTCTTCCTCAGCTGTAGAGTAGTGTTTAATGTGCTGGGGTGAACCCTGGCATTGTGCAGGGCCAGCCCCTCAAACTTGGGCGCTGAGACCCCGCAGCTCACGCAAAAGAAGCTGGGGTCTGCGCGGAAGTCTGGGTGCCCAGTGTATACATGATCCAAGAACAAGTTAAGGTCGAGGGTTTCGAAGTTACAAGGCCTACAGGTGTAAGTGCCAGTGCCATCTTTGACAGCCTCCTCTGTCTCTGTTTTAGAAAACTCTCTAAGATCTTGGGGGCTACTTCTGTCCCCTCCAGAAATTCTGGACTGACGGAGAAGCACAGGAGAGTCCCGGTCCAGCTCCTCTGCAGGGCGAATGATCTTGCTGGGAATCATACAAGGAGTCGTGGATTTCCTCTTGCTAGCCATGTTGTGACCACAGGGAGGGGAGGGGTTGGTCAAATGGCTGCGGGTGGGGTGTGAGTGAGAAGTCGGGTTGTCGCTGCTTGACTATAGACCAGGCATGGGGGTGGGAGGACAGCGGGACATGGCTGTAAGCACTGGTCGTTTGCTTGTAGTTCTCACTGCAATTTAGATGAAAACCTGTGATTAAAGACAACAAATGTTTTAGTTCAAGTCACCAGTCATCATGCACTTAGATACACCTGTAATTTGATGTGTTGGTTTGCTCAGCAGAATAAGAAGACACAAGAGGGAAGAATCAAATGAAGGAAGACGGGACTTCTTACATTACAAATACAGACCAGTTTCCTCAGTTGCATAAAAACAAAGACGAGCTGGATGTTTGCAGGTAAGAAGAGGAGGCGATACAGCTAAAAGCAGCCAGGTCTTGTGATAAAGTTCAGATGAACCTCTTCAAATCCACTGCTGCCTGTTAAGGCAAAGTAAATCTCAGCTCCACCACTCCATGAAACTGAAGGCTATCACTTTTATGAGGGCATTGAACAAGCTCATTCTGCCTCTGAACTGAGGGCTTTTGGGGAGAACTGCTGTCCTATCCCCTTCTCTCCCCTCCCCCACACAACTCTGTCTCACTTCCCCTCGTTCAGACACACCCCCACAGAGAGACTACATTCTGTATTTTTTTTAATCTGCCGTTTCTCCAAACACCTTTCCAGAATCTGTGACTGCTACCCGTACTTGTAAATGTATTCATTAAATCAAGTACTGCTTGACTAATGTGCAAGATGATGCTTAAACAGATGTTCTTTAGAAAACTATGCTCACATCTAACAACAGTATAAGCAAAAACTAACAGATGGAAACCCATAGACCTGAATGGGGAGCATTTTTACTGGAGCTCTAGATCCCTGGTTACCAAACAAAATGGCGAAGCTTCCTGTAGAGAAGTTTTTCCCTCCTACACGCCGACTGAGAGGTAGTGATGCAGTGTTGGAGGACAGCTCTAGGGCAATTACTCTCCCAAATCACTCTGCTCCGACATGACACCTCATGCACAGAGAAGCAAAAAGTTTACAAGGGTTCAGCAGCTCAGAAGTTCAACAGGAAAAGTCATAAAACTAAACAAAAATCCAATCTCTCTTTTAAAATCTGACTAGTTTTTCTAGCACACAGCATACGCTACCATTCCTATACACACACACAACACAATTTCCATGGAAACTTCTCTGCAATTGTGTCAGACCAAGCAACAAATACAACAAGAACAATGTGACAA
Source organism: Apogon talboti (assembly GCA_037367365.1). NCBI lineage: Eukaryota > Metazoa > Chordata > Actinopteri > Kurtiformes > Apogonidae > Apogon > Apogon talboti. The sequence continues at coordinate 15,187,457 of JAPQRQ010000026.1, read as the reverse complement.
ATAAAACACCGCCACAGCACCACTATCTCTCTCTCAGGTGAGCAGCACACTGTAAGTCAGCGTCACAGTATGTCAACTTTCTCATCTCTAATCAGACGTAACTTTTAACAGACACAATTACTGCTCTCTCTTTCAAGTACCAAAAGAACACTCACAAAGCCTGGCTTTGCCGCAGAAAGGTCATGGTACATTAGCTGAAAAAAAAAAAAACTGTTAACCCTCACAAGTCTGGTGAGCCACAGATGTCCTTTCAGAGTCAACCTATCCACACTCAAAAGCCAAAAAGTGAATGCATGACTTTGGTTTAGTTAGCAGTTAAACCAGTTCCTCCACAGTACACACACCATTACTTCTGATATCTTTTTATATCAACATAAATACCACTTGAGTAAGTTACTGATAAAAACTGAAACTGAGTGTTCAGATAAAAGCAGTATCACCTTTACTTTGTTACCACTAAGAGAAGTCTACGACTGTCCACTGGATGGAGTGTGAGGGGTTAACAGGCAAATGAAGTTTGCTACTGTGGAGGGAACGTGATGCCCCTTATTCCCCCATACACCCCCTAGAGAGAGTAACTGCCCTTGGCTGGGGTTGTAGTGCACCCCTCCTACTCTCCTGCCATTCAGTTCTGCATCAGGGGGCACAGTGCTGCCAAGGCAGGCTGATCACATGACCAACACAAAGGCTTATGGGTGGGCAGTTCCAGCCATCCATCACGTGGTTGTGATGGGTGTGGGTGGGCAGGCGAGAGGAGAGGGAGAGCGAAAAGGGAGAGAAGAGGATGGTGGGGGATGGGCAGTTGGTTAGGGGTGAGGAGGCGAGGAAGGAGGGGGTGTGAACTGTCGTGGAGGAAGCACTGAGGTGTTTCAGTGAGGAATTTTCCTCCGTTACCCCCCTCTAACCAGTCAACTCCACCCCACCCTGCCAACCCCCGCTCTTCTACGCCACCCTTCATGCTCCAAACTACAATCACACAGTCCTTTCCTCCACCCTCCCTCCACACTGCACTGCAAAGCCTGGAATGTTCCACCCTGAGCTCTTCAGCTAGTGGACAACCTGGAGCCTGGAGTTCAGCCTCAATGTATGTATCTGCACATGCATGTAGCGGTCCACTGTCTCATGCAAAACTCTAAAACAAACAGTGAATCCAGCACCTCCATTTGCAGGAATCAAGAACAGTTAACACTGACACACAGTGCATCAGAGGCAAATAACTTCACATGAAACACTGACGGCATTAGAAACCATAAATACATGTGTTCAGTCACCCGCTGAGATCAACAGGCCTTAATGTGCACATGAGAAATAAAAGGCGGTATAATAAAGACTGAGCTCCTATTGGTGAGTCAAAACGGGCAGCTCATGTCTCAACAATGTCGGCCGCATACGAGTTTGTTGACTCACTGGTGTGAGCGCATCAACCAACAACTTTAATCAGAAACGCTGCACATACATAGGTTGACTGACCATGAGGTGATGGTGGGTTTGTGTCTGTTAGAATTTGCATGTGTGGGTTTCCTGTGAGATTGAGAATGCAGAGGGGGAGGTGGGTGAGGTGAGGTGGGGTGTGGTGGGGTGGGTGTGGGCGCATGTGTACTCGCATTTGTGTGTATGTGGCGAGCGGGGGTGGATGTCTGCATGCCTGTGTGTGAGGCTTGTTTACCGAGGTTGTGAGTTACAATGTTTTCAGTTTGTGAGAGTCTGTGATGTCCCAGTGACGTGGGAAAACAACACGTTTTGTTTGTGTTCTTGGTTCATAACCTATATCGTCTATGGTGCGTCACTTGTTCAGCATGACCTTCTTTCATCCCCTGGCCTGACTCTTGCCTGGGCCTGGGCTACATCCTCAGAGTACAGGCCAATAATAGCACACACACCAGAAATCCTACTGCCTGGCATATTAGTTCAGCTAGATGCAAACCACACCACCCCTCTTATCACCTCACTGAAATTACAGGTGTAATACTTATATTTGTTGGTGCAAGACATAATAAGATGGGCGGCTCATTTCTCCTCTTGCCCACTCGCCTTTTTCTTCTCTCTTCCTCTGTCTCTTCACCCTTGCTCCCCCTCCCTCTCCACCCAGCTCTGCACCCTCTTGCTCGCTCCCCCCTCCCTCCCACTGTTCCTTCTTCTCCGAGCAAGTTTGGCCCAGGGAGACAGTTCGGCAGCGCCACTGGTGTGTTACTGTCCCCATGGCAACCACCTCCTACCCTCTCTCCACCAGCTCATTTCTCTAAAGCACATGCCTGTTTATCCACACGCACACATATGGTTACTCAGATCCACACACACACACACCTCCTATGCCATCCAGTCCCTGGCTCTAGTGGGGCCTGTTTGTTCCACACACCCCTGTGAGTGGTATTTGGAGAGTCCCTGCCCTGCTCCTATTTCAGTACCTCCCTCGCACGGTGTTGATGTCTCCTAGCTAGGTGTGGTCGTCGTCGCCAAGGCATGCTATTGGCCAGAGCTGATGCTGTCTCTTCCTGTTAACTTGAGTTCTTGTCCAGTCATCTGCCTCGGCAATGCCCTGCTCCAGGCTCTGTGTGGCTCCTGTGTTTGGCCTACAGCGGCCTGAGGCATGCATGGCCCCTGGTAGGCGAAGCAGGCATGGAGACAAAAAGAGGCCCGAAACCACAGCAGATACTATCTCTTTCAGAGAATAGAACCACATCACTCCCAAAGTGTTATCAGCCAATTATCAAGTCTGCACCAAAAAACAAAAACAAAGCCTTTTCGTCATCTTATACGCTTGACCAAAGGACACAGCATTTGCCAGTTACTTAATTGACTCCCACATTAAACAACAGCTCCACAGTTCATTCACTCACACCTTTATTGACAACCTCAACTTATACATTTAGTGCGCCTCAACTTCTGACGCCATCTCAGATCTTGTGCAGTACTGGTAACACATCAGAAAACCTCAGTGCCATTGTTCCTACAGCGTCGTTTCATGTGCACCCGAGTCCCATCTGGGCTGCTCCCAGGTCAGGGAGTGGATGACTGTGTGGGTTGTAAACGGCTACATTGCTGTGACCACTGCCAGTGCATGCGTTAAAAGTGGGTTGCTGAGAGAGGAGGGAGAGAAAAATGGCGGAGTACCATGCTCTGTGCTGTCCAACCTAAAATGGCTGACATCACAAGCTGTTAACCAGCCAAGCAGAGCTGAGGCTGCTCCTGCTGCTGACCAAAACCTGCTTGCACTGGAAGTATGAGTGGATCGCACTGCTCTCCACAACGCCTGCAAAACAAAAGGCTCCTGACAAGCAGATGAATTGGTTTTTGTGGTCATACTTGGTAGAGATCTGCAAGTAAGCAGTCATTACAAAGGGTCAACACACAAAAGGGATCAAACTTTTATTCTTAATGCGAGGACATTTCAGGAGTCAGACACAAAAAAACCTTTAGAACAAGTCAGCAGAGGAGCATTAGAGGAATAAAACACAACCTGGAAGAGTAGAAGAAAAGACTTCAACACATGAAGCACCAAAAAAAACAAAAAAACAAAAGAGTACAAGGCTGAAAATCTTTACAGAAACAGGCAAAAAGGAAATTAAACTGTGTCAGCTGCAAAACTACAAGGGAGGAGAGAAGAAAGAGAGGCAGGTGGCGGTGATGGAGGGAGAGTGAGACTAGTCAATGAGATGTGGAGACACGGCGTTGAAAGCACAATGACACACAACAAAATGAGGCCCATAATAGTAATGACAACAATAATAGTAACAATAATAATAATAGTGCTGTGAGCATTGGTTTTCCCCTTCCATTTCCTGGGCAATAACATGAAAAACAACACCATTCTCAGTGTCAAAGGTTTGCTGTGTGTGATCAACAGATACCTGGATTAAGCTGCATGTCTATGCCTGGGACTCACGTGGACATGAGACACAAATTAGCTGTCTGGGAAAGGCTGGCTCTAATCCCCTTGACTTACACACTCAACACTGATCATAATAAGTAACAAAGAAAACAGCCTCCAAACTCATAACTGGCTGGCAGCAGACATGGGATACTCACTGGCTCATCATATGGAGAGTTTATTAAAAGTCTGCCAGCTGTGTGTCAAGTGCACATGTTAGGAGTTCCAGCCAAAACACATTTAAGATTATATGGGAACATCCTGGCATGGATAGATAGATGGAGATGCTGTTTTCTGGTGAAACTAAGAGGTAAGAGGTCAAAGTGATGAATGAATGTGATTAAATCAGAGGCGTCAAACATATGGTCCACGGGCCATAACCGGCCCGTAAAACAGTCCAATCCGGCCTGTGGGATGAATTTGTGAAATGCAAAAATGACACTGAAGACATTAACAATCAAAGGTGGCAAAATAATTTTATATCAGGAGCCACATACAGCTCAATATGAGCTCAAGTGGGTCGGACTAGTAAAATACTATCACGATAACCTAGAAATAATGGCAACTCCAGATTTTTCTCTTTGTGTGTCTTTGTGTTAACAAAGTCAAATTACATGAAAATGTTTACATTTACAAACTATCCTCTCATAAAATAAATCCACTGTGATCTTTAAGTTGTAATGCTGAGAATAGAATAGAATAGAATAGAATAGAATAGAATAGAATAGAATAGAATAGAATGCCCTTCATTGTCATTATACTGAATGTACAATGAGGCTGGAGAACTTCTCCTTTTTCAGTGCAAACAGATATAAAATTTAAAAAAAAATACAATGTACAAAATATATACAACGTTAAGTCCTGTTGCAGTGCAATTAACTCTATATACAGATAAAAAGGATAAAAATTGAGAATATAAAAAATTTAAAATGTATTGCACAGGATGGTTGTATATTTACAGGGTAATTATAGTGCACAGTGATTAATGCTCACAGATGAATATATATGACATATGATTATTATTTCTAGAATGATTGTATTGCACGGGATGAATGAATATTGAGGTAGCATTCTGAGTAGTACAGCAGCAGTGACTGATAGATATGTTGCACATTGTCCAGGTCGTTACATGCGAGAGGCATAATATTATTAAAATTTTGTATATTTTTCTTAAGAAACTTCAGGATGTGTAGGTTATTCACATCTTTTAAAAACGATAGGCTACTTTGTAGATGTAAAGATTTTCATAATGTAATTTTACTTTTTCCTGGTCCACCTGAGATCATATTGGACTGGATGTGGCCCGTGGACTACAATGAGTTTGACACCCCTGGATTAAATTATATCAAATTATTATTGTTATTATTATTATTCATAAGTTGCTAAAGCTAACATGTTATCAGTGCGGTTCCTGCCCCCACTGTATATGAATATAATGTTAAAATGTTGTGCACAGTAATAATTAGTAACATTGAACTCTTTCCCGTCAGTGTCTGAGCGCAGCAGCGTCAAACATTTCCGAAAATGATGCGTGTTCACCTTCCGCTCAAGTTCGGCGGAGTGAGCCCCAACTTAACGGGCTCGTCTTGGTTATTTATTAAAAACATTGTAGCCCATTCAGAGGAGGAAAAGGCAAACCCCCAGACCCCAAAAAACTCCTCTCTCTCTCTCCTCCCGTTGGCTGTCGCCATTTTAAGCAGGCGACATGCAGCTGGCCAGCACCGCGGAGTCGAAGCGCAGCCCGCAAAGGTAGGCGCCACGACAAGTTTGGGACCGTAGAACACTCGTGTAAATATGCGTGATAAAAGCCCACTCACCTCGCTTGGTCGGAGCTCAGTGTCAGCGGCGCAGGTTGGTAAAAGTTTACAATGATATCGTCTATGACGGGGAGGTTCGGGCTTCACTGATGGTAACTTGGAGGTGGAAGCCCCCCTATGTCCATCCGCGGGTGATAACCGTGACACCGGACACGCACCGGACGCTTCACCCCCCTCCTCCTCCACCACCACCACCTCCTCCTCCTGTTCTCTTTGCGCTTGTTTATTTCGCCTGGCTCTCGGGGTTGAAAGCAAGGCAGTGGAGAAGAGGAAAATACGACCGACGTACCGAGGGAAGAGACGGACACGTGACAGAGACGTCACTGACGGTGGAGTTGGCGTGAGAGCTCGAGCTCCGCCGTGGAGACAGCGCGAGCTAGTGAGTCAGACATCCCGTCCCGAGTCCGACCCAAGAGCGGCAGAGAGGGAGGGAAAGGAGGGAGGGAGGAAGGGGGAGGGGGGCAGGTTGTGTGGAGAAACGGGGAGAGACGCTCACCTGTGCCGTTTAAATGTGATGTTAGAGCGGCTCACACCTGTCCCCCTCCCAGGTGACCCCGCTTAAAGACACAGTACACCCCACGCGCATTGTCTCCTATATAAATCACATCCGCTGACAATAAACCTCTGCAGAAAATATATAAAAACATCCACATTTGATTTAATATGTCTGCTCCTGATTCATTCTTTTAATAACAGTGGCTTATTATTATTTCACTCTAAATCTGATAAAGTTCTTAAGGGAGTCCTGATTTCTTATCCACCCTCAGGCCACATGAGTCTGCGCATAAATCTAGTTTACAGATTCACACTATTACACATTTGTGTCAGTGGTGAAAGAAGACAGACAGGTAGGGTATTGCCTTTTTTATGGTTCATATAAAAACAAAATAACGTTTCACACATTAGCAGTCAAATAAAAGAATGATAATAAAAATGTGTAAATAAGTTCAAATTTGACCGTAGATCTAATTAACCATGTTAATAAGTTACAATTAGACTAAACCAGATCAATATTATAAATAAATACATACAATTCAAATTTTTACCATAAATGGTATTGCATTACAACTGTATTACCAGCAAATTGTAGCATTAATAGTGTGAGTGTGTGTGTGTGCAGTGTTTTACTATGATTTTTTAAGTCCTATTACTGCTGAGCTAACCCTAACCCATAAATAGTGTGTGTGTGTGTGTGTGTGTGCGCAGTGTTTTACTATGGTTTTTTTTAAGTCATATTACTGCTTAGCTAACCCTAACCCATAAATAGTGTGTGTGTGCAGTGTTTTAGTATGATATCTGATTTTTTAAGTCATATTACTGCTGCGCTAATGTACATGTTGCATTTTACTCATGTAGATGTTTAAGTACATTTTTATCTTATCTTGATGGTTTAGTTCACACCCACGTATCATATTTATTAAAATCATCATATGTTTGTAGCTTCACTGTCCTGTGAGAATCATAGGTTTTAATGTTCTCATAAAAAATAGCCCTGCTTTCCAGCTACTTCAAGATGTGGTTTAGGAAGTATGAGAATCAGAATATCCAAAATATACATATTTGAAGATGGGTCTCCACTGGAGAGGAGGGGTAGAAAGTTTGATAAAAGTGTTAATAAGTAAATTATCTCAAATTTAGTCTACAATATTTGAGTAGTACATTCCAACACTTGTGCATGTATATTCCCAAACTGATATACAGACAAGGTGACAAATTAAAGGAAAAAACAACATAAAGTGATGTGATGTTACCCAGTACCCCTCTCTACTGCAGGGATGACAACCAACAAATTTCCTCATGTGGTGTTTTGATAAAACATTGGTCCAAAATCTCCCTCATTTGGATTGAGCTCTAGTGAGTGTGAAGGCCACAGTGTATAATTCACATCTTTTCCAGACTCGACAGGCTGTTCAGGTGGCTTTGTCATCCTGGAAGAGACCACTCATCAGGTTACAATGAGGTATTTACTTACATAATCCACCTTGGAACAGCCAGTAAGACATCACAAATATCCTCATCTCATTATACGTCTGTTGCCATTTTGTTATTAGGAACGTCTATGGCAAAACAAGTTTATCTATACAGTGCATATCATTCACAAAGGCTAGACAGTGTGCTTTACATAAATGAAAGAAAGATCCAGATGAAAATAAACATAAAGTGCTTAAAATATAGAACATCCAATTGATAAAGAATGTATATACATAATATACATAATATATACATAATAAAGAGAAAGTGCTGGGTGCACTGAAATCACGATAAAAGAGAATTGGACAAATACAGTCCACCTTCAAGAATACAAAATACATTACACGTTAACATCATGTTGTAGAATTCAGTGCATTATCAGCATGTTATTGTAATTTTTAGCACTTCTCATAATACAGCAATTTCACAAGCTCCAAATAAAACATTCCCAGACACAGTAAAATCAATTCCATGTTGAAGAGAAATAATAGTTAAAATGCCTCTACAGTGACAGTATGGTAAAACACCAACTTTTTTTCTGAAATATAGAAGCGTTGACATGTTTCTCAATTATCTTAGTGGGGCCAAGACCTTTTTTAATATTTGTTTTTGGCTTTTCATGCCTTTATTGGGTAGTGGGAGTGTAAAGAGAAAGATAATACAAGGAAAGACTGTGTGGGGATGACGTGCAGCAAATAGCCTCAGTTGTTATAAGTCCTCAGCCAATACTGAGAAGTCCTTCACACTTCTTTCATCATATAATTTGATTAGAATTGAGTAGAATTTAGTCTATGGTAATATCTTGTGAATCCAAAGTTGTGTTTCAGATCCTTTCACATGGTTTTTCTTTCTGTCAGACTTTATTTTCCTTTACTGAATCAGTTTTCTTATTTTGTCCAATGAATTTTGCAGCTCAAACTAATTTAAACCTTATAATCAAGTTACTGGAGAAATTAAATTACTAATATATAATGATATAATGATCCAACAATGAACATAGTGTTGACCAGGAAGAGCCGGAGCTGGAAGTAAAAGTCATTATGTTCAGGTTATTTTAAAAGCCCCCTGGTGGACAACAGGGACATGGACACTTAACCAGATGGAAAAAATACAGTATTAGCCTATTTACAGGACAGTAATAAAGTGGATAATGCACATCATACCATTATACCATAGATTTATTCCATATATTACACAGTTTTATTTGTATTATCAGTTTGTCTGAATACAGAATAGTTATAGGAGCATCTATAGCTGAATTAGTTATTGATTGAATGAATTAAAAATTCAGTCTGAACAACCAGACCTTTGTAACTACTACTAATAGTAAAAAATAGGCTTACCCACCATTAGGTTTGTTGTTTTATGCATATGGATGAACAACACCATTTCTACAGAGAAAGGTGACATGCATTTAGTGTTACCTCCCTTTGCACTAAATATGTCTTTTTACAAGAACTCTGTTGTGCAAATAATACAAGATTTACTGCGATAATCTGTTTTTGATTTGCACCAGGTTTCATTCAACAGATGTCACCCTAAATCCTGACTTTTGCCATTAGAAGCCATTTAGTTCCGATATGTTCAGTGTTGTGCATATTTCCAGCTGTATTTTAATAAAGAGATTCAGAGATAAGTATGTATGTTCATTAATATGCTACAAAAACAAATAGGATAAAGGTGGACAAAGACTGTACATCAGTCACGACTCTTGGTTTTATTGAGGTCTTCATAAAGAACATCTGGATTAAATGTAGGGAAATCTAAATAAATTTCTTAAAAAGGCAGATGATCATGTTGTAGTAGGGGAATGTGTAGGTTGTCTGTCCAGAGGAAATAAAATTTGTGCGCAGGATTAAGTGTAAATCCTGAAAATGTGTGGATCGAGACACAGAGGTCAATCCCTGAACGTGCTTTGGCAACACTGTTTGTTTACAGTGAAAGCTAAAGCAATAACACCTCTCCACCACTAGGGAGCGCTGTAGTTTTATTTGCGTTTTGGCAGCAACAGCGCAGTAACGTCGCACTGTCTCATTGGCTACTCGCGACTGGGGTCAAACAGTGTCGCGCATGCGCAGATGTCCTTTTTGGGTGAACGTCTGAAATCTGTCAGATCAGCGGAGCGTATCTTCTCCTAATACCTTCAAATATCCGACAGTACTTCCTGTCCCTAGTAAATGCTGAATGATTTATCCTAACTCGAGCTGTAACCAGTTTGGGATTTTGTGCTTTTCGACGTGTGTGGCCAACGGGAACAGCAAAGAATGACGAGCAGTTCAAAGCGGAAAGAAGAAAGTCATCTGGCGAATGGGGGTGTAAAACAGTCCACATGGAGCAAAGCCTTCAACAGTAACGCGGTTTGGGAAGAGAAGGTCAGTGTGTCGCCATTTGGTGTAGTTCTTGGGTTATCTTGTTGCAGGAACTGAGATAAGTTTTCGCAAAGTTTTTAAATCTACCCGGTTTGTTGCCGGGTACTCATAAAGACTGCTAACTGGAGCTAGCTGCGGTGCTAAGAATTAATCTGATTTGTTGGGACTAGCAATCAAGTCGAAAGGAATAATGATCAGTTTATAGTCGAGGGGGTTGAGCTTTGTAAACAATACAGACATGCAGATGGCCCCAATGAGTCCACATAGATAAACTCTCATTTTAACACCCATATTTACAAGTATCCTAATCCCTTATTATAATTCTAAGTAGTCATCTCTGTTTCTGTCCTGCAACCTGTCATTAAGCTGAGGCCTGCCCACAATGACATAGGGCAATCTAGAAGAGAAACAAGACTGGATCATCGTCCACACATTTAGCCAAAACATCATGATAAAACAATTTAACTGCAACAATTAACCAATCTGTTGTCACTATTAAACTGTTCCCCAAGTATTTTATAGTTAAGTCACTGGTTTGAGTACCCTAGATTTGAATATTTTCTGGTTTCTTTGTTCCTATGTGACACAAAACTGAATATGTTTGGCTTAGGGGTGTAGTAAGACATTTTAGGACATCATCATGAGCTTTGGGAGACGCTGATCAACATCTTCCAAAATTTCTGACATTCTTTAGGTCAAACAATAAGATGAGTAGTTGTGACAGTAATGAACAGAGTAATCAACAATGAAAGTAATCAGTATTTGCAGCAGGTTATATGGACCGCTGTCTTTAAAAGTTTATTTATCAGTATATAGTAGAAGGTTTCATCCCCGATAACCTGTGTAAGAACTCAGTGTGGACATGGAGAGAACTAGACATGATCTGCATTTAAATTCATACCATAACATGTAGCATCATGTAGCATCAGTATTGGTTTTACACCAAATAAAGTCACTTTGTCTTTGCAGGATGAGTTTTTAGATGTGATCTACTGGCTCCGGCAAATTATTGCAGTAATTCTTGGAGTGATATGGGGGGTTGCACCATTGAAAGGATTTCTCGGAATAGCCATGTGAGTACTTTGTGCAGCCCATCTCACTTCTTACTTGAATGCAGAAAAAACTGAAAATCTAACATCCTTTGGCTTTCCTTCAGATTCTGCATCATCAATGCTGGCGTCCTGTATGTATACTTCAGCAGCTTTCAGCAGATTGATGAGGAGGAATATGGTGGCACTTGGGAACTCACCAAAGAAGGATTCATGACATCTTTTGCTCTCTTTCTGGTAGGAATCCAAGTATTTACACAAAGCAGTTAACAGAAAATGTATAATACGCATTTTGATTTAAAGCTAATAACTCTTCAAAGTAAAATGTTCATTATATGTGATTATTGGAGGGGATCTTTAAGGATCAGACTGATCTTTTTCATACCTCTGGGTCAAGTGTATTGTTTGTAATTGTCCGTCTCTCTCTCTTTTCCAGGTGGTGTGGATAATCTTTTACACAGCTCTACATTTTGATTGAGAGGACTCCACAGGACACTAATAACAAACATTTCTGTTGAAGCAAATGGTCAAGACACAGGAACTCCATGGCTCGAGGAGATTTAAGGCTCCTCCATACAGTACGATTTCTCAATGTGCAGTGCATCATGGGAATTGAGTTCGATCCCAGCAAGACCACCGTGATGAACGTGTTAAGATACACCATTGTTCTTTGACGGTTACTCCTTGTATGGCACCTTCCATTATATTTACTGTATGTTTTACTTCCTTCCTCACACCACAGTCAACATGTGTGTAAAACACTAAGAATACAGACAGCAAAGAAGTAACAGATCGCTTATTTATCCCAGTTTACTGCACATGAGCTGGTCAGAGAAATTCTAGGAAGCTGCAAAAAATATATAGTCATTAGTCCCATTAGTTAAATTTATTGACAAATGATTTGAAATTTAACTACAAAGTTATATATTAGTGTTGTCAACTAATTTAGGGACAAAAAAAAGCTGCAACTGTAAAGAAGCATTAATAAAATATTAGTCCTTAGTTCTTCTACAACATCTGGTATCCAACAAATTGCAATAAATGTAGTTAACCACAGCTGACTGTACAGAAAACTAATTTGTGCTGAGATTAATCTTGAAATAAATAAATAAAAGTCAAATCAATGCTGGAAAAATGTGCATATCAGCTAATATCCAATCCCAGTATCTGCCAGCAGTACAGTATTGATGCACTGTTACTTGAGTCAAGAGCTCAGAACCTGAACTATCTGTCCAGTTCATTTCTCTAAGCAAAAAGGAAGGAAACATGCATGCTGTTTCCAGATACAAACAGATTTAAGCTGAGTCTGGTCTGTGCACTGCCATGGTTTGCTGTTCATGTACCATGTCATTTATTAACGCCGTTAGTTCAAAGGGTAAAAGTAATAAATTTTGTTTTTCTTCAGAGTCTTACCTGTTATTTTAAAATTAATTTAAACTTGTCTGTAAATTCTGTACAATGTCCCTTTTTGTCAAATCCACCTTGTATTACACACATTTATTTGTACTCATGTTATATCTTGTTTGATGTAACATATTTCTCAGTATTTTATAGTGAAGAACTTTTAAAAACAGTTCTTGCAAGATTATTGTAACGATACTGTTATATTAGATATGCAGCTGGTGTTTGAAAGGATTGTATTTTCTGATCAAGTCTTTTGGGAATCATTAAACATGGGCTTTATTTGGCCTCCATTTTCAAAGAAAGTCTATGTGTTTTATTGAAGAGTGAATGCATAAACTGTTCAATAAAAAATCTAGTTTGGCGCCTGTTAGTCTGAACGATTATGATGCTGACTGTTTTTTTTTTTTCCCCCACAGTACTTGGGTTGACTTGTCAAACAGGTTTTGATAACTGCAACAACCACTGGATTCAGTTTTGCCTCTAACTAGTCGAAAGAGCCAGAATTATTGCAGAATATTCTTGGTTATACTTGTTTGGACATTGACTATATTCAATGAAAGGCCTCAGATTAACTCATGATTTCAAGTCATTTGTGGCAAAGAAAGTAGGATTTTCAACCAAATTCTTATCTTGTACATCATTGTTTAGACCTTGTTTTTCAAATGTCAGTATTTTCAGTTATTAAATACTAACTCTGATTTTTTTCCCTCAGATAAAGGACTTTCTGTCTAAATATCTCAAGTTTTTGACACAGTAGAATTTAACTCTATGTTAGTCACCTGGGGTGTTTCGACACCCCAACTTTTTTAAATTGCTCATAATTTCCAAATTAATAATTTTTTCTTTC
>JAPQRQ010000026.1:15135525-15169725 GCA_037367365.1 Apogon talboti | reverse complement strand
GAGTTGAATAGTTAGAAAATGTTACGTAGCTGTCGTTTCAATATGAACAGCTGCATCATCTGTCTGTTATTTTGTTACAGTCCACTGCTGTATTTTATGATCTACGTCCAATGAGCAGATGGGTGCTCATGGAAACTTATAATTAACTTTTTAATTCAACTCACAGTGTGGTGTAATGTGTCAAGCTGACTCTGCCAGGATGTCATTTTCACAAGGATGCTATTTTTATTTAACACACAAGTCTGATCACATTTTGAGTAGCTAATCCAACTTCCGAATCAGGATAACTTTTTTCCCCTACATTTCCGCCGTGGTTTGACGTACTGTATGTCACACCTCTTTTACATATCACAGGTCTGATTGCTGTAAACGCTTCCGCAAAGGATACGCTTCAGTCATAACTCTTGATAAGCCTCCTTCTCTTTGGTCTTGCTCTTGACACATCCTTACAGATGGCACAGATCAGCCCTATTCCCACAACACTAGTCTTACCTGTGCATTTCTGGTAATTTGTAATAATAGCGGCGGACTTCTTCGATCTCAATCCCATGTAAATCTGCCATGTTTGTGATCTGTACTAAAAAAATTCAACACCAAATACTTCAGCAAATAATATTACTCCTATGCAAATGGACATCTCTTTAATTTGGTGGAATATGCAACATTTGTTTCCTCCACGCATTTATTCTTTTTATTTCCTGGTTGAGGATGATGTAGGCTGTGCTGGTGGTGATAAATTAAATTAGGAAAATATAGCAAGGATGTTCACAGAAAGATCAAACTTAAATCTCTCAGAAAAGGGACATCTGTAATGATGATATGGATGACATGCACGACAACTGCTTTAACCTCCTGGGACCCACTGTCCATGTATGAGGACAAGAAATTCACAGCTTTATACAAAAAAAAGAAACAAGTGTCCACTGCAAATGACAGTCCATAAAATTTTTTAAGAATGCATCTGAAAAAACTGTTGAATCATGATGTTTCCAATGTAAGGAATTATTTAATTAAAAAAAGCCAAAATTCAAGCAACAGTTTTCTGTCTTTCAACTATTATCTGTAAGTAGTGAACCTGCCCTTGACATCAGTGAATTTGAGTAAAAAACAGACTTGCTTATCCTGTTCCATTGCGCCACGTAAAACACAGATATTAAGGGTTAATTTCCAAATCACCAAGGGTCAACAGGTTATACCAGTCCTGTGCAAAAAGGGGCTTTGTATCATTACTGGGTCTCTAGCATCTGAAATGTTGGCCTGGCAATACACTAATTTTGTAAGACATGAAAATACACAAATATTGGAGACTACTGGTTTAGTCTGTAACAGTGTATGGTTTGTAAAAGCTTATAATATTGTCCGTTTTGAAGCATCTTTTAAAAAATAACTAAAGCTCCCAAATAAATGTAGTGGAGTTAAATATGTGTAATATCTCCCTCTGCTGTAGGGGAGTGGAGGTCAAATAAAAAGGAAATGCACACTTAAAATTACAGTGCTTGCTTTGGTAAATCTGTAGGTCAATGAAAAGCCTGTATGTGCTTCAGTTCCTTACAGACGGCATGTTGGTGCGGGAGATGATGGCTGATCCGCTTCTGAAAAAATACAGGCAAGTGATAACAAATCAGGTTTTATCTTGTGAGGCTGTCTTTCTTGTCTTATGTTGTTTCATATGTCCTTTCTTGTCATTTTCAGTGTGTTGGTGCTAGATGAGGCACATGAGAGAACCCTGTACACAGACATAGCCATCGGTTTATTGAAGAAGGTAATGTCATCTCATGCTCCTGTCACATATATTAAACGCATAACTTTTTAAGTACAGTATTTACAAGGCCGGCTGGTCATTCCTTAAACCTGTGACTCCTCCTCCTCCTCCTCCTTCATCCTTCACTTTTTCATCTTTTACATTTTCCTTGTTTTTTCATTAGATTCAGAAGAAGCGGCGAGACCTGCGGCTCATTGTGGCCTCTGCCACTCTGGATGCCAAGGTGATTGCATCATTAAGATGAACAGATATGCATGAGTAGAGAAAAAGAGCGAAACAAAGACGGATGCGGGAAAAGTTGATGTCAGGTCAAATCACATTGTACTGACATCTGCGAAAACACAGATGAAAGACAGACACAATCAGGCCATGACTGTGGCCAGCATCAGGCCAGTCAGCTGAAATGTCATATCAGACATCCAGTTTGTTGAACAAGTCTTTTATCTACATATGCAAATTATTTAGTTAAACTGCAGTAGTAAGCTGCCTACATTTTTATTTTTAAGAAATGTCAGATTGGGGGCAACAAGAGTAATTCATGACCTTACCGAACTTTCCTGACTTTTTATTAGCTCACCAGCCGATAGGTTATGAACTATTGTGAAGGCGCTGTGTCTGGCGTCGTCTACGTCTTCGGCGTTGTCTTTGTAGTTATCTTCGTCATCTTCGTTAGCAATTTCTTCAAATGTTTTCTCTGACAAACTACTGTTCGGATTCATTTCAAATTTTATATGTAGCTTCCTTGGGACAATGTCTACAACGTTTGTTCACAGTTTTTAGAAATTTAGATTTTGGAATTTTTGAAATTTTTTTAAAAATTATTAAAAATGTGCCTTTACTTATAATGAGCCATATTTTGATGGCTTGTAACATGGAAATGGTTACAGATATCAATATAGCTACTATTTAACAGTGATAGGAAGTCATATATGGACTTTCATTATATCCTCGAAATGGAGTTTCTGCCACTATCAGGTCGATGTAGCTCAAATTGAGTTCATATCGATTGTCTAACAATTATCTTTCTTCATGCCACTACTTTGAGTTTACATGATGTCATATTTTGACACCAGGTGGTGTGTTTTTTCCAAATGGTTGAGGGAGCAGAGGATTAGGGGGATTTTGGGGATATACCCTTGCTGTCGCCCCCCGACAGCGTAAGCCTGGTTTAATTTGCTGAGTTATCCTCAAGTGAAAGTACCATCCACATATATTGGGGGATTGATCTCCTGCATCAAAACCACAGGACTCTAACATAGCGGCAGAACCTGACAACCTCACAAATTTAAGTTGTTATTGATTCTTGATAGAACATCCCGGTGAGCTACAGAGCCATTGGTCTTGTCTGTTACATATATGATCATGTTCATTCTATTTACTGATTAATGTGCTTTTCACTGTTAAAAGTGAAGTTGTGGCATGGAGTTTGCATAAATTACATGTAGTTTCATCTTTTTTCTAACAATATTACTCTCATCTGCAGAAATTCCATGAGTTCTTCAACTTGAATGAATCTACTGATCCCAACAAAGACACATGTGGTATCCTGACCGTGGAAGGACGCACCTTTCCTGTGGACGTTTTCTACACTGTCAGGTACTCACACAGATATAATGCAGTCAGAGCAACTGCTGTATAATCTGCCTGTTAAATTTTAACCGGGAAGTGTGTATGTGGTTCTGTCTCAGTCCTGTTCCTGACTATGTGAAGGCCACAGTGGAAACGGTTCTGAAGATCCATGAGACCGAGGACGATGGAGATGTTCTGGCTTTTCTTACTGGGCAGGTTTGTGGCCTTCGCTTTAACTCAGCTCCTCTACTTATTGGCTTGGCCTTTATGAGCGTCTGTTCATTTTGTCTTCTTTTTCCATTGTCCCTTGCATGTGTTGCTTTAGGAGGAAGTGGAGAAGGTGGTGTCCCTTCTGCAGGACCAGGCCAGGTCTCTGTCTCGATATGGAATGAAGAAACACCTGAGAATTTTGCCTATGTATTCTGGTCTACCTTATGCTGAGCAGATGAAAATCTTTGAGAGGGCACCATCTTCTGTGCGTAAGGTAAAAGCCCTTTGGTTTCTGCACATATAGGAAGCGGACATAAACATAAAGCATCTAAAGTGACACCGAACACTTATTTCATACTTGTTTTTAATAGCAAAAATCCAGATTTTACATTGATTTTGAGCATGTGAACACACAGTCCTTAATGTAAACACATTTCTTACAAAGATTTAACACATACACTAATGTGAGAAAGATCACTGCAGACTACGAAAAGGAAGAATTAGCGTAACTCAATAAATCTAACACATTCCTGTGGTATGTTTCTTTCAGGTGGTGGTGGCCACTAACATAGCTGAAACCTCCATCACCATAAATGGAATTGTGTTTGTCATTGACTGTGCATTTGTGAAGCTGCGGGCCTATAACCCTCGCACTGCCATTGAATCACTGGTGGTTACTCCCATCTCCAAGGCTTCAGCCAGCCAGAGAGCTGGGAGAGCTGGGAGAAACCGACCTGGAAAATGCTTTAGATTATACACAGGTATGTATGACCTTCAGGGATAAAAGAGCATTGTGTGAGGGTGTATTATTAACAGTAGTGGTAAAGTATAGTCTTTTGTCCTTCTCCTTCCACCCTCACTGCTTGATATATTGTCACTCCTTGCCTTGCTCTCTTTGTTTCTTATTGCCTCTGCTGTCTCTAACAGAGGAGGACTTCGAGAAACTGCCTGCCTCTACTGTGCCAGAGATGCAGCGTACCAATTTGGCTCCTGTCATCCTGCAGCTCAAAGCATTAGGCATTGACAACGTGCTACGGTTCAGCTTCCTGTCTGTGAGTAGCTCATTTTGCATCCACAGGGTGGCTGCGATGTGTTCACCCACTGTGAAAAGAAATGTTCTTCACATTTTAATTAGTGAGAATAGCCTCTGGCCCATAGGAGAAAAAAATGCACAGAAACCATGAAATTAATGCAGTCATTGTTTGTACTTTTAAAGATGTAATGTAATGATCTGTGATGGACCATCACACAGTGGAAACGTACACTGCGGGCAGATGCCTCTGAGCCTAAAGAAGTACCAGGCGCTTAATCTGGACACTGTTGGCATATAGCTACCTTTTTGCACAGTAGATTCATAAGAATGTAACTCCTTATTGTAGAACTTGACAAGGGTTTGCTAAAGTAATCCTTGACATTAGTAATAGATACATGATGCTTCTAGATGCAGTGGTGTCTAAGATGAGTTACGCAGCTTAGATTTGTGCACTTTGCCTGATTCGTTGCACCTTTTTATTTATGTATTTATTTATCTATTTATTTATTTATTCTTTATATTTAATTTTTTATTTGGCAGGGACAATACATATACGTATTGTTATAATTTAAAAATATGACACTGATGCATTGTATATAGGATTTGTAGCCATAGAGGCTAATTTGCAGACCGTGTCCCCGAGTAGGCTTTTAAGAAGAAGAATCTTTATCAGTATATTGTACATGTGGACATACAACACACAGCCTAACTGAACCTCTGCATTTGTCCCATCATTAGCTGAGCATGCAGGAACACACCATACACTGCAGACTAGGAGCAGTGGGCTGCCATGACAGGCACCAGAATGGGGTCTCCCAGAGTGTTCCTGTTTTCTCAGAGCCAGAGATACTCATCATATCTCATTAATCTCAATTCACCATGTACTGATACTCCACTTATGGTGAAAGTATAACTGAACAGCATTAAAACCAACAAAGACTAAGCATTTGACAAAAGACACACATGTTGACACAGATCTAGAAACAATCAAACCATGCTGCAAGAAAAGAAAACATAATTCAGTAATACAAAAAGTGATGTATAATGTTGTGATGCATAACAGTAACTAACACCCCCTCCCCGCCGCTCCCCCTTCTCAGCTTTCTCATTCATAACGCCACCCGACGTTGTCCCAACGCCCCCCGGGGGGGTGGTAGCACCCCCGTTGAGACACACTGGTTTAGATCAATGCTGGATATGATTCAGAGTTCACAGATTTGTTGTTGTTTGTTGTTGTTGTGGAGTATACACCTTTACTGGGTGAGATATCAAAATCCTCTTCTATGTTTCTTTGTGGAACATTGTTTTAAAGCTTTCATTTTTTTCCTAATACATCTGAGACCAAATTGGCAGACCTTGGTCCATGTTTACTCCTGAAGGACTAGGCCCTTCCTAGATGCTACTGTTGTACCACATCATGAGTACAATCATTCTTCTCCATTCTTTTAACTCGTTACTATCCCTAAACTGCTGCTGTCACAGCTTCTTTTGGAATGTATTGTAGGCTTTATTGTGTATATGTAATGTACATATATTTATAAATATAATGTAGTTAACCAGACAAAGCACTAAATATCTTTTCTTCATACTTCATCAATTAAATTCAAGTCACCATACATTTATAAATAATTATTGTGTGTATTTTCCCATACTATATAGTTCATTTCTAGAGTAAATAATTGAAGAGGTAACTTGATCATCGTCCTTTGTTCTGCTTTTGCAGCCTCCTCCTGCTCAGACCATGGTTCAGGCTTTGGAACTGCTCTACGCCCTAGGAGGTAGGAAACAAGGCTGTTCCGCAGGGTGGAAGTATGTCCTTGAGCTGCAACACTAGTTTTCATAATTTTGTGTTGGCGTGCATCTGCCTTGTTAAGGTGTCCTTGCATCAGATGCAGATTCTCAGCCCTGTTGTCTGTTGGCAGGTCTTGATCATTACGGCCGCTTGACTGATCCCATGGGCGTGCGCATGGCTGAGTTTCCTCTCAGCCCCATGTTTGCCAAGATGCTCCTCGAGTCAGGAAACTTTGGCTGCTCCAAAGAGATTGTTACCATAGCAGCTATGATGCAGATTCAGAATATATTTGCCGTTCCACCCAATCAGAAGAAAGCTGCTGTAAGTGAAAACGGGCTTTGAAAAGCAGAACATTGTATATTTGTTAGAAGTGCTTTGTCAGCGTTACAGTTATCCAACTTCTGCTATCTCACCCCACAGGCCCGTGAGCATAGGAAATTTGCTGTTGCTGAGGGAGACCACCTCACCATGCTAAACGTGTATGAAGCATTCATTAAGGTATTGTGTGTGTTTTTATATGTATGTAGCTCAGTCAGTGACCATGAACGCAACACTAAAGGCTTGCAAACTCAGCAAACCTCGGGAATAAAGTCTACTTTGTTCGACTTCTTTGCAGCATCAGAAGAGTTCGCAGTGGTGTCAAGAACACTTCCTCAATTATAAAGGTCTGCTTCGTGCGGTGACTGTACGAGAGCAGCTGCGGCGTCTCATGAACAAATTTAAGGTGCCAAGGACCTCTAGTGAAGGTACATACTGTATGTGTGTATTTAACATAATATAATATCGGGTGTCTCTGTGCTAAGCAGACCCTATAACATCTGCTCATCACATTGTTAATTTTTCATGCAAACATGGCCATGTTATGGATTTACATTCATATTTATAGTTTCTAGGCAGCAACAATTGGTATAAGCTCTTTGTTACCTTTTCATTTAAGCTACATTGAAGAATTCTTTCATTAATTTCCACACTTCTAGAGCATCAGGATACATTAGACATAAACATTCCAGTTCACATCATAATTGTTCTTTTGGGGGAAAAAATTGTTGTGAAACCTTAATGAAGTTCATGGGACGTGAGCTTTCAGATTCTGCAAGTTTACATGAACTTAAGGGACGGTTCGATATCCATATCATGATGAGTGGGTATGAATGAAGTTTTAATTTGACATGTTTGTTGGTGGTTTCCTTTGCACAGGAGACCCTGATGTGATCTTGAAGTGCATTGTGTCTGGGTTTTTTGCCAATGCAGCCCGCATTCATCATTCTGGTTCGTACAGGTGAGGTACAGGCCGTATGTCCAATTCTGACAAACATATTCAGACACTTTAGGTCACATATCACACTCTTTTGTTTTTCTTTTTTTTTCCAGAACTTTACGTGATGATCGCGAGCTTCACATCCATCCCAACTCTGTGCTGTTTGGAGAGAAGCCTCCAAAATGGTCAGTCAAATGATGATGATGAAGTCTGTAGGCTGTTTTTATTTTAATAGATTTCCAAAATGACTCTCAGCTTGACTTACCTTGTGTCTCCAGGGTTGTGTTCAATGAGGTGGTGCAAACAACTAAGTACTACATGCGTGATGTGACTGCTGTGGAGTCGTCCTGGCTGGTTGAGTTGGCTCCTCACTTTTACAAACAGGCCAAGGTAGGCAAAGAAAGTTGTTTTGTACTTAAGCCTCTGATCCTTTGGGTTCAACGCTGTGATTTCCTCAACTTCTATTCACCTGTCTGTAGTGAAAACAAGTTAACATCAGGACCAAATTACAGGCCTCTGCCTTTAAAGACTTTTCATGCCCAGAGATCTTTTATACCCTTCAGTATAGCTTTCTTAAAAAATATCAGGTGTATGTGCAGTTGTTCGTTGTTGTATTTAACTAATTGTTGGTGAATTTGTTTTGTAGCATCTTGTTATTGTCTTGAAATATAAAGTATTTTCTGTTGCGTTTGCATTTATCTGACCGTTGAAAATGAGTTTCCAAAAGGGTAACAGACCAACTAAATAACTTAACTGTAAGATTTTTTTTTTAATGTTTATTCACTCATTTTCTTGTGTGTGTTTTTTTTCTGTTTCAGCATGGTTCACTGGCCAGTAAGAGATCCCGGGTGCTGTAACTCATTTCACCATAAGGCGGGACGACCCATAGGAGAATACCCCTGTCAAATTGTGTCCATGTCATTGTATATAAAGATGTAATATATATATATTGTTCATGTCCACATGCTGAACCCTTCCACACCTTGTGGCCATGCTGAAATGGATCCGTACGGTCGATAATTTCATGTTAAATGTGTGATTTGCTTCATTTGAAAGCACTTGAAATGTTTATATTTGATCTGTTTAGTTTAATCCATGTCTTGGTGAAAGTAGAGGTGAAATAGGAGTGAGTACGTGGTCCTGAATTTGAGATGAGTCTAGGCTGTGCCTGACTTGCATCCGTTTAAGCATGGTCGCGTAGTTGGTGACCCTTTGTACGTGTACATAGGCAGAGCAGGCTCGGGTCCAGGGAGGGGCGTCTGTACCTGGTTCTTAGCTTCATTATTTTTGTAATTGCTGAATTTTTTTCCGTGTTGCATGATGAATAATGGAAGACACTGGACTGTGAGGATGTTTCAGGTTGAGAGATTTAAGTTTTTTAGGTTATTTTCCCAAAGACTGAGTGCCTTTATGTTTGATATTGGTTACATTAGCTTCCGATTTATTTTCATTTTCTCGGTATTTCTGTACCGTTTTAAGAATGTGTGGTACATAATTTCAATAACTTCCTGCATTGGGGAGTAATGTATATTTATTTCAGTCATCTCCTGATTTTCATCCACATCTAATAACCGTACTGTGAAAAGACTACTTTACTTTCGGACCATTGTTTCCACTCTATTGCCACTGAACTACAGTCTAGCTCAGACATAATGGCCTTGTCACCATTTTGTGCCAATTTTTTCAATCAGCCTAATTCACATTTCACATTAAAAAGTGGAATGTGCGAATACACTCAAGCACTGTAAATGAAAAGCTGTGAAATCAAACCTAGAGATGAAGTGCCATTTGTTCTGTGATGACTTAAAGTGCATTCAGACAAGCCTCAACAAAAAAAGAAAAGACAAAGAAAAAAAGTGGTAGCATTTATCTCTTTCAGCCAGCTCTTTGGCTCTTATAATTGCCTTTTCTTCCATGTCTCTGTTTTGAAAAAGGCCTTATTACATTTTGTTTCACTTCATCTATCAGGTGCCCAGTAAAATTGTCCAGTTCTGATTGATTGTAGGAATTCTACACTTCTGATTTGATCTTTATTTACACTTTACACTTGTTTTTTCCTTCAGAGGTATTCAGCACTGAAAGAATCGGCAAGCAGTATATTTAAGGTTTGTCATCTTACTCCACTGGGATGTGCTTTAAAACCAGTTAGGTCGCCAGATTTTACTTGCGCCTGCATGTTTTTGCGTAGAACATGTTCTTTCAGTAACTACTAGGTAGATTAAATGAAACTGTACTTAAACAGCAGAACAACACACCATACAGTAGAGAGGTAAACCAACTCAAATTAGATGAAGACTAAATAAGGTATCACTGCATGTTAAAAGGTACTTTGATATAGATCTATACTTCTGTACTAGGACATCTCATAGACTTATTACAAACAAAAACACTTAACTTGTTTATTCTCATTTGTGCTGATACTCGAGTATGTATGCAGCCAAAGCAGTTATCTGTAGACCTGTGTAATTGCTCACCTCTAAGATAAAATCTCTCACCTGCCATCTTCTCCTACATGCTCAAATAAAGCCTTATTGTCATGCACTGACTGTTCACTTTTGATTTCTTTATTCATCATTCACTGAATTACTGTGCAGTTTACGCATTTCTCACTTGTGCCAGGAGGTGTCACTGTTGCGCTACAAACAACATCAGTGTTGAACGTGTTTATTCCTGCCGTGATTTAGGTGTTTTGGTTCATCACAAATGTGGATAATGGGAAGGTTATTGTGCTATTAATACATAGAGGAAGACTACAACGATCTGTAGAGAAGATAATTAAATACTACAAAAGTAATACAACCATGAAATATGCATTTTACATACATGTTGAACTTGTGATTTTTCATATTTATTCCTTTGTTGTGAAAAATTATGTATATGTGTATTTTTAAAGGTAGTCACCTTTTTTGCACTGCATAAATATACTCAAATCACTGATTGCGTGGATAATTCAGGATACAGAAACCCTAAAGGCTCAGATGGAAAAGCCTTTATGAATGCACAAACATGTTCTTAGACACAATCCTATTTATGAGCACAGATATATGAAGAGTCAATAAAACAAGCGGCCAGTGGGTCAACATTACTCTGAAAGGGGTTGAATGTGAAAAAGAAGCTAAGATTCCTGATGCTGTAAAGATTGCACAGTAACTCTAACTTTTCCCCTTAAAAGTTAGTGGCGAGAAAAAGTTTGATCCTACTGAGTCAGTTATTTGATGCATGATGTCCTTCAAGAAGCATCGACATACAAAGAAGATGTCTTCTTTAAACCTACAGTTAAGACACAAAGAATGGATCAAACTATGTATTTAACCATCAAATATAGAACAATTCTATTTATTAACAATTAAAGAAACTATTAAAAGGAAGATTTTTTACGCACATAAAATGCTACACTGCAAGAGGAACTAAAGGACAACAGCTTTAATACACAAAAATGGGAATTGGAATGAAGGTAATTGGAGTGAATGTAGATGTAGATTTGCCCTTGGAAGCATCCTGATGTAAATCTGGAATATTATCAGAGGGATTAAGACGTAACAATTAGGCAATACTATGGAGAGTCTTTTATTAATTACTAGGAAGATGATGGGATATTTATTTCTCATTCTCTTTTCTTCAGATACAAGAAAAAACAGAAAATATGTGTAGAGCCTTAAAAAGACGCACAAAAAACTGAACTAAATGGGTCCTAAAGGTTCAAGTGTCTATTTAGTGTGACCCCTGACCCCATGACATCTGATGTTTTGAATGAAACCTGGCATAAAACATAAGAAAATGAATGCAACAAATCTCATATTGTCTAAAGACATGTTAAGTGCAAAGGAACGTCACACTAAATACTCCTACTTTACAGTTTTTTTCCCTGAAACTTTTGTTTTTACTGCTGTACATACTTAACATATATCCAGATTGTTTCTTAATACAGAGAAATGCATATGTGTAGTCATTAGAACTTTACTAAACCAACAATCCTAGGCCTAAGACTTTTGCACAGTACTGTACTGTACTATATTTTTTAATTTCTCAAAAAAAAAACAAGCAAGATTTTCTATAGCTCAATGTATAGATATCTATTAGCCACCGACCCTTGCTAACTAGACCTATTTATTCATATCACAGAAATTATGACCACGTAAATGGAGTAGGTTGCAAGCGTTTTACTCTTAAAATCTATAATGTGATCTAAAAAACAAAAGTGTGATGCTTTTACAGAATCTGGTTATAGGTCAGTGAAATCCAGCAGAAGTTTATGGATTGAAAATTACATTTAGGGAATATATGGCATGATGAGTGGTTGTTATGCTTATGTTGTAAAGTATTGATTGCTTGATTAATAAGATAAGATAAGATAAGATAAGATAAGATAATACAGGCATGCATTAATTGCAATAAATACACAAAATAAAATACACAACATATGCAAATTAAAAATATGTAGAATAAAATGTACCATATGTGCAGAAAAAAACTTTTTCATTTGTGGTGTTTAAATTGAAATAACCACTGGAATCAATAACAATTTAAAAGGTCGTCTCTTTCTGTTTTGGCCAGGGCAGATGGAAAAAAAAAAAAAAAGGTTAACAAGTGTTAAGTGTTGAGGTACCAGGTCACCAACAGGTTGGTGTCTTATTGCTTTCACCTGCGACAGTTCACCTGCATATGGATTAAAGTTCAGGTTTTTCGGATAATCTTCGCTTCAGGGACCAACAAGTACCTAAAGCATTATTTAATCCACACGTAAATGTGTGTAGAAATGTCTAGAAGGTACGTATGCTTTGGAATGAACTGAAATATAGTGCTAGGTAACGCACATGTTAAGAGTAGCTAAAAGGTAGTTTATGCTAAATACCTGTTAGCCATCATTACAGGGTTAAAATAACGAAATTAGAAACGATTTTCCCATTTTCAAATGTTCAGTTTGTGTTTGTTAAAATATTCTACTTAATACTGTTTCTTTGGTTGTAGTGACATAAACAGCGGACTATGTACATGTGAATTTGTAAACATGAAGGTGTTTGTGTTGTGTAAAAGGCAAAACAAATGGTTCAGGTAGTGTTGAAAAACAGCAGCTGTAACAATTTGGTTGGATAGTAGAGGTAAGTTTACAAATATCAAACTTGCAGAGGTAATGAAGCTGAAGTGTAAGTGTAAAATGATTTCAGAGCATTAATAACTGATAATAAATAATAATTTGAAGCATGTGAAGTTATGCAGAAACCTCTAGTTTAGATTCATATGTTCAGAAAATGTACATACAGCCACAGAATGCATTGTTTCTTGCAAACTGTCCCCATCTGGAGAGTCACTGGACACTTAAATTCACCACTATACTTACATTTGTTTTGTAAGTATTACTAAAGTCTGAGTTTGTGTTTCCAGCCAGAGGATGGCAGTAGAGGGCAAATGTTTGTCCAAACTGAAGTGCACTTAGATGTGGTTCTTAGTACAGTGAGCTAATTGAACATCTGATCCTGTGTTTTGAGTTATCCTGATCTTCATGACACTTCTAGGTGTGTTTGGCGTGGTTGCTTCTTATCCAACTGACCCACACATTTAATTCCAATCTCAAAATGGAGGCATAAACTAGAACTTATTTTTTCTTTTGGTTTCCAGGGAGGTGAGGTACTGTGAGTGCGGTTACAGAGTGTCAAGGTCTAGGTCTAGGTTTAGGGAATTTAACTTTTATTTGATTAAAACTGTCCATTTTACATGTTTTTAATATTGCCATTTTAATATGTATTTTAAAAAAAACACAGGTTGCAGATTTTCACATGTTATATTTTTGTAGAAAGTAAATAAGTGAATAAGCTCATGGATGATGTTGGTGCAATATCCTGAAGTAACCATTCACATTTTTTTGTTCCATGAAAAATAATAATAAAAAAATAACACTGGTAATGGTGAAGAGGTGTTAAGTGTGATAAAACACAGCAAAACATGGTACAGAATTCCCCATTTCATTTGCCTTGGGTGCTGTGAAAAAACATTCAGGTGTTGGCACAATGGTGTTTGATGTTATAATACTCTACTTATGAGATGTATATGGACGCCCAAATAGTATGAACCTGAGTGAAGTTTAAGTGCTCTTTCACAAAATGAATGCACGAAGAATGTAGAGGAGGTCATTCATAGCATGTTGGACCTTTTCAAGAGCATATCTGCGTTTCTTTTATATGATGTAGTCATTCAGTGTGAAGGACAGCTGGACTGTTTAATCAGCTCCACTTTTATGCTGATGCTCTGATTTAGATTTTATTTTAGCAATTTTTTATTTTTTATTTTACTTTTGCCTTAAATGTTTACATCTACAATTACGTCCAGTATCTAACAACATGAAAGAACATTTCTGAGTGTCAAGGGTGATTATAGGCAGATTAAATGTCCTTTTCTTGCTCAAAATTATCATTGAATATATGTTTAACCTGCTTTTATGTTTTTCTATGTGGCAGGAAATGTCTCTGGCAAAAATCTGTCACAAATGCTTGAAAACTGAGAGTAAACATTTTTGTATTAATATTTTAATATCTATTTATGTTCCACACCTGTGCCGAGAAATTAGTTGTATTACATGTGACCCAAATTGAGTTACATGTGTTGTAGAGGTTCTTATCAATCACCCAAAGCTGTGTATGGCATAAAGTATAATGTCTCAGAATTCAAAACTAAACATATAACACATTGTCCTATGTTTCTTGCATTTCTTGCCCATTAGGGATTCTCAAAGGCCACATTTATCACCTTGTCACCTGACAGGAAGCGGTCCTCTCAACCTAATGTCTTCAGGGAGGACAAAAACAAGTAAGAGAAGACAGGCTAAATTTCTACGTGTGTTTATCAGTTCCACTCAGTTGCCCATTACTGTTGTGTAACCACATACAAGTGGGGTGACACCCGGAGGTATCAGTGATTAATCGCGTACATGTGACTTCGACAAAAAAAAGCAGTTTGTACAGGCTGTGTGTACGTCCTCGATTGTTCTGTACCGTATTTCAGTGCTTTCAAAAAATCATTGACATGTTCCATCCAATTCAAAGAATGTTTAACCGTTTTAAAGGGTTTGATGGGAAAGTAAGTCATGTGTGCATTGTAATTACCCCCTGTTCAAAGTTTGTACATGTTTTGAGAGAAAACATTGTGGTTAATATTTCTCCCCTCAATGAACGACCCAAGTCGAACAACCAAGTTCATTCAGGGGAAGCATGACTGCTGTCCCTTTATGGATATGAGATGTGCATGAAAACTGTATTTAAATGATGTTTAATTTTCCATGCTGTTTCAACTGTGGTTTCTCTTCTTATACGTCTCTGGTTTCCAATGTTGCCAACACCATAAACCGCTGAGCAGGATGACTTTATCACAGCATAGAATCTTTTTACACGATTTTTCCTCAGTGTGATATTTCCTCCCAAGTTTTTTCTTTATATAATATGTTTGGTTAACTAACAATTCACTGGTCTACAAGTAAAATGCCTCCAGAATAAAAGTAGTGAAACTTTACCAAGTTGGGAGTCACTAATTTAAAAAAAAAAAAAAAAAAAGTCAATGCTGGTTGGCTGTAGTTTCCAAGATACTGTCTTGGGTCAAAATGTGAGATTCTGGGAATTAATGAACAAATGGGTTTTATTCTAAAGGACTGTTAGTCTCAGAGCTATCAGAAAACACTGATTGCAATATTACAATACAGTCACTTTTCAGGTTCTTTCTACTGGAGGATTTAGAAATCTGTCATATAAATAAACCAGTATATATGTATGGTTTCACTTTATAGATAGATATTAAAACATCAGCTAACCAGCACTATTGTCATTTGTTTTCCACTTCATCTTATTAAGATATTTAAGATTTAGCACATTTAATCTAGGAGGCAAATAATTTCAAAAAAATATTGTAGACCAGTGTAATGGCCAAACACTGTAGTCACTGACCATAACTCGAAACAAGTACTGTTTAATCAGATGATTTTGTTTTTGTGTCTCATATGTAAAACTACATTAAATGCAGATATGGAAAATAACATTCTGTCCTGACACTGTGAATGGATGTGAGTGGTTATCATTCCTCTGAACATTTTTTATTACGTGAGGCTTTATTTCCAAGCAGGTGTATGCATGACAAAAAAAGAAATAAAAGATTTCAAGCATGGGAGGAATTTTTACATTTGGGAGGGAGGATGCAATCAGTAGCATGGGACTCGCAGAGGCCTCCTCGGGTGACAAATTGAAAGTGTCTCGGTCTAGTTTATAGCCCTGATCAGGTCAAACGAAAAATATTGGAGGTCTGGGTGAAGAGACAGGCCCGCCTGGTGCAGATAAATGGACTGATCATTTCTTATTGAGAAACAATTCCTAAAAGGTAGTTTACTGTGTGACTGGGGAAGCGGCGAGCGGAGAGCAGAACACGCACCCACTGCTCCCTCCCTGACCCTTCCTCCACTGCCGGAATTAAATGGATAGAGAGAACGCGTGTTTCTGATGGCACTCCTCCGCCAGAGAGACACTCCATTTGTTATGAAGTAGGGGTTCTGATGAAGTGTAGGGAGCTCCTCTTTCTCTTTTCCCCTCTTTTTTCATCCTTCCTTTCTCAGGCACTACAAGGCCGGCCTTCAGTCTGCTTCACATGAAATGGATGGAAGGAGCCGATTGAATTTTACACTCCCCTGGTCATGATTAATGTGTTTGGTGTGGGGCTTCTTGGCAGTGAAACTCCAATACCGCTAGCTGGTGCTCAAGCTCCTCCGTGCCTGTAGCTCGATAACTTGGCGGTGGGGGGGTGGGGTGGCTGTTAAAGTGGGCAGATTTGTTAAAAAATACTGGTCCTCTCATAGCCCGGCACCCTTTTAATTCCTCTCCCCTTGTGTTAATAGAAAATCCCTGGCTGTTGCCCACTCACTCGTTATTACTTCACGGTCAGTTTCTCCTGGTGCTCTGTACCCAGTCCTACTTGGCAGGCTTTTCTGTAAATGTCAATTTATCACTTAACCCATTGTTAAAGGGTGAGAACCCTTGTAAAAGATGCCACATCATGTTAGTAGATTCCTTAATGGATGCCCATGGTGCTGGTTTACTTATTCACCATTTATGTGTCGACCTGACGTCAGCCTTGATTGCTGTTGTGTGCGATTAAAGTTTTTTACACGTTACAGAAAACGCAAAGCGCAATGTTGTAATTCAGTACTGACCAAAGAGAAATCACAATGACCTTTTTCCAGGAAATAAGGTGATAATATAATTGCATTCCTGGAAATTAGAAAATAAAGTCAATATCATGAGCAGGGCACAGTTGACTCTGAACACATCTTTAAAGTGTCAGGTGATAAGGGACCCATGTTTAATGATAATAATGGCAGTAGAGCTTGGAGGAATAGACTGGATTTACAGAAGTGCCTTAGATGAGGGATCAATAAAGACGTAACTGAGTGGATGAGGCAGACTAAGCAGGAATAGGAGCAGGTTTAATTTTGCATAAATAATGTACAGTCTAAAGAAGAGGAGGAGATAGAGGTAGTGCAGTCTGATACCAGTTCGATCCTTTTTTTTTTTTTTTGGTTATTTGTTTCTCCCATATTCAGATGCTGCCTATTTCATTTTATCTGGAATAAATACTCACAGTGTAATTTGCTCCGTCAGTGCTGCCCTTCTATTTCCACATTAGTTCCGCTATCTATTATACACACATCACAAGTGTTTGGACTATTATTGTTCAATAGAAGGACTTTTAAGTGCATTGTATGTCGCCCTGTTGGAACTCCCAGTGCTTTCCTCCGCCGTAGTCCAAACCCTGCTTCGATCATCAGGACTACAGTGGATGATGGATGGAGCTGTCTCCCTCCAGGTTGTCATAGCATCTGTTGCATGGAGCTCACTGTATCCTGCTCTGCCCAACACATGCACACAGATAGGTCTCCACCAACAACTACACCGCTGTTTGTGTCTGGACCGTTTGGTGGGTAATGATGGAAAGTGAGAAACACAAACGTACCTCTCAGCAAAAGCTCCTGTGGCAGGTGGTGTTGGTGTTATTACTGCTGTCTTACATATGCGATTTAACACATAGACTTGTATGTGTTTTGGGTTTTTTTAATCATATTTTCCGTTGGCAAGCTGAGCCGTGACAAAACGTTTCCCTTTAAACTGACCAGCTCTTAACAGAATGAGTATCTGTGGCTGAAAGGGTTTAAAGGTGGCTGGCAGGTTCATCCTCCTCTTAAGGTGGGGGTGAAGGTATAGAGGGACGAGAAAGGAGATAACTGGAGATAAAAACAATGGGAGACTGACGAAGGGAGTGATGGCTGAATGAGGGAGAAATCAATAGGAAATCAGTGTTTGGGGAGGGCCTGTCGTTTATCAGGTGACACGGTTAAACAGCGTTAAGGCACTAAAAGTGAGAAAAATATGGGCTTTCCCCATACTAGTATTGATCACAGCCGAATGGGGCGGCAGAAGGCCGAAGCCACTAATAAAATAAGACATATCTGAGTGGGAATCAGCCAGGGATCGATGTGCACGCTGATCAAGGCCAAAAACATCTTCACTGGGATTTAAGCTTGTTCTGTCCTGTGGCCCCTCATGCACCTTAGTGTGAGTAGGGGGTTGGTGTGATGAAAATGGCAGGGTCACTTAGAGGCCCTTTAGTCAGGACTTACCTGTTCTGTGAAGACAGAAAGACACAACACAAGAAACAACTGTGATGATGAAATTTTTGCGAAAAAGCAAATTTGCTCATATCATTAAATTCTGTCATTTATATATCTTTGTACCTTTTTTCCCAAATGGCTCTGCACTTTTTATTTGTCTGGGAATAGACTGGGTATTGGATCTGATTTTCAGAATTTTTAGATGTACTGTACATCAGTGTCTGTTCCGATGTGGCCACGTCTCTGCCTGTAGCATCCATTCAATGTTCTAAAGCAGCGTTCCACCCACAGAGCTATGATTGTTTACGCTGATGTGAGCAAACCACTGGTTAGACAGTCATCTGAAGCACATTTAGTAAAGTGTGATTGACTTTTGATTTTTGCTGCAAATACATATTAGTTTCAATATTGGTTTTCAGTCTCTGTAATAGCATTGAAAAATGCATATTGCTCAATTCTTAATTTGTCAAAATCTTTAATCTGTGTCTGATCTAATCTAATGTTGTGGATGTCACCTGCCATAAAACCAGAAAAAAAGATAAAGTCTGGTCTGAGAGGCAGCCTGCAAAAACATGTCTTGTTTTTATGTTCTTATACACTAATGGAAAATGTAATTATAACTATTATATTCCATTTCTGCAACTAGTTCGTATTAAATCTTACACACTCTACCTTTTAAAACTAAAAAGAGAACAAGAGGTGAAGACTGAGAAGAAACGGTGATTAAAGCGGTTAAACATCTGGCAGTGGGCAATTAACAGGGGTATCAAGGCAGAGATAAAGAGTTTCACTTTTATCCCATGTTCTTATTTTGGCTTAGGTATCAGAATAGTGCTGTAAGAAGACAGAATCTCTCTAGAACCATTTACTTTAGCTTTTATCCTATTCATTCATTACACTCCAGATGGCACGAGAAGGATTTTCTGAGCACATAGAAGAGCAGAGGTGCTAACAGAGAAGTTGAGGCCTGTTCTCCAAAGAGACACTTCCTCCAGTAATTTGAAAATCTCAACTATTCTATTTGTGTGCTATTAGTTAAACAGATGTCAACTCGCAAACTTTCCCCAAGTGTGAACGAGGACATTGGCTGTTCTTTGTTTTCAGGCCCCTCTTTAGCCCGTGCCTGCTTTCTGTTCTCAGTCTTCCTTTCAACACATTGTGCATAACACTAGAAAAACAGTTAAATGTGTATAATAGTCCCCTGGCCAGCTGCTCTGGTTCTTGGAACGTTGCGGTCACTGTTGGACATTTAATCTTTCACCATCTTAATGTGCAAACAGCTATACTATTGACAGGATTTAGAGGGATGTTTCCTGTGTTGAGCAAAAATGCAAACTGCCCAGTGAAGTTCAGAGGCAGTATCACTGGGCAGCAGCAAAAAAAAAAAAAAAAAAATCTGGAAAATTCAACATCTTCTTCAGAACAGGAAGGTTATATGGGCCGCGCAAGTTACGAGAATAGAGAGGAAGCACTAAAGATCCAATGACTGAAATCAGTATCAGCAGAGGACAGTGTTTTTTCTTCCATCTCCACATTTTTCTGCCGTATGTGTAGTGCTACAAGTGCGAGGCGACTGAGGAGAGAGCAGAAGTGTGACAAATAGCAGCAGATCATGCAGAAAATGTGCAATGCTAAACATCAGTTACTGCACATGGGAGAAATGGTGTGTTTGTGCAGTGTTTGCTGTCCAAGGAGTTCTGGTGTAGAAGTTAAAAAAAACAGGGTCGCGCTCACAGCTGGGGACTTGGGATTGAATACATGGCTTCATTTTCACAGTTTAAAAAATTATGTTGAGGAGCGCAGAAAATCTTGCTGGGGTTTTGAGTTTCTTTTGATGTGTCCTGATGACGATTATGAAATCCAATAAAAACTAATTAGGAAATTAGGAAGCAGATCAATAAGGTTTGCTCTGGTGGAGCATGCTGTTCGTGTGGGTGTGTGTGTGGCGGTCAGTTTCTCGCCGACCCCCTTCTGCCCAGGGAGTGTGTTGCAGCTCTGACCTGGCCAAAGCAATTGTTACTGATACTCCTCTGTGGATTCAGTCTGCTCTACCCTCATATGGCTGCAATTTATATTCTGTTGACTGCCGGTTTCTTCGTCCGTGTGTAATCTGATTCTATGGGTTCTCGTTTTTGCTAATCCCATCCTTCTAATGTTACACCTAATGTACCCTGAAACCTCTTTATTGCTTTTTATTGCTCCAGCTTTGCTTTACTTAGTTTAATTTATTTATTTAGAGTTGGGTTGACCACCACAAAAACAAGTGACGTAGTGGTGTTGCATTGACAGGAATGTGATGGAGAGTTGTATGAGGTTTCTGTCTCGCCCTTGTCTTGAAAGATGAATAGCTGAAAAGAAAACTGCTATCTTGAATTTTACATTTCAGCACTTTGACAAGTGTTCAATAAGTACAATATTTCTCATACAATAAGTTTATTTGTATTTGTGAATGTCTTCCAAGTCTGTTTGCCTTAGGTTTTCTTTGACTAAATCTACTCAGGTTCACAGGGGAACAATTGAAACAGTTACATTCGGTTGGAGTAGTTTACTTGGTTTTGGTACTCTCATTGTTGGTTTTACATCATTTTGGTGTAGGTGGTGCCCATATTGGTTTGGGTCCTGAGCTTAAGCCTTATGATCACAGAGAAAACCCTGGGTGTGAATGCAGCTAAGGCCAGTTTGGACATCAATACAACCAGGTTTCATCTGGGAATGGGGTTGAGGGAATGCTCGTGGTGAAGGTGTGTGGACTGGAGGTGTATGGTCAGTGGGTTCGAGTCATGGGCCTGTAGGATAATAAATTAGTTTCCAGGCCGGGCCAGGCCAAGGGGTTTGCAGGGTGTATTGGACAGTACTGACCCCTCCCCTCTTTGCTCTCCCACACCCCGGTCCTCTCCTTGGCCCTTCTTGCCGCCCACTGGTCGGTATGGTAACGGGGCCTTATTTAGCGGCCGGACCCGTCCGTGTCCGTAGCTGGCGATTTGTCCTTGTCTAATTACGGCTGCTGGCTGCTGCCCGTGTGCACATGACTAATGGAGGGGCTGAGGACGGGGAGGGGCGAGGTTGGGTACTAGGGGGGAGGCAGCGGGGGAGGAGGAAGCAGTGGACGAGCAGACCGGCCGCTAGTGATTTGTGGACCAGGCACTCTGTCATTGCCCTGGACCCATTTGTCTTCAAGAGGAGTCGGGAAGAAGAGGGGTGGAGATGGAGGGGACGGTGGTGGTGGGGGCTTCAGGGCAGAAAATGGTTTACAATGACTCCCATTTTCCAGCACTTTCATCCTTGGCCACAACAGCGTGCATGGTTTGCCAGCAATGGGATGGAATGGGCGGCTGACGTGATGTAGGATATGACAGAAGCCTTGACAGCTCGCCGCTGCTATTTCTTTTTAGGGGGTTGGCTTGATGGCCACCCTCCCTCTCGCCTGAGAGCAAGCCTTATCTGTTTTCTCCCTGTCATGTGGCAAGAGCAGAGGCTCTGTAGATTCAATGCTATGCTGCCTGGAGTCTGGACAACTTGGAGATCAGCTTTATCTCATTGCTTCACTTTAACACACTTCTCACCCTCAATGTAGACATGTTTTTTATTTTACTATTCGAGTTTTACACTCCAGTAAACTTCAACAGAAGTAGATTGATTGATTATTTTGTTTATGCACAAAAAGTGCACAAGCATCATGGGTTTCAAAAGACCAAATTCAAAATTTAATCATGTAAAAAGTACAAAAAAAATCAAATGAAATAGGGGTCAAACATGTCATCATAGGCCATTACATCATATTACAGCTTGGTCTTACACAAAGTATATTCTGCCATCCCTTCCAGCTTTGGCAAATAAAATTTACCACCAAAATGGGTCCATTACCCAAAAGAAGTAAACAAAAATGGAGGACATTTGACACTGTACATTGCTTATGTCCTTTCGTTGATGGTAAAACAGTAAGAAGTGACCAGTCAGATGCACCATAATCTGTTCATGCAGTTCTGTAAAGTACTAGCAATCTACAGTTAGTGACAGATTTTTTTTTTTTTGGTAAGAGATACCAAGATAGATAGACAAAGAACCTGTAGACATAGAAACATGTGTTCAGGGGCTATTATAATATAATTTCTAGCAAGTTTTTTTTTTTCTTTCTTGTTCTTCTGGAAGAAAATAATATACTGGACAGAATAAAAAAAAAAAAAAAGGATCTGTCCAATGTAGTGATATTTAACATGCGTGAAATGTAAAACCTGCCGTCTGCATTTACAGATTGTTCTGGCAGAAGGCTATGGTGGTGAATAATGGACAGAAAACATGTCGGAGTGAAGATGACCTTTGACCTTCTAATTATAAAATTGTTCTTAAAAACATGCATGGATGCATCTAAAATAATTAACCTCATTTTTAGTTTGACAGTTGAACATCTAAATCTGCTCATCTCTGTGGCTGAGGGCAGTGTTTTTAAATATATGCACATCGTAAAATTGTCTTTTGTTTAAATTCGATTATACAACATGCTGTATTATCATATCTGAAAAGAAAATATCCATTCCAAGGAGTCATACCTGAAAAGAAATGAGAGGTCATTTATAAATGAGGAGCTCACTTTCTGAGATTGTCGCTCCTAAATGTATTTGTCTTGGTTTATTCTGTAACAAAAAAGAAGTGAGGAACATTCTGCATACCTTGTTTATCACCATGTCGTCATCATTGAACCCGTTTACATGTACACCAATACTCCGATCATTATCCGATTTCTGGAGTTATCAGATCATTCAAGTGATCATGTAAACAGGATGATCTGATAGGCTTTACCCCATATCGGCAGTTATCTGATCTATCGGATTAACACACCTAGATTTTTCCCCCAATACTTCGATGTCTTCACGCATACAGGTTAATCTGTTTTTTTTCGTTCTTTTACATCTGTGCATGTGTAAGCACAATTAAAAATAGTACAGAAAGGAAGTTATGTAGTCAAACGTGAGCGGAAGACAACAGGAAGTTTAACTCTACCGTCACTACCTACGTACATACTCCGACAGAAATAATAATGGGCTGGAGAGTCTAAACCAGGGTTTTTCAATTATTTCTTAAGTGCATGTAAATGCGTTAGATGTGATTATTACAATTATCCGACTACTCCCAGATATGGGACTTTTATGGTCATGTAAACAGGCTCACTGTTAAAAGATGATCTGATTCAGAAAGTCAAAGACAGCCTTTCTCTACTTCTGCATTCACAAAGGTGTTAAAGTTGTGTTTGAGCCAGCAAGCACTTTGTTTTATGAGGCTGTTATTCATCCAAAGATATAATGAGTGGAGAATGTGCAAAATTAAATGTATGAACATAGAGAATTTTTGGTGCATTTTGTGTAACTTCCTCGTTCTCTGGGAGCCTTTTTTTTTTTTTTTTTTTTGTGTGTGTGTGTGTGTTTCTTGCCAGTTTTATGAAACGTGCCCAAGCCACCTGCGTCCCTTTTCCACCTGGGGTCCTTATTAGACCAAAGCAGCGGTTTCCAGAGCTGCACAGGCAGGAAAGAGCAGCAGAAGGGCAGGAACCACTAACTCTGTATTGATTTTACACAGTTTTTTATCTGCCCCCCTTTGCTCTTTCCCCAAGTCTTTTTAAGTAAATAAACACCAGATTTGTCATGTTAGTCCAAAGAGAGGAGGGGGTCGATTGAAGAAGGGTGCGGGGCGGAGAAAGGCCAGTCCCAGGCCTCCAGGTGGGTCAGCCATGATTCATTCTGCCATCTCATGGATGGAGGGATTTGGGTAGGATTGTTGAAGGGTGCCTGTGGAGCCTCTCTCTGACCTCCCTCGCTCCTGTCCCTCCCCTAATGCTC
This sequence comes from Apogon talboti, assembly GCA_037367365.1. NCBI lineage: Eukaryota > Metazoa > Chordata > Actinopteri > Kurtiformes > Apogonidae > Apogon > Apogon talboti. The sequence goes on along the minus strand of JAPQRQ010000026.1, from coordinate 15,145,634 downwards.
CCGAGCAGCCCCGGTCCTAAATCACCAGCTGTCAGTGTGTTGGCAGAACAATGGTGCAGGGTCTTCTGCTCCATCTCAGGCTCCAGCCGACTGGACATGGTTTCCTCCATCGTTAGTGTGAGCCCGTACCCTCTCTGGTCCTTCCTGGCCCCAGAGCCCCATGGGGCCCAAAGGAGGCACAGGGTTAGGCTGAGCCTGGCGGTCTCATAAGAACTGGTAGTATGGGGGCAGGGAAGAAAAAGGAGCTTGGGTGGATATTATATATATATTCGTATTGTACCTTAATTTTTTTCTGTATGCAAATATTTTTATTCAGGTCTGGAATTTAGGTTGTGATACTACTTTTTCTTAATCGCTAAAACACTGAACCCCTGTGAAACAACTAAATTTAATTATTAGTTCAATCACTCTGTTGCCACAAGCTAAGCTGATTCACAGACACCATTTGCAAGTGTGAGGCACACTTTTTGCAAAACTCTACACACATTCTAACTCTCTAACCACATTCCTTAATGAGACACGAGAGCTGCAAAGTGGTGAATACATTTTTATTTACTATCAGACACAATGACTTAAGATTGAACACGGTTGTTTGAAGTTATGTGAATAAACCAACTGTACAAGGTTGGATCTGAGACACTAAGGTTTACAACATTTACTGATTTTTTTTTTTTTTGCCTTTTTGAAATGCTAAATGTGAATTTTTACAGTAGATAGTAAACATTATGTTCTGCATGCATTGGATGCAGTGTTTTCCATTTTGTTGTGAAGTGTATAATGACTGCTCCATAGTATCTACATACCACAGTTTTGTAAAAGCAGCTATAGAGCATATTACTGTAAAATATTAAAAAATGTTGCACGTCAAAAATCAAACTAATGACAGATTCCTTCTACCTCAGTATCATGTCTTTGTGTCTGGAGCATTGGCCAATTATGTTCCTGATGATCCTTTAACTCTTCACTAGATTGAGCCCTTGTCTCATCTACAAAGAAAGTATTTATGTTTTTTTTTTTTTTTCCTCATGGAATCCAGTTCAGACAGTCTCAGTGTACAGTAACAGAAGGCTGGTATGGATTTGTAGTGCAAGCATCAGCACATAAAAGTGTATGTGTGTACATTTACTTGCACATACTGGAATCAGAACTCTTTTTACCCAGGTTGTGTTCAAAGGGTGCCCTATACACTTGCTTCATGTGAATCCTGTTGCCATTGAGGACATGGTCAGTGATTTAAAGGCTGGCTTCTATTGTATTTGTGTAGTAGCTGTGTTATCATTAGAAACAAGTGTGTTCACTTGGAGCTGTTGTGTCTAATTGTTGACAACAGTACTATATTTGTATTTAACTTTTGCAGCCTGTGTTCACCATTTTGCAGCTCGTGCATCGTGAGAAATGCATCTTGGAGAGTGAGAATGTGTGTACAGTTTTGAAAAAGTGTGTTGCAGGTTTGCAAATTGTGTTGTGTAAATCAGCTTAAGGTTGTGCCAAAAGAGTGATTGATTTGATAAATGGGTTTATGCCACTGAATAGTGAGTTCAGAGAATGGGGTTTATTGTTTTAGCAATTCAGAAAAACTGTAAATCACCCACCTGTGTTTGTCTAGTCACCCCCCCCACCAACCAGTGACAGTATATGAAGGATAATGAAGCAAGCTGGTACAGTCATGATGTCTGAACAGGCAACAGTGTTGGCCAAAATATGCATGAAAGGCTGCATGTCTTACTGTGTTCACTCACTGTACGTTCAGATTTAGTATCTTGGTCAGTACCCTGCTTCATTTCAGACTGTATTGAATGCAGATGTATCAGTGTTCCTGATGGTTGCTATTTCTGACTCCGAAAACTTATAAACTGCAATGCAATGACAACTGACACTGTTATAGTATAGTTTAATGTTTATTTTATGAAATGCAAAATTTCTAGACAGATTGAGTACCAATTATGCTATTAGTTACAGACATGTATAAGTAAAATCTCTATTAGATTCTTATTTTGGTCACTGGTCCTCCTCTTTAAACTCTCTCCCCTTTACCTCAGACTTCCCGATTTGCCCTCCTCCTCTTACTGTTTAAAGTCAAGAGTCTCAGGTCAATCTATCAAATCTCCTAACTCAGGGTCGATCAATATGTCAGCAGTCCAACACTCCCTCAGCAGTTATGATGATGTTCGTGGTGCTGCACCTGCCTTGGCTGCTGTTACTGCCGCTACAGCGCGCTGAGCAGGGGATCGAACCCAGCCTGTCAGGGGGCCTGACGGAAAGCATGAATCACTATTACTGGAGCTGCTGTTTGCTCCCCAATGCTCGGCAGACATGTGCAAACTCTGATGCACCATAAGTAGTGTGCAGCCCCCCACCCCCACCCCAACACAGACGCACAAACACCCACACACAGCTCTGTATATACAACACACACAGAAGCACTGAGGTGAATATGTCGTACATATACCCAACAATTTACACACATGCCTAAATGTACACACTTATCACTCAATTTGGTGTGAGTTGGTATTTGACCCATTAGCTCCTGGAATCTGATCCAGCCTTCCCACCTGCTCTGGACTTGTTAGCCCGCTTTGAGCTCAGTTCAGCGGGCTTGGAAGGGCTCCGGTTACCCGTCTAATCTCATTGCAACTCTTTAGCCACGGCTAGCGGATGCCTGCATGTCCGACAAACAGCCCACACACTAATAGCACCATGCTGTGTGTTTATGGTTTGCGTGTGTGTCCGTGTGCGTGCACAAAACAATACTTACATGGATTGTTACTGAATATTGAGCCGAGGGAATGTTCTGTAGAAAAATGGTTTGTGTGTGTGCGCAAGCGGCGCGTTTGCGTGTAGAAATAATATTCTAGTTTACAGGATGCAATTTCCCCTTAATATGCCCATCCTAATGTAATTTGGCGTCTATGGAGTGTCTGTACGCTGGGCCGGGCTGGTGTGTGTTTCTGCTGACTGCTCCTGTTTTGTGTTTATATGGATGAGTGGCTCACTGGGAGAGCATTATGCATCCTTTTCAGCATTTAAAGATTATGTGCACGGTGGCGGCAGAAGCATTAGACAAACAAGGAAATATGTCTTTGATTAAAATATCTTTTATCTCTTTATTGATTAAAAGGCTTAGTTTGGTAATAGAATGTCTCTGCCCCTCCCCTTCTGACTTTCTTGTGCTTTCTATTTTTTTCATTTCCCCTCTATAGCTAATGTTAAAAGAAGAGTATTTTGATAACTTATATTCTGCACATAAAGTATATTATGTAAACAACATATTCACAAATAAGCAGTTCAGTTAAAGGGCTGTAGTATTGAGTTGCATTGCAATTGTTTAGTTTAAGTTTTTACAAAGCCTCTTATTTTTGTGTCTCTCTCAGACTTTCTTACACGGCCCAGGTATTCAGCCATTTACCATTCATTTCTCAACTCATTTAACCAATAGATTTTTTCATTTGTTATGCCATATTATTTCAAGCTATTTGGATAAATTCATTTGCCTTCTCAAATTTTATATACCTTATTCATGTTTGGAAAGAAGAATGAATGTTGTTTATTTCTCACTGCATTCAGTTGCCAGTGTTATTAATCAACAAAAATAAAATGCCCCGTAACTACTGCTGAAACGATTTGTTAATTTGTCGTTTTTGGAGCAACAGGAAAATAAATGATTATGCTCTACAGTTTAAAGATGTTTTTATCTTAATTAAATCAGTTTTCCAGTCTAGATAACATATGCTTCTTACAACTGAAAAACTGGCATAGTTGTTGACCTCTATTTTCTGTTTTATTTTCACTGTTGATAAACTTGTCATCACTTGTAATGGGTGTTTTTTATTTGGCATGATAATCATTGAAGTGGGAGCTGGTGTCACACCTATGAACTACGAAAACACATTACAAAGACATGCACCTCTTGGAAAAAGAATGCCTTAATTCTTTACTTAGTCATTAGACTGTCCTTTTTCCACCCTGTAAGTGGAAAACATTGTCTTCTTGAACCTCAACTTCCCCTGAGGGTGGGTTAGAGCTGCACAAGTGACAGTTGGCTGACAGGCACATTGACACAGAGACACTGAAAGTCTCTCCTACAATGGTTTGATATTCTCTGGTGGCTTTGAGACATCGGGGTCAAGCCCTGTCTGTCCCTCATTAGTCAGGTCAGGAGACAAGCTAGGTGCGAGGCCGGATCATGTCCTTTAGTCAGAGCATGCTTATCTGTGTCTGCATGAGCACCACGCTGTCAAGTCTTTTTTTCTTTGTACTGATGACAAAGAGCAACAGAGGAGGAAGAGTAAGTGTTCTTCTGTTGGTGTGTGTCTTGTGTGCTTGATGGGGAGAGACTGAGCTGAGGCTGAATGAGAACAGATGGAGATGTGCTCTTTAATTAACCCTGCAGAATCACAGGGCTGAAAACAGGCCTCGGCCCGTGAATAACATCCAGCACATCCAGGGTGTGTGTAAGGTGTGATGTTAGTGTATATGACTAGTGTGTGTGCGTGTGTGTGTATGGAGTCTGCTGTGGAGTAGCCGGAGCATCGACCCGTTCCCCCATCCCCCTTCCCTAGAGCGGGGCGTTTTATTTCTCATTAGCGGGCAGCAAACTGCTGGGGGATGAAATTTGCTAACAGGAATTAAAAGTGCATTAACACATCTGAGAGATTCATTTCTGCTAATAGTTTTATTAGTGCTCTGACCTTTCAGTTCATTAGAGGACTGCAGGAGGAGGGAGGGGTTGAGAAAAGGGCGGGTAAGGGGGTCTTGGGGCTCACTGTACTCTAGCAGACCTTTGGAAGGTAGATGCAATCACATGCTGTTGACTGTGACATCAAATGGCTCAATTTTTGATGCGTCATCACTGATTGTTTATTCAAAGACAGGATAGTCTTCAACTTCCTCAAAGTCATACCCTCTTTTTTCTCTTTTTTTTTCACACGTCTAAACTTCACCAAAATAAAAAAGTGCCAGCCACGTCGTTCTGCAACTGCTAAAGCACGACTTTTAAGACGCTTCCCTGTCTCAGTGGCCTGCTGCTCACCTCCCTCTACTCAATTACCAGAATTTATAACACAATGTTTTTCAGGTCTGTTAGCGCTTGAGTGTATCACTTATCCAGCCAGTTAATTGTTTATGAACTGCGCCCTCCCCCTCTCTTTAATGAAGTGAGAGAACCAAGAAAAAGTGCACTGAGTGTGACAAGAATGGCATTCGTACAAGGGGAATAAGTCAGAATAGTGAACGGTAATTTAAATGTGGAGTCGTCTTATCAAGTCCTGCAGTCGCCAGAAGTGTCCCTCCTAGATGCCACAGATAGGCAGCGAGAGAGTCTTTGGATTTACCTTACAAGGGAGGGCAACTAAAAGGGAATTAATGTTGTTTTCTTTCTGTTTTATTGGAAAGCAAGTGAGGCAAGTTACAGTGCAATTTGCTTTCCCCTGTTCCCTATAATTAGCACCTTACAGAAATGAAATAACATTGACGAGAAGGTCAATAATCCTGATCTATAGTGAAATTAATCCTGCTATCGACACAACAAGCAAACAATACAATTAAGAGCAGAGGGAGGAGAGAGCGGAAAAAAGAAAATAGAAGGAGAGGAGCAGGACTGAGGAATAGGATGTGTTTTATCTCCTGGGTTCACTGTGCAGAAATCCTATGAAGGTTTCTAATTAATTCATCTATTGTTAATGAAGGCAGAGCGAGGAACCAGGGATTATACATGAGGAGAGGAAGGAACACAATTAGAGATACCAGCCTAATGATTGCTTTTTAAACTTGCTCTTGTTTCTGCCTTGTACTTAGTTGACTTGCTGGAGTACATTTATTGGCCTTCTCAGAGTGAGCTTAGCCTCTCTGGCCGTGCCGTCACTCAGGAAGACATTGGGAAAAGTGTTTAAGTTTGATTTTAAGTAACTTGTAGTAAACTTTGACTTTGAGCTACTACTCTGCACACAGTTGTTGAAGTAGAAGTTATCCTTTTAGGTAAACGATGAACTTCTCTTCTATCCTCAGAGTATCAAATCTGTCCTGAATATCTAGTTTCAGATCAGTTTTTTTTTTTTTTTAAATTGGTGCATAAGTAGTTTTAGTTTTATTTCTGTTTTGAGGAATTGGCTGGTTTTAGGTATTATGAGGAAGAAGAAACTCTTGTTATATAGAAGCCAAAAGGTTAGAATGAAGGGATTTTTGACATGAAATATGACATAAAATGAAACTGCCCAGAACTTTGTTCATTAAAGTACAGTGAATAAGTGCCATATTGTGCAAAGCATTTTTATAAACATTAACATTGCTTGACCCACTGCAGAATTTGGTAGTTTGCACCTAGAGTTAAACTTTAAAGAAGGTCCAAAAAAATAAAAAGATGATTTTTACCTGCAGTTCTGTTTCTTGCACTCATCACTGCAGTTTTTAATCTACATTTTTATTTGTTTTGGCTGTATTTACTTTTCTTCTAAGATAATAGTTTTTTCACTGCTAGTTTAACTTTTAGTCTGTTTTTCATCAACAGAATAATTCTTACCGTCAGACAAGCACTTTGATTTTACTTTGTATATTGCTACGTTATTTTTTCAGAAACCTTGAATAGAAGACTAATTTTGTCCAAATATGTCTTCACCCCTCTTGGCTTCAATCCAACACACACACACAACTGTATGGGATGTGGTCAGGAAGTAATTTAATAGTGCTGAAGATATTTCATCGGTATCACAATGGAGAATACAAGACATCCTCAGTTTATGACAGGTAATATGTTTGTGTAGGTGTTAATACTGAAGCAAACCTGTGTCTCAGTGCCATTAGTCTCACATTTACAAAAAACACTTTAACCGGAGCCTCGGTCCTGTCAGGCTGTAGCAGATAATCCAATGCCAGTGACAGAAGGGCCATGGTGCCGTTTCCAGCTGAGTAGTTTTAACTGGCGTTCGGACTGGCCTGGGGATCCAGAGGGGAGCAGAGGCCGAGCTTGGTGGGCCGCCGGAAGGATGGTGCATCTGAGCGTCGAAGGGTGAAGAAGGATTGCCTTTCAAGAATTACGAGCCATTAAATCAGGGCCTGGAAATCTCAAGGTTCCCCAAGACTGCTGCACAAGGAATCTGGGCTGGAGAAATATTGTTTATGGTTTAAAAGGCCTGGCGATGGATTTATAAAAGAAACATTCATCATTGCAGGAAAACGGAACAAAACATTCCGGAAATAAATACTCACTCTATAGGTATACTTGTCACCCAGACAGCACAATAACAAGTGAATTGGGAGGGAGATCCTTCATTTGCTGGCAGCCAGCTCCCAAACATGCTCTGTGTGAGTCTGCTTGTGTGTGTGACCACACAGTTTGACTGCGGTCTACTTATCTGAGTGTCTGTGAAGGCATCGCATTGAATCAAAATGCAGATCAGTGCTTTTATGTATATGTGGAGTAATATTTTACGGGCTACTTAATACATACCACTAACTTGCAACAGAATGGTTAGCTATACATAAACGTTTATTTTTCCAGCATTTCCCACTACAAGCACCGATATAAGTGATTCCTCCAGTAAACACAATTAACAGTATTGATTAGCTCTGGTTGGCCCATCCCTGGAATGGAAAAATACGCCTTTAGAGAAGTAGCATTTTACAGGAAGGTGATGGGTTTTGGTCAGTGATGTGACCTTGAGACAGTGAAAAATCTATGCAGTGGACAGGTGGTGTCCTCAAGAGGGGGTATTAAAGGGGTAAACATGGTATTCATACTAATACTGTCACTAGTTAAGATGATGCTCTATAATCTGTAATTTAACCAGAACTCATATCCAGCCATTAGTGGCAGGGCGTGTAGGTAAAAATAACTACAAGTGTGACTTCTTTTATCCACAGTATATTTGATATTTGTTTCTCACACACACACACACACACACACACACACACACACACACACACCTCTACCTCTCTTCCTTTCCGGAGATCTCTTCAGACTCCCTAAGGAATTTTATGCACTGTGGTAAAGCATTCACAAAGCTATTGATTGATGCATCGAAACAAATATGCATATTGACTGAAATTGATGAGTGAGGATTTGATCAATGCCAGTCTTTAATACACACTTGTTCTCTTGGGGATTTGTGTGACTGGGGGAAAGTATCTGTGGGGTGAAAATGAGAGCACATGAAAGAATGAAGCTAAAGAACAAATGACAATGATGGAGTGGTTTGACAAGAAAAAGAAGCGCGAGAGAATTCACCATTTGAACCGCACATAAAACGTGTCATATGAGGCAGAATGTGTGTAAATGTAAGTTTGTGAGGGACTTGGATGGCAGGAAAGCACTCATAGTACGTTTATACTTTTTTACTTTTTCACAGGAAAATTTGAGTGTTCTGATATATTATTTCCTAACAAAGTTTGATTCCACCGTCATCATTTTACTGAGGAATATTTTATATTTTGGAGTGGAGCCATTATTTATAACCTGTGCACCAAAAGGGAGCACTACAGGGAAAAGGGAACCATACAAAGATGATCCGTCTGTCTGTCTGTCGGTGCAAAATATAAAGATGAATACAAAAAAATATAGAAATGTCAGATAGCGGTAATAACTAGTTGCAGTAAAGAATCTGTCTGATGTATGACCAGGCAACATGGCAGCTTTGACCAGAGGATTTTGGCCTCATGTTTACACAGTAGGAGGTAACAGAGTCATAGCTATCATCTTATTATGCAGTTTTGAGTTTCTGGAGTGTTATTTGGCAAGACATTCATCAGTTATGCGTTACGGTGCCTTGAGCTGCTTTGTCTGTTGTCTTTCCATGTTGTGTCATGCTGTTTGTCATGATTTCATTGCCAAGCAGAAGTTGAAAACCAGGAAATATTTTCCCAGTAAACTACTCGAGAATCTGCTCAAGCTCGATAAGACAAAGTTAACATCACTGAAGAGCAGACTTCATGATTGTATGGTACTCAGGTGGATGTGCCATCCTCTGTGTTTGTGCTTGTTACTTATCAACTTTTAAGATAAATAGTTTAAAATAGGAAAAAAGTTCACTGAATATAATTGTCTTGATATAGATTGTTAAAATAACAATTTGGCCCATGCAGATGTTATTTTTGGTTATGTTTTCCCTCTTTTGTGCCTAAACTTTTCAACACACTGTCTTTGAATAGCACCAATTCTGCCCTACAAAGAGGCTTTAAAAAAATACAACAGATAAACAGTGGCGAATATCAACTTATTTCTATGTATGTATGCTGGAAAATTTCCTTGTTGTATGTTTATGCTCTTTTGTTCGTCCCATTTGTGTGTGCTGCTGCCATGCAATATCTGTGCATCCCTATGTAAATGTAGTATTTGTTCTCCGTGTATATTTCACATATATTATTATTATTATTGTAAAATGTAGGCTTTTGTTGTTATGACTTACGACTGTATGACAGAAACTTTATTTACATGTAACTGACTTTAATGCGTTGTGGTGCCAGGAATGCTATTTAAAAATGCAAAGTTGTTTTGTGTGGTCCTGCATGGCCACCGTACTTAAGCTGTTGTTTGTGCTCAGCTTATTAGACAGCAGAATAAAGTAGCATCAGGTCCAGTTCTCGCCACCTCTGTCTCTGAGTCACAGTATTTTACAGGCTGAAATAAGTCTTATTTGGCCGATCGATGAGCCCATACAGAGATTTTTCTCAGATTTGTTGACTGTTCTGCCCATTCACAGGCACATAAAATGCAAAACGTCAGCCTTAGGGGGAAAAAAAATTACCAATGTCCAGAGCTCAGCGACCTCATAGCTGGCTACAGGCCTGCATGTGTCTGTGTGTGTCTCGGTGTCCAGGAAAGTGAGGTGCTGACAGTCTGTGGGCAGATGTGTGTATATGTGAGCCTAAGTATGTCTGTGTGTGTTTGATGGATGGGCTGGCAGGGCAAGGCCGTGGATAAGAGTGCAAACAAACTGGGTAATAAATGAGAGCGACAGAGGAGCAGTGATGGGGCCCACTCCCAAGCTCCTGATGCATGCCGACCAGCACCAGCAGCCATTTGTATTAGAGAAATGAGGAAGCTGTCACTGGGATGAAGACAGTGTACATTCTAAAGAGGAGAGAGGTCTCTTTCTGTATTTTTCATTCCTCTCCGTTTC
>JAPQRQ010000026.1:15104203-15131796 GCA_037367365.1 Apogon talboti | reverse complement strand
AGCTAAACCTTGAGGTAATAGAGCCAGAACAACATAGGCCTGTTGTTTGTGTTTATTTGTTGTGTGTGTGTGTGTGTCTACGCAGGTGGGCATTCACATTTTTGGTGTGTTAGCACAAGTGTTTGCAGCTGTGAATGTGGAAGCATGTATAAGACTTCACATACACAACTACAAGTGCATGCAGATGTATGTATGTGCATACTTGTGTTAGAGAGCATGAATAAGGGCCTGAGGTGATGCCTTTGAAAGGCACTTTAGAAATTAAAGCAGTGCCACTGTTCTGTAATGGGGCTTAAATGATCCAGAAAACACAAGATATATTGAGCATTTTATGAAACACGCAGCACACTCCTTAATTCTGCTTTCAGCTTCACCAAAGCGTCTGACAAACCTACTTTATGCCTACACATGCATATTTGTTTACATAAAATAGATTTTTTTATGTAATTTTAACATTGTTTATTTTATTTGTGTGCATCTTTTTTTATCACATTGTGACTAATTTATGTAATAGAAGCTGGAATATTAAGAAAAAGACAAGAATAAGAATTTTGAGAAACAATTGTGTTCTTAAACAAATGTTCAAAAACACACATTTTTCCCCTAATAAAAACATCTTGCATTAAAAAATTCTAAGTTCTAATCGTATGAAAAAAGAATAGACTTGCGTAACCAAATTTGATGACCGTTACAGTTCACAGAAATGTTAGTATTTAATGTTTTATTAGATATGAGGAGGTCTTTGGTGGTCTATTAAATGAATACTCCATTCATTGGCATTCTTAGGTGGTCAGTAAGGGTGCACAACACTGTTTAATTAAGAAATCTACCTTCCCTATACGTTTCACTCTAGAGAGCATAGAAGCAGTCACTCTCTTCCTCATTGTCTGTGGATGTCCTTTGTGGTTTGGCCATACATTAATAATGTAAAGGTAATGATCTCTAGACTAAAGGCCCTGTCCTGTCCTGTCTTGTCTCCCCTTCTCTCCCTTTCCCTGTCCATCTGCAGACCAGCAGAAGGAAGAACGGAGTGGAGGGTCGCCCAGAGAAGAGGATGAGTGTTGGCTAAAGAGGGTGAGTTAAAGAAACGGAGGAATTCCTGCCTCTGCTGTTGAAACAACGCAGGCGCCGTTTCGCTTCATTGATTACTTGAGGAAAAGAGGAAGGAAGCGAAGAATCATTCTAAGAAAACATCTCTTTGCCGCCTTTCCCCTCTCGCCCTTTTCCTTTTGCCTCTGAAGTTTGGTCGGAGCGAATGATAGATGAGAAACGTGCACTGTGGCCTCCAGTGTCCTCTCCTCTTCCTCTCCCGTTATCCTCCTCCTCTTCCTCCGCCAGACGCACACACTCTTCCACACAGACTCAGACACACAGTGTTAGCGAGTGATGGATGGGGAGCTGGCAGTGTGGCAGTAATAGCAGACACCCAGAACTACACTGCCACTTATTCATTTGTCTCCTTATTCACATCTTTATTTATATGTCTTGTCCTCATACCAACATCTAAATATAGATGTATACATGATGAAAAACCTCACGAAGACTCCAAAACTTGAACATATCTGATTTAAAATGGATATACAGGCCTTGATACGCACCGCACTTATCTGTTTACACTGTCACAATATACAGAGATGGTTTACAATAGGTGAGTTTTTTTTTTTTGTTTTTTTTTTTTTTTTTTTGTGTGTTTATTATACATTCAACATGATTTTGTTTAGATCAGTGTTCCGAGGTTGATGCGTTACCTGAAACTCATTGCTCGAAGCTCACATCTATGTCCTCGGAGTTCAAGTTTTGAAGAATGCCAGACGAGGCAGGAATGATGGACAGCGGGCTGCTTACACAACATTACACATTATTAATCATGTTCACATTGTCTGAGAGCAGGAGAAAGGGAGCAACAGCACAAAGATGAGAGGGAGCAGAGGAGGAGGAGGAACGGTAAGAAAGAGGAGGAAGGGGGGAGTGGAGGCAAAGGAGGAGGGTTAGAAAGCCACAAATAACTACCATCAATCATCAAGCAGTCAACATTTTCACAGGTTAGGATTGCCTGTTATTGGCAGCAGCCAGGGATCTGTATGTGTATACTGTGTGTTGCGGTGTGTGTGCATGTGTGTCTTGCCCAGAACGGACTTCTCTCTCCTCTGCTCTCACTGTCTTCGCCTCGCCTTAAACTGACGGCACAAACAACAACAGTTGAGAAATCACCCTCGTCAGCAGGAAGCTGGCAGGTGTGTTAACTCCCCCAGTACCAAATTAGGATGTGCAAGATTGCAGAAACGCCTCAGCTCTCATATCTCCTTTTTTAATCACAAACATTTACATGAGTCTGGATGGAAATTATTAGGCTTTAGCCAAGGGTTTGCTTCGGACGCCGGTTGGCCAAGGCCTCGAATCGCATCCAGCTCTCCAAAACCTAACTGGGAACTCGGCCTGCATGCCTTTAGAGAAAGACCTTAGATCAACTTTCGTCTAGGGTGCTCTAACCTATTGATTTATTGAAATGTTGCTGCACAAAAATTAAGTAAATGTGTTCCAATGCATTTTAAATCATCCAAAATTGATCTACTAGGGTTAGATCCTAAAAAGAATGCAGTTACCCATGAAAAGCTGCTAGCATCAACTCCAACAGTGTTTTTTTCTAGCAAATTTATAGAAGTTGTATGTTTAGTTAGATTTAAAAAAATGTTTGCTTTGTTTGTGGACAAAAACTCCTCCATACCCTAGGGAAAAAAACCCCAAACAAGTAGTGGTTATGCCTTTTAAAAAGATTTGAGCTTCTAGCAGAACTTATTTAGCATAGATATAATGCTGCTCTTTGACCTCCAGTGTTTTGTCACTGGAGTTTGTACCTTATTACTGTCAAAAACTCCTTTTTATATATTGATCATTGCTGCCCTGTGAATTATGGAAAACCAACACTAGGGGGTGCTCTAGGTTTGTCCAGCCAACTGTTGAGGCTTTATGTGTATATCAGTTTATTATTTGTGTGCTGTAGAGGTTGCTGTACATCCTGTGCACTTGCTGTCCAGAGAGCGATCCAATTTGAAGCCAAGAGTCTTCCTTCTCCTCTGTTACAGTTCCACCACATCCTGCCACGAGACCTTTTTATCATTAACTGTTTGTCTCTGTTCATGTCACTGAATGGTCAGAGGTTGAGTTTCATAGTTACAAAGTGTTGCACAGTGATTGAGTTAATAGATGAGGGTTTTTCAGGAGTTGAGTCCATCGTTTCATATTTAGTTACTTAATGCCATCGAATATGAACAAACTTGCTGAGTGGACATAAGTGAATGCACTAATTGGATGGTGGAAAGATATCATTTTAATCTTGTTTAGGCAGTTTCAGAGTTAGCAAGATGCACTAATTCTGTCTTTATTGATGCACTTTGTGCCCTCTCGCTTTTTCGTCCTAACACACACACACACGTGCACACTCGCACTCTAATTCAGCGGCAGGATGTCTGACATGCGTCTTCTCAGTTTCAACACAGTAAAAGCAGTGTGAAAAAAAAATCCCAGTTTCAGACCTATTAACTCTCTGTGTCGGCATTGGTTTCATTATCAAGATTAGGTTACAGACGGTCATTCAATCATGCAGCCTTTAGCAGAAGTGCACTGTGACTGAGCTGTCCTCAGTCCTCATACAAGCACAAGTTGGATGTAGAAGTTCTCTGCCGTGGGACACGCTTTAGACATACTGTTCCTTACTGTGGAATTTTCCATAGCTGCGGAATACAATTTCTTCCCTTTTATTTAAACTGACAGTGAACAAACCTTCTGATTGACCCTCCGCTGTATTGTTGTGGGACTCATCTGTGCCTGGAAAAATATCACATTAAGACGTTCATACATAGGGATTTTTGAAAGGGCTGCAAAATAGGAACATATTGAAATCGACTTCTTCTCTGCTGTGAGGTTTCGGTGAACTGCAGTTGCATGTTTGTCTGTGTGTTTTGTGGCCCGACAGTGTGGCTGGAAGAAACAGAGCCCAGGGCGCTTTGGGGAAAGGACAGTGGCATGTGGCAAGACAGTTCCTCCCCTCCACCGCTCCAATTATTTGTGTCAAATGCTCAAGTTTGTGGTACTTAAAGGAAAAAAAATCCCCAATATGTGTAGCATGTTTTCTTGCCATGGAATATTTTCCATATATTATTGAAAATAAATTCCTTCATAAATTTTTATTCAACTATAAATCATTTGTCTTGTTTTCTTCCACGTTTGATTTTGTGAGGAAACACTGGAAATAATCCCAGAACCAGAATTCTGAAGTATGGAAAACAACATCCCTTACATGTGTTTCTGATTGAGGTTATTCTTATGTGAATGTACTTATTTTTCTGCATATCCTTAACAATATATAGGAAAGTATAAAAGCAGTAAATACACTCAACAAAAACAATTAAAACTCTTTATTTAAAGTATTACACATTTAAATGCAGAACTGTATATAAGTCTATTTCTTTTCAACTATTAAATGAATTCGTTTGAGTAATTTTAAATGGAACGGTCATTTTTTTTCCCCCCAGTTTGTTAAATTTTTTGTGTTTTTAGTTTTTAACACTGTCTTTATTGATGCACTTCTCTCGGATCAGGCAAAGGATTAGAGGATAGCTTGGATGTGGGGCACCTATTGTTCTTTACCCATGACTGAGCAATTGATTGAGAAAATGATCAACCAACAAAGAAAAAGAACAGATTTATATGATACCTTGTGTTCATTTGTCTTCGTTGTTTTCCCTCCTTCCCTTTTCCTCCAGTTGTAATTGGAAAAAAATAATAAAATAAATTAATCACTGAATAAAAGAGGTCATTCCCAGCCTTTAATTTGCAAAACTATGAAATAGCACAGAAACACTGGCTGAACATGGAGGTGGGTAATCCAAGAAGTGAATGCATCTGTTCATTGTCAACCTGTAGGGATGTTGACTGATGATGCACCTGACTCCTCTCCTCTCCTCTTCTCTCCTCTCCTTACTTTCTGAGAACCCCCCTCACAGACCCCACTTACCCCCCCTCACCCCTTCACAGAACATGGGGGAGAATCATGGAAACACACAGCCAGATTATGCACCGCTCACCGTTATTGAATATGTGACTAACACACTGAGAATCGCTCTGGGAAATCAGATTAAAAAATGAATTATTTATAAGGACATGGAATGCTGTTCCAATAGGGTGGAGAGAGTGGAAGAATACACCTACAATATACCCCAAACAACATTACAAGTTTGATCATGACACTTCCCACTGTAGTTATTCATTTTTATAATGCTCACAAATGTTCCCCTTTACATTCTGATATTGAAATATGACTCATGGTAAAATTACACGGTAAAAGTGTTTTATTATTTTGTTTAAACAATATTACCTATATTTTCTCTGTTCTTCCCACCACACAGTCTAAAAGACAGAGTTTGATATATCTTCATGGAGGCTATAAAGCCAGATATGAAATCAGTTTAACCAGTTTTGTTGTTATTTCTGTGTATGCTCTCCTGTGGGACGGAGTCGCACTTAAATGAAATTGTAAAACAATATATAAAATGTAAATTAAAAATGATACAAGTATTAAAAAAGCCATTAAACCCTCTTATTGATAAATAAGGGAACATATGAAGTTGGAAGTGAAATCAAGAAGTTCATGTAAATATCTATTAAAATAACATTTTATTTGAAATGATAAATCTAAAACATTTTCTTTTGAAGAAATATGTGATTAAGCCAGTCTCCAGATTCTTTTTTTTTTTTTTTTACTTTTTTTTAATATATATATTCTGGTTGCATTTAAGAAAAGCACTGTGTAAAAACACAAATGTATCACAGTGTTTATTATTTAACACACACACAACATTCCTTATGTAAAATCTAAACAGCCAGGCCATGATGTGCATCGTTAGTTTTCGAGTGTGTGATTAGTTCTTTCATCCACACACCAGTTCTCACAAGTAGCAACTCTATCTCCTTTCTTTAAATAATTTATCTGCATTTTAATTGATTGTCTTTTTTTCTGCAAAACTTAACATTTCTTTTGCGAGAGCAGTTGGTTTTATTTATGTAAGAGTCACTCACCTGGACGTACGCAGTGTGTGGACGACCATCGAGTCCACGTTTATTCCCCTCTTTCCTTCACGTCTTTTCCCGACCGTTTTCGGTTTCTGAACAGTCGTAGATTCTCCTGCTCGCTGGTCTTTCTGTCTCAGTCTCTCGGTCGCTCTCTCTTTCTGTTCTTTGACAAGCAGCCAATGTGCTGACACGGGGAAGCGTTTAGGCGTGCGTTGATGTGCCAGAGTAGTGCCTGCCTAAGTGATTACTCTTTTATCTGATCCTTTTCTCTAATGCTACGTTCAAATATTTTTTTCCATTCATTCTCCCCGTCTTTTCCTTTCCATGTCGCTTTATGTCTTTATTCTGACGCGCAACTTTATGTCCACCTCGAATGTATTCGCTCGTACACACGCGCAGAGATTCGTGGCCTCCGTTGACAGGTGTGGTACTTGAGTCACGTCGGCCATCACAGGTGAATATGGTAGAAAAAGGGTTATGTCATCACCTCTAGCCCCTTTGACATCCCACTCCCTTCCCCGTCATGGGCCAAACCACACATTTGGCAGGCCCCAGGAGAAAGCCGAGGAGTTTCCACAATGAACATGCAGAGGTGAGCTATAGAAATAATACACATCTGGAAAGAACCCTCTTCTCTTTTTTTTTCCCCTGACATTTTTTTTTTCTGTTTCAGTTTTGGCTGTCTCATGAGCACAGTCGTATTTACTTCTGCATTCAGTTTCAGATCTGCAGTCACCTGAACTTAAGTGTTTGCTTCAGTTATGTAAACCTAACATACCAGTACATATCATTACTTTAAATTCTATGAAAGAAATATATTCTGCTTTTAAAAAACACATCTCCCTCTTTTTGTGTATTAAATAAAATCTTTTGTTCATTTTTACTAAGACAAACTGTCACTGTAGGTTTACAGAGTTGAAATTATTTCCTTAAATTTAAATCTATGTATTCTTGAGTTTTAAGCTTGTGTGCTGTTGCTGTTTTATTAGTTTGGATGTTCTGGATGCTGTTGGTTTTAAATGAAACTGACTTGTGAGCGCATGTTTGCCTTGTGGACTTTTTCCCCACAGGGGGCATCAGGAGCACGCTGCAGCCCTCTCAGATGTAGCGTCTGCATCAGAGCTTAGGGCTCTCCTTAACCAAAGGTGTGTGATGTGATGTGAGTAAGAGGAAGAGGGGAAAGATGGCACGGATGAAGGAGTACTCGCATCAGCAGAAAGTTGTTTTTCTGTGGCCTGGAGATTCTATTTAAAGTGGGGTGGGGGATGAGGAGGGGAAACAGGGAGGCAGACTTGGAGTGGTCCAGAGCCTGGAGAAACAGAGGCAACGCAAAGGAGGCAGGGGGGTACGAGTGGTGGGATGCAACCATTCTCCCTGTTTTTGGGTTTTGATTGAGGCTGGAATTTGTGTGTGAAGTTGAGGAGGATCCATGAGGGCACCTTGCTGCGTGGGCGCGAATCTGCACGAGTATGCCCATGCTGGTGTGTGTACGTGTGTGGGTGAGGTATTAATCTTCTTTGTCAGTGGAGCCCAGATGCAGGGCCCTTCCAACAGCACAAGCCTAGACTCAGCAGTCTGCATTGGGCTCTGGGAAGCAGGCATGGGGCGTAAGCGGGGTTTTTGGGGGGTGAATGCCGCTGGTTGTGCTACTAGAGCAGGGAGCTCTGACGGAGAGGGCAAGGGGGACAACACACAGCAGATTAACTAATGATATTAGCCAGGGAAGACCCTCAGCTAAAACCCAGTGGTCGCAATTAGTGGAGTTTCTCAGAGGTTGCCCTGTGGCCCCTTCACACAAACACACTCGCAATATGCACCCACGCTTACCCACTTTTTCTTGTATACACACACACACAAAAGCACTTTCATGCACCTGCTTTAAGAACTGAGACATGTCTTGCTCCGTGTTAAGTTATAACCCCCGACCGCTCTCTTGCCTCCTGTGCTGCATTGATGGTCTCCCCTTTACCCTGCTCCTTCCTCTCCCCATTAGCACCGCTCACGAGCCCCCTTTCGCTGTTTGCCCACTGTGAGAACAGACGAACTA
Source organism: Apogon talboti (assembly GCA_037367365.1). NCBI lineage: Eukaryota > Metazoa > Chordata > Actinopteri > Kurtiformes > Apogonidae > Apogon > Apogon talboti. The sequence goes on along the minus strand of JAPQRQ010000026.1, from coordinate 15,123,680 downwards.
ACATGTTTGCTCTGCAGGAAACGCACACACACAATCACTCAATCGGAAGCTGGGACTGCGAGAGAACCGACAGACTATATTCAAGAGTATGCAGATGTGCACAAGTGCTGAAATAAACACACATGCAGACACTACACACACACACAGGCTAAAACGTCAAAGCGGGGGGTAACAGAGATTGACATAACAAGCTGATAAACCTCTTTCTCCCGTTAAGTTGCCAGAACAGCACTGGGGAGAAAGGTGTTGTATCAGTTGGAGATGAAAGATATTAATGTATGAACAAAACAGAGCTGATTTTAAGCATATGTAATGATGATGCTGAGTAGAGCACACAGGGATTGTGAGCGATTTTGTTATCAATCACAAACTCATAAGCATTTGAATAAACTGAATCTTATTGTTAATATCATATTTTTGTTAATGCTTAAATATTTTGTCATATGTGCAAAACCTTTAACCTGAATTCAGAAAGATAGAGATACAGTTAATTTTTAACTTGTAAACTGGTTGTTTGATTGACAGAAACTTGTATTTGTAATTATAAGCGGAGTATATTTGTTTTTGTGCTGTTGTAAACTAAAGAACAAAAAACAAAACAGTAATAGAACAAACTGCAATGTGCTCTTTGTATGTACTTCATACGTACATTGTGTACTTTGCACACTGAAAGTATTTCCACACAGCTCCCAGCGCAGTACTTTGTGCTTTTCTGACCGTTTGCTTTATGACTACAGCTGCCTCTGTCTTTCCATTCCAGATCCTCCCTGGCAGTTTTTTGATAACCCAAATTAATCTTCCATAAAGTTGACAAACACACTATTCTTAACACCACGAAGTGATACTTTATCTCCATGCACACCTCCTCTCTGAAGTTGTGATCGCAGTTTACTATTAGGCACACAACCTGCCTTTTCTTTACCAAAGTGATGAATTACAAGCGTTTCAAAAACATCTCCTGCGCTCGCAGTCTTTCCTGTCTCTGGCTCCAAGACGGCTCTCTTTGTTGCTGCTCCGGTCAGTCCTTCACTGAACTCTTGAACTGTCTCTCTTTTCACATTTGTCCTTTCTTTTCCCTCACAAGCAAAACTGTTTTACAATGGGGTAAAATTATTTCAATACTGCAATAAAGTAGGTAAAATCCCCAGTCTATAGCGTATATGTATGAGAGGGAGATAGATTGTTTGAATAGCCTTCCTTAGCTTGTCAGCTCTGTCTGCTCTTTTATATGGCCTTCCTTATTATAATGCTACTTATCTTATCCAAAAGGCCATCAGGCTGGACGATTAATTTAGGTTCTGTATCTCTGGAAACGATGGTTTCCCTCTCTTGCTGCTGTCCCTCCCTCACTCTCTCTATCTGCAGGAGATTAAACTGAGACCAGCTCCACTTTTCTCTCTCCTTCTGTCCATCATAGTGAAAAATTACCTTTTAGTCCTCTTCCTTAATCGTGCTGGCCGCAGAGCAATCAGACAGGAAATAATGGCTTGGTGTCTGGCTGTGCAGGCTCTCCACTACAATGCCTCTAGACTGGATTGAGGTGAGAATGGGGAAACCTCACATTAATGATTCCTTGTAAGTGTCATCTTTCTAGAAATACAGATAGTGTAAAACTATCACGGTGTCAAATCTCTGTGGAAATACATTTATAAATGTTCAACTGCTTCACAGGACGCTCTCTAAAGTCAATTTTCTCTTGCTTTTGCGCCCCGGCTCCCCGTCCTGCCTCCCGCATTCTTCATTTGCTCTTTCTGTAAGCTTTTGTAGAAAGTTTATCCCAGTTAAGAATCGAATTCAAGGAGTGACTGTGAAAGCAAAACTAAGAGCAGCATTTATTTTTCAGCTTGTTTCCATCCCAGTGAAAATGTTTCACCGTCTGTACACACTATGTTCTTGTCTGAGCTCAGCTTCTTCGTTTCTGACAAACCCTGCGCTGTCCCCCCTCTTCGTCTCTCAATCTCCTCTACTTTTTCCACTCCTCACTCTGTTCTCTTGCAGTTTGATTCAGTGTGAATTAATTGCTCCTCATATGGGAGACGGCACACGATTAGTCTCAATCCTGATAATGGTGTGTGGCTTGGCCGCGGGGAATACACTGCCAATTTGCTCACGGCGCATCTGCCAAATGATTGGTGTTTACACGCCACATCCCCTGTGGAGTGTTTGTCACAACGCCACTTCTTACATCTCAATAACACACAGGATCCAAAAGCAGACGTCACTAGAGACGCAAACATCCACACACGTATACAGTGATTAAAATTTTCCACTGTAACGTATGGCATGGCAGTCAGTGCCACTGGTGCATTTGGAATACCTTCTGAGAGAATTGATTTACACTTTTTGACGCTCTTAATTTTTACATGATCGCATATTCCACCTTTTCCAAACAGTTTACCCTTCCTCCCACATACCCCCACCTGCCTTTCTCCCCTTAACCCCTCCCACCTCCCTTTATCTGTCCTCCCTAACACAGTGCTCCTTCTCCGCTGTCCCATTAATCACCCCTCTCTAATTAACAGGCCCACTGTTCCCAGTCTTCCCACTACTCCCACTCCACACCTGGCCCAGCCCTGCTGCCCAGAAGGCAGGCAATGCGCGCCAACATACATGCACACACTATATGCATGCAGCACAAACTGGAGCGCAGCTGGCAACTGACCACCGCAGAATCGTGCTTGGAGGAGCACAATGAGGAAAAGAATGGACGAATATATGTACGGTGTTGATAAAAGTTTTTAACGTGTGGGTGGAAGTGTTGGGTTACAGTGTGTAGAGTTGGTGGTGCTTGGCTGCGCTACTTCCTCCCTGTCCTTAGCTCATACTATATTCATTCATCATCTCATCAAGTCTACCTTCCTTGTAATAACTCATGTGTACAACCCTTTCGTCACCCACTGCTTACTCCCCCGTCACAGTTTTTTTAAATTTTACAACCATCCTCACCCATGTCTTTTCTGGCCTCATGTCCGATCCTCCTTTCCCACCTTCTCCCTGTCCTCCCCCATGGTAGCCAGGGTGGCCCGGCAATGCAGTAATGCCATCTGCCAGCGCAGCATGCCCGCAGCCTCGTGTCCACACACACACACAATCACACCCAGACACACAAACACACGCACAGCTTGGCAAGGACACCTTCCAGTGCAGGATATACCGATATCCACGCTTCCGCCACCAGATCACAGTGGTCCCACGCACTGTTACACACAGGCACACACGTACTCACAGCCCTGTTGAGTCACACGCTTCATCTGTCTCCCAACAGGGGGAGCTGGGGAGCATCTGCCAGAGTGGGACACGAGTCGAAGCTGAGAACCTGCGTTTACAGTAAGAGAGCAGATCATTACAGCCGTCACATACTGCCTAATCATAGACAAACAGGGGTACGATGACCACATGGGTGTGTGTTCCACACTGACTACAAATGAAGTAAAATAAGGGAAAGCAAACCGGCAATTACATGCAAATGCACATTTTTGAGGGAACATTTTCTGCTTTTTATGCGGCTTCTTGAAACATTGGAATCCCATATGCTGTAAAATTGTTTCAGATGTTTGCTCTGCAATAACTTTGGTGGCTACGGCTAAGATATATTAAAATATGAGAAATATGAGAGTACAAACAAAGTCTTGTTGAGAAACGTGCGATGGAGAAAGTGTGGATGGATACAAAACAGATTTCAAGAAAAAATGGGACAGCTGGGACACAGCGCATTACACATCAGTCCATTAAGCCCTGCTAACAAAAAGGTTTTATGAGTGTTTTATTTATTTATTTTCGATTTATGCATGTGCATGCAATTAAAAAAAAGAAGATAGGGCATAACGTAAGAGTAAAAAGTACCAAGCGAATACACACAGGTAAGTAACGTTAACATGTTTTCCTTTTGGTTATATATATAATTAATTAATTAATTAAAATCCTCTTGCTCCTGTTGACATTGAACAAGACAGAAACAGAATTGATGGGAAATGCAGCAATTAGCAAATGAGCTCTAGGATGTGTTGCTGTTGGAGCTGTGTTTGGTGCTGCATCGGGGTGCTGGGGGTGGCAATAAGGGTGTGCGCTATGGGGGTGAGGGGGGAAATGGCGTGTGTGTGAATGTGGTGTGCTGCCAGGTGCGAGTGGGGGTCTGTGGCAGTATATTTATTAGCGGCTGTCAGGGAGGTGACACTTTGATGAATGGTGCAGAGTAATCAGGGCTGGGCTGTGACAGGCTGCACTCACAGCCTTCTACCTGCCAAGCAGCCCAATCACACACGCATACGCACGCATGCAAGCACGCTTATACATACACACGTAAATGAGTGAGTACACACAAACGCTACTGTATATGCACATGTACAAACAGCGTGTCCTGTAAATATCCTTCAGTACCAGATGAACTACGTCATCAAACTCCCCTCGTTCTCACCTCCTTAAGCATTTCTTCCTAATCTCAAAGTCCTTTTGTACAAGTCTCTCATCCCTGGCTCTTCTGCAGTGGCTGTGTGATTTTAATAACATTCAATGACATAAAGATGATGGAACATTTTTTTTCTGGAGATGAATGAAAAGGATAAATTATGTTGAAAGAGTGTGAGAGCAAAAGACAAAGAGACAGAGATTTGGGGTGAAAATTTGCAGAGCTTTGTTGTTTTTTAATTGCTGGTGCGAGACAAGGTAGCCTTAATTAGTCCTCCTCTCTCTACCAGGTCATATTTCTGTGACTTTTGGCTAATTAGTGAACCGATTAGTGCCGACTAACTCATAGTTTCCCCATAGGATCACAGTTGCACTCGGTTTGGGTGAGCGAGACAATTTAAGCAGTTTGGTAAATAATTACACAAGTTTTCCATTTTTGTGTAACAGTGTCTCCAGTCTTGTTTTTTCTTTCACCCATTCATTTGCCTCCGTATTTCCATGTAGATAATGTCAATTTAAAAATGTCCAAACAACTGAGAAATTAAGCAACTGTTATACGCTGTCCTTGGAAAGAAACCACAGCAAATATTGTATTACATCTCAAACACAAAATGGAAATCATTACTTCTCAGTGAGCTTCTAATGCCTCCAAACCAGCAAGTAATGGGAGGTTGTAATCAAATAATTTCACTGAGGTTTGGGTTTCCAAACAGTTTTCCACTGATTCTATCGACAGACCACAGTCTGGCCCTTAAGACAGGCGACAGGAGGGGAGAGGAGGGAAGCAGTGGGTAGAAGAAAAAAGACAAAATTTGGACAACAGAAAGAAGAGGAGCAGAGAGTTGGTATTATGAAGAATGGATGAGCCAAGACGAGGGGAGTGGCAGGGGGTGTGAGGGTAGTAGATTTTTTTCCCTCTTTTGAGTCTTGGCCTGAAGTAGTATATGTGGGACCTGCTCTCTCTCACTTTATGATAGCCTGTCTGAGTACCATCTGTAAAACCTCAGAGAAAGCACCAGTCCGGCTTGATTGCACACTCTCTCCCACTTTTGACTTTCCTCAGTTTTTCACCCGTGGCACAAATAACTCCTCTTTACCCCACCAGTTTTCTCCTATAGTCCCTATAATTTTACCCAATTCCCGATGCAAGTTCACTTTTCTAGAATTAACTGCAATTATTCTCATTTCTTGTGTCTGGTTTCAAGATATTTACACTGATTTTACTTGGGGGGGGGGGGAAACATCCTAAAACATGGTTAAATTGCACAGGGCATAAGAGTAATAATCTTATCCCATTAGCAGATTTAAGAAAATTCTCAAATTGAGTCTAAATGACATGTTAGGACGTTCAGATTTGCAGTGGTTTTTGGACTGATTGCTGTATGGTTTGCCCAAACGAGGAAGTGTCCAATGGAGAAGAGAGATTGCGTCCAAGAATTGCTAAAAGAGAAGCGTGATGGAAAATATTTGGACGGTCTATTTTAGGCTTATTCCAACTGCTTGAATGAATGAATAAACATTTAAATGAAATTAAATGATCACCCTAATTAATGACTGAATGAGTGAATAGAGTGGTAGAGGGCTTCTCTCTCTTTCACTCTGTCTCTCTCTTCGTCTTTCTCAGTGGAGGATTTCCTGCCAGGTTGAGTGAACATTGACGGAGTAACACTTATTCTCTCCGTCACACCAATGGAAATCAATTGGGCGGTAATTGCAGTATTTGACCCCTCTCCTGTCTCCACCACATCCCATCTCCTCTCTGTCCATACATCCTCCACACTCTGACCATAAAGATGAGGCAGAGACAGTCAATTCATTTTATATACCAGGCATTTCCCGCTAAACTCAACAAGACCGGAGTGATATATTTCATCGGGCCAGATGAAAATCAGAGGCAGACCAGAGACAAACAGGAAAAGGAGGAGAGGAGAGTTGGGACAAAGTTAACAAAAGCAGGAAACGGCTATGGCGAATTAAGACGGTAAAGAGTTTACAGAACCGCCGTATTACAGCGGCCATCTGTGTGTGTTTGTGTATGTTTTCTTTTATGTGTTTGGGTTGGAGCTGGCTGGTCAGATGGGTAATGAGTGACCCTTCCTCCCTGGCATGGTTCTGCCGTCACACCAGTATTAATCTTCCCACATCACCCCCTCTCTGAACAGACAGTAGGCCTCTTGGGGCCAGACGCGCAGACACACTCACACAAACACACATATACAGATACACACACACTCAGAGGCATTGATGCATGAGCGGGGTGGCAATGATGAATGGAGATGTTCTTAAGATCTGTTTAATAAGTGTTAGGCAGGGCCCCTGTGAGAGCAATAGGGAAAAGATGGCATATACGTACGCAACTGCAAATGGAGCCCAACTCACTGGGGCCTGAATTACAGCCTATTTGACCACATTTACACCGCTCACCAAGAGGACTCGACACAGGAAAGCACACAGAGGGGTACAGATGTGGGATGCGGTAGCTTATGAGGAGAAGAAGTGAAGCAATTGGTTTTTTAAATTTGCAAACATATGTACGTGAGTGTGCCAGCTAATGTGACAGGGTTTAATGCAGTCCCACCTGTTGAATCTGTGCACATGTCTGCATGCACTATGAAGCTGGGAGGGGTTGAAGGTGTTGGAGGTGTGAACATAAGGAGTCAGCTTGACAGCCTGTCAAGACTACCCTGACAGAGGTGACATTTCAAGCAACCTGCTAACATCTACGCAATACATTCATGTCTGTCAGTGTGTTTCCGTGCACTGCCTTCATGTAAACAGAAACAGATTAATGCAGTATTGATTATTGCTCAGATCATTTTTCCAATAAAATAGCAATATCATGTTAGTAATTTATTTTGGGGGAAAAAAGGCAAGATAAAACAGTCCTAAAAAAAACTAGGTAGTGACAGTAAATTGTACAGTACACCGCCATCCTAATGTGGTAGTACCTCAGAATGTGTTGTATGCTACTGAAATGTAATGAACCATACATTTTAGATATGATGTAATTTGGTATTTTTATACACTAGCACATTTTGTAGAAAATTTTACGAATCAAAACAAAATGTATTTTCTAGTGTGTAGATTTGTCATTCACAGCTTTTTGTTTGTTTGTTACATCTGTGTAGAATAAGCTGCTCCTAACAAATTGGCTCAAGAGGGATTAGTAGTTGTTTGTAGTGTGTTCTTAATCTTGTGAAGTAAGAAGCAGATGAGATCCTCTGTGCCTTAATCTGACTGAATATAGTGCTCAAGTAATCTAAATGTTCTTGTGTTGGGGTTACCTCTCTGCTGTGTCCCTTCTACAGTCTAATGTCTTCATCTACCTCGTATTTTGCATTTGCATGTCTATATTTTCATTTCATTTGAAGCCCTCTCTTACCTGTCAGCTTAGTCTGCACCTCTCAGAAGCTCCTCTTTTTTCTCCTTGTTTCTCTCTCTGAAGAGCATGGTCATGCAAGCTTGGGTTTTGTGTTGTCTGACAGCTGCTGCTGCGTGCCTTTTTTCTCTTTCCCTCCCTCTCTTCCCCCTCTCCTCTCTTCTCCTCTCCTTTCTTTTAAACACGCGTCCTCATTTCTAAACTATCTATCATGCTGGCAGGGCCAGTGGGGCCTTTAAACTGTGGGATTGGCACTTTCTCAGCTGCTGAGCTGGAAAAGGGGGCTGCTTGCAGACGGAGACACAAGCGGTGGGCCAGCCTGCTGCAGGCAGGAGGAACAGGAGGTAGCCTGTCTGAACGCAGGTGGACTGACGATACTCCTCCACCCAGCAAATGTGTGTTTCTCTTAAAGTGTGTACCTACAAACCTTTTGTACTACAAGAGCTCCTGTGGTTTTCCAAACCACTGAAGTTGTTGAGATTTTGCTATTTGTGTCTAAATCTTCACGTGCCAACAAGAAAAGTACGTAGAGTAGTTTTAAGAATTTAATTGCGATCCAAGTTGATGGTTTTGAGATGGGACTGTGAAACAGAGTGTGTTGATTCCAGGGGGGTTGTCTGCTGCGAGTTGACAAACTCTGTCTCACTTGGGAGTGAAAGGTGTCTGAAAAGATGGGAACTGCTGACAACATCTGCGCGTGTGTGTACATGTGCATCGTGACGCCACATGACGCCTGACAAACACGAAGAAATAACAATGCGGTGCTGTCATCGGGTCTTGTCCCTGGCAGGGGGTTGGAAGTGAGCACAATGTGTGATTTTCTCACACGAGCAGAGAACCTGCGATTACGCCTCATATCGATGTGCACACGCAAAAATGCTAAACATGACACACACATGCCTGTGCACAAAGATTCACATGTACACACCAGAGGCCTTGTGGTGAATATGTGCATTTATCAGTGATGGCACTTTCCCCAAAAGGGCAGGAAGTGTAAACCAAATTAAAAAAAAGTGCAGCCAGAATTACTTACTCACACCCGTGCATCTCATGTAGCTAAAGGGCCACGTATGTGTATTAGCTTATCATGAAGTCTTTTTCTCACCCACATATGATCATTCCTTCTCTCTCAATATGTTTTCCCTCGCTCCGCCCAAAAACATGCCATTCACCACTCCACAACATTTCCGGCATCTATTGGCACCCGACCGATCACACCAACACCTCATCACAAGCAGAGGTGTGAGAGGATGCAGCAATATGTCCAGGAAGAACACACACATCCATCCTGTCTGTCTGTCATAGTCAACAGTTGGCAGTCAATGCACCAGTTGGCCATCGCTACTGGGTCCCAAACAGTGGTTGGCTGATACATTTGGCCAAAAAGTTAAACGATATGATCCTGCTACAATATTTTGCTGTAATTGTATCCACATGTTAAATAAAAAGTAAAAATGAGGAATATTTCTGCTTTAAGGACAAAATTAAATGACATATGGAGGTGAGTTTCAACTCACTTTGACAAATCTTTTTCTCAGTTTGTATTTTCAAAGAGAAGCCGTCGATAAGAGTGATTTCTAACAAAATATTTTTATATGTCATATTTTATTCACCTATGTTTCTGGGAGTAGAAAATAGGAAAGTGTTGGAGGTTGAACAGAGCTGCTGCTGACCTTTTCTGGTTTGTCAGTAGAGGGCGGTCTTTCCTCAGCGGTCCCACTACAGCGATGTGTGTGTTTGTGTATTTGTGTGTTTAGTTAATTTCCCAGCACAGTGGTTGTTTTCTTGTGCTCTAATAAGACCATAACACACGGGCTTCCTTTTACAATTCTCTCCGGCCCTTCTTCTCTGTCTTCATTTCACACTTTCTCTCACTTACATAATTGAAAAACTGAAGTGATCATGTTGGATAACTGGGTATGATCATGACCTTTGCATTACTAGACTAGTAATTGCAGCTGTAATTAAAAAGGAACAGAACACTAGATAAATGCTTGACAAGACAAGACTTAATTAGTTGTTAAACACCAGAGCCCTCATGTTTTCTGTCTGTTTTCTTTGTGTAGTTACATATATATTTAATTTGATAGGCTGATTAAAATGACCACGATAGCTTCTGTTTTAGCTCAAATGCTTTGCGCTTATGGAATAAAAATTTTACTTTAATTCTAGCTGCAGCTTAATTCTTCTGTGTTTTGTCTCTCTGATCAAACTATACTTCATCTGTGTACTTTTACACATGTATTTACTAAGTGAAATAAGTATGTAGGTCATTCAATTACATTAATTTCACATTTCTATAGGAAGATACGGCTTCTTATGTTAGTTTCTGGCATCTGTGTTAGTTCGTATGTGCACAGCATATATGTTTATTGATAATGAGTACCAGGTTTGAGACATTTTAAATTTTTTTTTTTTTTAACCCGTTTGTGTGTGCTTGTGTTAAAGAATTAGAGAACTGTCCTTGACTTTGTGAGAGTTCACATAGTTGGCTCCTTCCCTAAGGTTAACTAGTGTTGGAAAACAAACTTTATTGTCCACAAATGTAGAAAATTGTTTTTGGCCCATCTGGCAGTTCATTAAAACAATAAAACACACACTACGAAAGAATAACACTGACACCATGACTGTGAATCATACAATTGCATGCTAAACAGTCATGCAAACCAGGCTGTGTCACACTTATTTTCAGACTAGATTACCCGTATTTGTGATCGCACAAACCTCTATTATGCCTTTATGACACTGTATTAACTAACCCTCATGGGAGCCCAGACACTGATGTTTATATTAAATACAGTAAACTGATATTTCTCCATAAAGTGCACATTGTTAAATGATTAAAAATACATTATGTCCACGTAAATACGGCAACATATGGTGCTTAATGGGAGAAATAAAACAGACCTGTTTGGGTTTTTTTGGGGTTTTTTTTGACCTCCTACTGTATCCTTAAACACACATACTGTATGCCATGTTTGACATTTGGCTAAGTTTTACTTTATGTTGGCAGAGACACCGATTATGTGTGTGTACTGTACATGCAGGTGTTGTGTCTGATCAGATGCTAGTCTGTTAGGGGTATGTTCAGATTGCCTTGAATTAGTGTGGTCCAGGAGAGACCAGCAGCGAGGGGAATGATGACTTATAGATTGGCTCTCCACTGGACATGAGAGATGGCATAAAATGGAGAGTGTGAGAGAGAAGGGAAGTGAGGTTAATGACCGTCTACTCACAGGCAGGTAATCCCTCTCGCTGCCTCTCTTTGGATATAATAAGTTTCCTCGTTCTTCTCCCAGTAGTCATGATAATTATTATAACAATTAGCTTCTTTCTGTCTCTGCCACTGTCTCTGCCACTGTCCCTCTGTTGCCTGGGTTTCCCTGTTGTGGGGCATGTGTTTCTTATTCTGTGTTACTCACTCATTCTGCACTGCGCTGTTCAATCATCAGTTTGTGTTGCGAAGAGTGTTTTTTTTTTGTGTTTCTACATCTGTTTGTCTGTGACCAGGATTTGGCAAAAAACTCCAGCACTGATTTTCATGAAGCCAGGTGTAAGAGTAGGGCATGGATCCTTAAATTTTTCACTTTCTTTATGTAACACTGGAGAGCTGCAGCTTAACTTAGAACTTACATTACAGTTGCATTCAACTACCACCTCGTACAAAGTGTTGAATCACAGTTAACACCTATGATTACTATGGTATTAGTCAGTTAAACTTAATGGTGGCACCAACTGGCATAAAAGAGCAAAACATCGGTCATGATTTATAAATATTATGGAATGAAAAGAAGATTGGACTAGGTGGATGTCTGTGTTCTCTGAGCACTTTGAATTTGGTCAATAGATTTATGGCTGTATGAACTGAAGACAAATCTAGATACAAAAACACTGCTTCTTTACTAAATCTATATGCCATATGACTGGACAAACGCATTCACAATTAATTTAAGAGGCCAACGGGTTGCAAGTTGAGTTTTTATTTTGAAAAAAAGCTTACTAGAGGAATAATCTTGATTTTGTGATTAAAGCATTTTTTTCCATTTCTCAGAAAGCAAATCTTTGATTAATTGAATTAATTCCGTATATCACCCAGCCCTACTGAGCGGCCTTCAAATTTTATTTAGTTTTGCATGGTCAGACCGCCACACTTTGTTTTATGTCTGCAATAGCACAGTAGAAAGATCAGGCTGAAACCTTTTTTTTATTCTGGAGAATAAAATTATCTGACTTTTTTTCTTTTAACCAATCACAATGGTCTTGGGCAGCACTAGCCAGCTAAGTGTCTTTGAACAGACTGATGGGAGGAAATGTGTTTTGCTTTGTTTTTGTGGAGTTTTGTGTGGGGAGGTGAGTCCTGGCTTCAATATGACTAGGAAAGACCAGAAAGACCCAAGCATGGTTGCTTTATTGCATGGTCCCAACATCCATGAGAACCTTCTATTTTCAGTGTGTAGCTCAGAAGTGGTCATTTAGCACAGGAATGAAGACAAAATACTCCAAAGGTAGGCTTATTTAAGCAGACTGTCAGACAATAGGTAATGTTAGTGGAATAGAACATGTTTTAACAATGTAACTATGTAAGGGTGTCCCACTTGGATGTGTCTTGGGGTCCCTGTTACTTTAGTGTCCCTTGTGCCCTTGTGTAGAATTTGAGTATGTAATATTGGTCAGCAAGTGTTCCTTTTAGATATTAAAATATCAGCATCACTGTCTTCTTCCACTTTGTGATTTTTTTTTTTTTGCTATGTTTCTGAGCATTGGCCACCACTCCAGAAAGAATGAATGAAGCTAATAAACACATTTACTTTGATCCAATAAAAGTCAGTGAAAGGATGTGGGAATCCAGCTGTAGCAAAGTTGGAAAAAAAATAAGAGCAATGACCAGCACACTGTCGTCAGTCACAGAATATTAGGATCGAGTATAAATCCATGGGTCTGTGGGTTAATATGCACTTGTGCACATGCGTGTTGCTGTGTCCAGCACTGAGGTGTGTAACCAGGCCTGTTGGGCTGAACCCCTATGCCGTCAATCACACAGGGTGGAGGGAGAGGATGGGGGGTGGTATGCAGATACTACTAGCTGTCAACAGACCACAGGAAAATGGATGCCTGAGAAAGCCATAACTATGATAAATTTACTCCTTCAATTCTCCAAGTAGGCCCCTACTCCTCTCTGTATTTCTCTCTCTCTCGCTAACACAGGCTGATAGACATGCATGCAGTTCACACACATTGCACCCCCCCCCCCCACATAACCCCCATACACTATCTCTCCTAGGCCCCTCTCTTCCACCAGCAGGCTGCAAGCGTGTGACTAATGTATGCGGTAAAGCTGCGCGCTGCCATGGCGCTCACCAGCCCACCACCACCGCGATCGGCCCATCCATCTCTACGTCGGCGCCGGAGACTGCATTCAAATAAATTTGTCACTGTATCTATGAAATATTGATGGCGGGAAAGTGGGAGATGGGAAGTGGAAGGGGTTGGTTAGGGACAGATCAAAAGACAGACAGAGGGGCCAAATGTGAATAGAAAGAGTGTGATGTTTGAGGGGAAAGGTAATGTTTGAAAAAAGACTTCAGAACTGCAGGAAGTTGTGCTGCATCACAAACTGACAACAAACACGAACCACTGATTCGTTTGACGGTGACTGAAAATGTCCTTAAAATGAAAACGTCATTATATGTTATCCTTATTCATGTAACAAGGGCTATATATACTATATATATTTTAATTGGTCCTTGTGCTTTATATATACATTTAAATCCTTAAACACATTTTGTTTTGTACCTGTCAAATTTGTTTAATTCTGTTTGGTCTATTCCCTATTTGTTCTTCTACTCCATTAAAGTCAGTGGCTAAAACTACCTCGGTGATCACTGATGTTTTTCAGTTTGGATTTCACTCTTTCCTTTGGAATGACATGCATTAAAAATATATAAAATACAATTTAGACATAGTGCATGGAGAGGTTCATAACAGAAAATAAAGTAATTTGGGTTTTGGATATGTATGTAAGAACGAATTCCTAGCAAATAAACATTACATATGTGCCACAGTATGTAAAAGTTTTACATTATGTCTAAAGAAAGAACAGGTCAATATATAGATGACATTTACATTATATAAAATGTTTCCTATAATGCTCAGATTCACATAAATCAATTCATTGTTCTTTGCACTACAATATTTAATTTCCTGTCAATATCTTCATCCCCTAAATGTCAAATAGTGTTTAGTGCCACTTCCACCTATTTCAACTAGAGTGAAATAATATCAGGTATATGCTGCCTGGTGGCTCTTTTAGGTACAGAGCGTCTTTGTGCCATTCATAGTGTATTATGATCCAGATCAGCTGCCTCAGTCAGACTTAGAAAGGGGCTGACCAAGAGAATGGACTGTACCTTCTGAGTAATACACACCTTGGCTTTTGACCAATTAATAGTGGTCAGACCCCAGACATTTTCTTCCACAGAAGGAGCAGACTCAAGAGGACATGCTGAATGTGACTCACCCTGGCACAGAACAACCAGAGTGAAGTTCATTGTGACTGAGTGTAGTTGTGTGCATGTGGGTGTTTGTCTGGTACATACCAGAACAAAAAGGTCACAAACAATCTCATATGGGCAAAGGAATGATAGAAATTCTTGGATACTTAACTGTTGCACTTTCATAATGTCAATCTTTGCGCAATTTGTTACCCAAACCAAACGCAAGAGAGACAAACCTGCCAAAAAATCCTGACTATTGCTTCCACCGCTCTCTAAGAGGGAGTTTACCACATGAAGGGTTAATGGCTATTGTGATTATGTGTGATTATTGTGTAGTGCCAGTGTGATAAGCTGTTCATTGTCTGGTGTTTGGTCATAATGAGAATGAGGAGGCTGTCAACAATATTGACTCATCTCGAGAGATGCATTCCTTCTTTCTCTGGCCTCTCTGGTAAACACATGATCCTTGTTTTCTCTTACTCCCTCCCACCAAGACCTACAGTATCTATCGCAGCCCCTCAACCCTTCCCTCACCCTCCTTTGCTGTTTTCCATCCATCTGTCTTTCCCTCTGTCCCTGGCCCTATCAACAAGATGAGTCACAGGCCTGCTTGTGTCAGGGGCTAAATGTTTAGTCCTCTGCTCTTAGCCCTCCTAGCACAAATACACAACAAAAAGCGGCCCAAACTGGCCAAACATGATGATGCTGGAACTTTCCACCCTCATGGTGAGCAGTCCCATGCTGTATTCGATGAGAGATAAACACAGTGTCAACAACGGAGTGGAGACATTTAGTGCCTATTGTAGATGTGATGATCCTCAAGGCCACATGGAGAGATAAGAGCAACCAAGTCACATCCAGCAGGAAACGGGGATGGAGTTATCTGTTGACCATGTGCTTGACAATTTCAAAGAATGGTTTGCTTATGTGAAGTTAAGAAAACAGCAGCTTTTGATGAACAGGCTCCGGCTGCTTTTGCTTTATTCAATATGCTTTATCCAATTGGATATTGTCAAGTGATTTATATTGTACATTAATATTATAGGTTATTATGATGATAGACATGATTAAAAGAACAATAAGTATATAATAATTAGAATCATTTACACTTTTTATCTTTTTTTTAAACAGATATCCTATTGTAATGCCATTAAGTAGACCCTTTTTATACTGGCATTATCTGTTTAAGCTAAGCAAAGCTGGTGTAACGCTACCTCCATGTGTGATATTAAATAGGATGTCAGTGTTAAGAGTCAGAGGCATGACATGACAGCGTCTGTCATGCCTCTGTCTAGTGTGACATGTAATATATGCATTGGCAGTAAGAGCACACCGTGTTGCAGAAGCTCTCAAACCATGTGGTCTCTTTGCAGACATTTCTGACTGGAACATCTTGTAGCGTGGCTGCAACCAGATTTTTGGCGGGTCACAATTAACGTGTCATCAAAACATCACACCCCATTCTCAACATTGTTGACTCTCTCTGTTACACAGATGTAGATTTATCTGAGTGACTACCTCCAATGCCAGGTTGAAGGGTCTTGTGTGTAATATTTAGTGACATCTGGTGGTGAAGTTGGAAATGGCAACCAACTGAAAACCTCTCAGTGGCCCTTCCCCTACAGTGGCCAGTTAAAAGCAGAGTTACTTTTTTCCACTGAAGGCTTTTTCGGTTAAGGCAGTAATAAGTCATGTCCACTATTAAACCTAGTAATACACCTTGATACTGGTAAATGCGAAAAAGGATAAGTTTGTTCTGAGTTATTGTTGAAATGTGGTGGACTCCTTGGGTGACCTGCTCCTTTTGTAGATAGAAAAAAAGTCTAAGTTCAGAAAATGCAGTTGTTATTTTCAGGTGATTATAAAATCTCTATAATTTTGCAAATTGAACCTTTAGAGGTGCAACAAAAGTAGCTCATCATTTGTACCTTCAATCTATGATGAGATGGAATAAATCCTATACTGTATTTGTTGTATTCAGTGCTATATTCTCATGTTAAACAGGCTGTGGATGGAGCTCCGGCTGCACTGTAATTGTTTAGTCTGTTGAAATGATACTTTGCAATAGAGAAAAGGGAGCAGAGTGATGAATTATATCTGTTGTTCTGTTGGCTTCTTTGGGCAGGAGCCATTAAAATGCGTTGCTTTAATAGTCCCCAGCTTTGCTTCTTAATGCTGTGTTGCAAAAGCCAAAATACTTGACCTCAGATATGTAGCTAATGCATGATTTTTCTAATTCCTATTAGATTATTGCCTGTCTGGGGTGTCTTTCTGTTTGTGTTTGGCTGTCATCAGGTGTTGACATTCTGGGTGTGTGCACTGCTGAATTGACTGGTGTCAAAAGGTGACAGATGGGGTGTCTGGCTGGCTGATGTGCATACTTAATCTGTGCGTGATTGTTTCCATGGTACTCCATGTTCTAGTTTACTCATATGTACAACAGAGCAACTTGACCTCAGAAATGCACTTTAAAAGTGTGTTTGTGTGTGGCTGCATTTCTGGTCCACCTGAAAGACAGATGTGGCAGCAGTATGGACCTTCATAGGTCACAAGTCTCGGTTTTCTAGACAAGGACTCTGTCACAACCTCGGACTCACTCTTTCTTTCCACTCGTTTATTTATCCTTTCTTCCCTCTGTATTTATCCATCTCTCCCTTTCCCTCAGCTGACGTACATGCAGACGTCCCCAAGTCCTCCCTAAATCACTCTCTGACAGAAAGAGGGAAAGAAAGGGAGATGGAGAGAGAGATAAAGGGGGTAGAGAGATAGAGAGGGGAAAAAAGAGAGGGATGAGGTTTTGAGCGTACATGGAATGAACCTATCAATCCAGGGTGCCTATTATCCCATGTGAAATGCCTCTCGCTAGCAGACGCCTAGTTAGTGTGCCTGTTCAAAATTAATAAAACGCCAGCCGAGTCTGGGCTGAGAGTGCGACAGGCCTGGTTATTGATTAAGTCATGTCACAGGAATGGAAGGCTCTGCCATTAAAAGTACAAATTATGCAGCACGTTTAGCCATGCCTCTTATTCATGTAGGAGACAGGCAAGAGTCACCGAAAGAATGGAAGCCTGCTCCATTTTCTTACACTGTCCAATGTGCCTCTCTCCCTATTGTATGGGCCTTTTGTTGTATTTAGTATCCAAATAATGTGAGCTTGTGTAAGAGAAGGTTAGACCGCCGGTGTCTGAAAATGGCCTGAGACAAGATAGTCAGGAGAAGACAAAGAAGAGGGAGACAAAGAGCGATCGCTTTGTCATGTACGACATGACAAAGAAAACTCCTAGTGGAGTGTAGACAACGTGCTGCGAGAGAGAAAGATAGTTGAACGCAGAGACGACGCGCAGAGGCTGGAAGTACTTTTCAGGAGACAGAGCTTCCCAGTGAAAAGAAGCCATTTAATCATGTAACAAATTAAATGATATTATTTTGACACGCAGCCAGATGGCACGGCTCCTCTCGTCTTCAGTGTGAAGACTGATGGAGAGAGGGGGTGAAACGGGGAGAAGTTGATGGAGACGGGGCTCGGAGAGACATCGAATTAATTTATCGGAGTATGTATGTTGTGAGTTTCGTACTGTACGGTAGGTGCGTGGAGTCAGCACTGTGATATGCAGAGAGCGTAACAAGACAGGGGTGCAAGGCTTCAATCAGCAGGCCTCTCACTTCTTCTTCCACTGCCTCACACGTGGTTGTGTGAAGGCAAATGCAGGTTGATTTCGCCTTTTAAGTGTTTGTATGGTGGGGTGATGGAGGGGTTGAGAGCGGAGGGAGATAGAAGGGAAATGAGAAGATAGGTAGGGAGTGTCAATAATTTATAGCAAATGCCTTGTGTCGGAAAGGGCAAAAAGAACTCTTCTCCGGGATCCTCAAGCCACAGCAATACTCGGGGTACAGGTTCTCGTTAACACAAAAGTGCACGGGAAAGACACATACATAGATACATAGGCAACCAAAGGCATATGTAAATGAGCATTTGCACTGGCATACACACATTCATAGATACTCAGTCATGTGCACAACTATACAGACACACAGTCACAAATGCAAAAAAAAAACAGCCTCACTTCAGTCAACTGGCAGGTCATTAATTTCATGATGCAAAACCAGAACACTGGAGTTGGAGATGGAGAGGGGAAAAAAGGGGTGGTGTGTTACCGTGTGTGTCCTGATTCATCCAAGAAGCATTCACAAAGCCCCTTAAGAAACCTGTGTTTATGCATTCTAAAATCTTTTTGTTGTTGTGGTTGTTATTGTTGTTGTTTCCAAAGCACCACAGACGTTGCAACGACCTCTTAGATCTCAGATCGGAGAGGAAGAGAGACTTCTGATTGGCAGCTGCTTTGTTGTATGATTTATTACCGATCAAAAGTTAGAATAGAGGCTCTACTTAGACTCTCAGATGGACAAACGCTGTCATTTTTCTGTCAGAGTTTTGCCATCTAACTCTGACATGTCTGTCGAGGGACCTGAAAGAGGGATCCTTGCTGGGACAGAAGAGCCAGTCAGTCTCGACATGATAACCCCTCTAACTTTTTAGCTCATTGTGAGTATAGGTACAATGAAGGAGAGAATGATGCAGGGAGGAGGGATAACAGAGGAATGTGAGTCCAATTAATCTGTTAATTGGGGCTATTATAGAACAGATGCTGGGGAATAAAAGAAAATCTCCTCCGCCTGTCTGTCTCTTTGTTTATTTCTACTTTCCCGTCTCCCTCTTCTAAAGTACCTTTTGGCAATCAGTGCTTGTTTTCCCTTTTCCTCTTGGCTAAAGAGCCAGCCGTGGCTAATGGCACAGTGAACGGCAGGCAGACTGCCCCCTTGGCACTGCCCGCTGGAGGAGCAGAGCGCTTTAAGATGGCACAGAGCAGTAAAAATTGTTAGCTGAATAAAGAGGCACTGCAGGGAGGGATAGACTCACTTTATGGCCCTCTGTGCACACCCGGCTGTTTAACTGATTGTGACTTAAGTAGCTTGTGTGTGCGCGTTTGTGAAGCAAATATGGATCGTCTCGTGATTAAAATCTTTGAAAGTGTCCATTACTTTTGCATGAAGTTTCCTACATGTTTGTGTGTTTGTGTACATACGGCGCACCTGTCCTTTGGGCTCAGTCTTCTTAAAGCCCCACCCCCCACCCCCTTCCCCATCTCAGACATGAGGTGGAGAGAGGGAAGGAGGAGGAGTGTTGGAACAAGGTAGCGAC
>JAPQRQ010000026.1:15090368-15101934 GCA_037367365.1 Apogon talboti | reverse complement strand
CACACACACACACACACACACACACACACACACACACACACACACACACACACACACGTATGTATATAGATGGTGTGGGAGGTGGAAATTCATCCTTGCTCCGAATCCACAGTTTAGACCATCTTCCTCTCATGTCTTTTTAGGTACTTGTGCCTGAAATGTTTCAGCTCTGTATCTAGTTTCTGCCGTGGTTTCTGGTGACATTGAAATGTATGCTTTTGTGTTTGTTAATAAGAACCTCATGTTTTCTGAGCAGCAAAGTTTGGGTAAAAGGAATGAAGAGCAGAAGGGGCAGGTGTATCGAACAGAAGAGCAAAGATGAGTTCTTGAGTTCTGGGCCATTTCCTCCAAGGACAATAACCCCCATCTTGTTTAACAACTCACCCGGCAGGGACTATTACACTCATTTTAATTGGCTTCCACTTTAATTGCCCAGGTGGAGGGAGGGGGTCTCTTTGCTTCTCCTTATGCTCTTAAAGTTAGCCCTGCCAAAATGAGTTTAAAAATGAGCTCTGTGTGTATCTATGAGGCAGACGTGCGGAAAGAAACAAAATTTGCAGCGACACAAATCATAAAGAATCCATATTTTTTCCTGTAATTATAAAAAATATGGACATACCCCAACCGCTGTCTCAGGTGAAATTTGGGAAGCAGCAGGGGAAGCTTAACACTCCTGTTCAGTGTTATACCAACACACATTATGGTCTGAGACAATTACCCTCCTGCTATTAGTACATCACCACCAGTAGCCTACACAGTGTCCTGAACAGCTGGTGGAGACAGAGAGAGATGGGACAGTGAGTTGGTTAATGACAGGGAAAGAGAAAGATAATGAAAAGGAAAAAAAGTGAGTTTTGGTGGGGGCAGGATGAAAAAGAGGGGAAAAGAGCAGGTATATCCTCTGTGGTAATGTAAAATAAAACAAAGGATAAAATGGAGGAAAGGGTAAAACATCAGTGATGGAAAGAAGTGAGGGCGGAATGCAGCTGTGTGTTCAGGTTAATGTGACCATCTCTCATTTAGCCCTGCTACTGATTGTGCTAAATGAACAGCGATTGTACCAATTAATAGTATTGAGTGTTATTCATTACAGGTGTCAGGGAGCAGCCTCCTGCCTTCATTAGGCTTCGTCTACCCTCTACATTTCTCTCTCTCCACGTCTCTCTGTCTTGCTTTGTGCCTCTTTGTTTTTTACTATATTGCTTATAACATTTACCCTTTTCTGTCTTATTCTCTATAACCTCTCATTTGCTCTCTTCCTATATTTCTCTTTCCCATTTTTCCTTCTACACTCATGCCTGTGTTTAATAATGCGTGGTGTGTGTGTGTGCTGAACATGTGCATGGATTTTGTGTGCAACAAGAGCAGGAAAGCATGTCCCGTCCTTCACCTGCAGGCTCCTTAGCTGTATGAATATCAGACAGAGTGAGGACATCAGAGGAACATGGGGTTTCAGAGGGCCTCGCATCCGAGTGCAGGGATTCCCCCCAATGCTCTCTGACAATAGGGCAGGAAGGAAGGAGTGTGCAGGCTGCAGGAGCGTGCCAAGCAGTAACAAGAGACAGGACAGGGTTACACAGGAGTTGGACAGTGGACATCGCAGTGAACAAACCTACCAACATGCAGACTGCACCAGTCCCTCACATCACACTGAAATAATGTCAACATCTGTGTATGCTATTAAGTAGATACAAACTACAGAATGGCTTTGGTGTACCTTGCCTTAAATTATTTATATACTTTTGTGAATTGAGCCCAGGTAGAAGTATTTGACATTATTCCTACAGAGTCGGCTCAGATCTTGACTTATTACCAACATTGGCCAGAATCTGAACCAATTGTGACCTAAATCAAACCAAATTATTTTCACCAACTTGACTTTTACGTGTTACATAAAAATTGTAATGAATTTTGTAGAGAAAGTGCACCTTAGTTGTGATGTGAATATTTTAGAGAGTCCTGTGCCTGAACTATATTCAATTTAATATCATTAATCCTTTTCATGTAGGTGTGGACACGCTCCCACTAAACACATGGCTGTGCAGAGAAATTTCCCAGAACACTGACCCTGCTGCCAAGCATGATGTTAAGTGTCTGCAAAGCCCTGTTAAGCTGCTTTTTAGTGGCACTGTAGAATTTTGTTCGGTTTGCAAAAGTCCAGCAGACAGCTCATTTGAAGGACACCTCAAGTACAACTCTATCCTCATTTCTGCATGTACAATAACTAAATCAATCGAATTATGTTCCCAGGTGGACCATTATATGTGACATGCACATTTTAAAGTAAAGGTGCATTAGCTGTTACGCATGCCAATACACCAAATGTATCAGTGCCTCCTTCCAACGGTTTCAAAACTGTCTGTTCAGATAATGTGTGTTTTCCTGAATTATTTGGACGAAGACAAGAGAAGAGAGATAAAGTTTCCCAGAGCTCTGGTGTTGTTTCCAGAATTGAAATCTCAACAGTCAGCTTCTGGCTTGACCTTGAGCTTTTCTCCAAGATCGTGGAAGGGACCCTTGGCTTGCTTTAATTATAGACTACAAAGCTTTTACTTTTGCTTTTGAGGCAGTTGGATGCTCAAGTGTCTGATATCCATCATGACTCATAGCGCAGGGATAGACTGTCAACAACACACTCTGGCCTTGAAGAGGACGAGTTCAGACAACAGGGTATCTGCTGAAGAGATTATATTGCATATAAGAAAAAAGATACAAACAATTTCAAATCATTTCTTTTTGTATGAGTGCATTTCTTTTCCAAAACCTGTGCTAAAGAACAGCCATGTCTAGTAACAACTTTTATTCACTCTATATTTCGTGCTTGAAAAGTGAAAGACTAAAGGAAAGAATGAGAGGAAGAAGACAGTTTTTATCTAAATTGTCTTGGCCCTGACCCTTAAGTCTTATGACTGCAGATACTAAATCACTACTGTATCCTGACCTCTGACCCCTGCTATTTACCGTTCAACCTCTGGAAGCTCTGCACAATGTGTTGGGTTACATTAGCCAGCAGGGGCTATGACAGTATTCTTACACAAAGCAACAAGCAGATGGGTAATAAGGTAATAATAAGTATGCACAAATTGTGTGTGTGTGTGTGTGTATAGGTGTGTGTGTATTTTGTGGTAAAAGGCCTTCAGAGGATGACAGGATCAAGAGCTTCCCTGCAGCTGGATCCTGTCCATAGCGCTTTGTTGAACTGTTCTCCCAGTTTGACCTTTGGCACATTTAGTTGATTTCATAGTGTATTTATTCAGGATTGGGACTGCTTCAAACACAGTAAACGCCTTGCTTAACTTGCACAACTAAAATGTAATATAATGCATTTATCCCCTTTCTGTAATTGCTGTAATAGTGCATTTTTCTTTTTTTCCCTTTTTTTATGAATAGCCACAACAGCATCCTGACTGGACAAGAGGTATTTGATATTTAAATATATTTTCAGGATCTACTAAGAGGTTTCCATTTTAAAGCTTGAAAAAGTTAAGCAGCTGTATAGTATTGGTTGTTTTCTGTGTGGATCCTGCCTCTTGTCGGTCATGATCAAGTCTTAAGTCCACCCAGAGTCTTGTTTCTGTGGACATTGACCTCATGCACTATTGCTGTGCAGACCGTCCTCAGACATCAGGGTAGCGCGTAAACCACTGACCAACCTGAACACGTCTGCCACGCCACGCAAGACAGAGATTTACACCACGTTAGTATAACCCTGCCATACCTCACAGTCTGAGGCCTTGACGTGAAAAAGAAAGACGTGCACCGACACATGAGCACACACACACAAACACACGCAGACAGAGGCAGACACCATCATGACTTACAGCCCTGTTTCTTCCATTTCCTCTCTAGCCTGTTATTATGAAGACCCTTTTCTTCTTTGTCCCCTCTCTTACCGACTCACTGCAGCCCTGTAACTCACACTGATGTCAAAACAAACACATAGATAAACAGCCCAAAACACACACACAAACATGGTCAAGAGAGACATGAGCCCCACCCCCCACCACCACCACTGTCTCCCCACCTCCTCTTCCGCCTTCCATCCCTGTCTGGCGTCCCCCACATTGCCACCAATATTTCTCATGAGCTCTCGGCCACCAGCCCTTCATGAATTTTTATTAAACAAAACCCTAAGCAGATTGATTTCACACCGGCTGCTTTATTGCATTTTTATTTAATTCTTTCTCTCTCTCAGATGCTCACTTGCTCCTCCTTACTCTTACCTCACTTTTACCACTCCATCCTTTCACCTCTTCCTTCCTTCCTGATCCTTATCCTATTTCCTCTCTGCATTTCCTGCTTGTTTTGTTCACTACCTTTCTTTTCTTTTTTTTTTAACACTGTCCGCCTCTCTGTCCCATTCTCTCCATTCTCCTCTGCCTTTCATTCTCTCCATTTCCTCAAGCCTCATTTTCCTGCCAGTGCTGATTTATATTCCTGGATTTGTGGCCCTGAGGAGAGCTGTTGGTTGGTCGGTTGATGAGCTTTGTTTTGACTTTGTGTGTAGGAGTGTGCGCACATGAACATCTGTGTGTGTGGTCATGTGTGAGTGGTTCAAATGGATTTGTGTTTCATGTATCACCTGAGCTATTTGTCAGTGGCTCTTCAGTTAATTATCTTTTTCTTTCCGGCGACTTGTTCCTTCCTGTGTGTGCTATTTTTTTTCACAGCACCAATTTGATTAGGGAGTATTTCTTACTTTAA
This sequence comes from Apogon talboti, assembly GCA_037367365.1. Taxonomy (NCBI): domain Eukaryota; kingdom Metazoa; phylum Chordata; class Actinopteri; order Kurtiformes; family Apogonidae; genus Apogon; species Apogon talboti. The sequence continues at coordinate 15,097,230 of JAPQRQ010000026.1, read as the reverse complement.
TCACACAGCCAACAATAGCATATACGACTACAACAGTGAACACTATGGCTTTGATTCAAAATGGTGACACTCTGATTATTTAGGAGTTTAGCCACCACAAGCCACTGTAAGAGCATCACTGCCTTGAGGCTTCAATGACTTCAGACTCTCCTGGTGGGATGAAACCATTCTTCCAAAACATAATCATCTTTTGGTACTTTGATGATTTTCATGGAGACAACTGTGTTGTGGTGCTTCTTCATCCTGCATGTAAACAAAATGGCAAAACATTTCGAACTGTCCTTTTATTCTTGGGGTATAATGATTTTCCTAATCCATAGTTTTGTTCAGATCTTAATTTTTTTTGTCATGGTTTTGGTTCATACCTTGTTCTTTTTCTTTTGTTTGTTTTTTCACAGATTTGGGACATGAATGTGAAAAATGGGGGAAACCTGGGTTTTATTATGTCTCCTACAATTTAGAAAATCAATAAAACTTGAAGAGATGGAAGAGCAACAACCAAGATAGTACATTTTGACCATTACCCTAATGCTGCTAATTCTACATTTACTACTGAAATATCCCTTCATTCACCCACTCTTCCTTAAGTTTCTATGTGTAGAACAAAGAAACTTTACAAAACATCACCTTAAACTTGACAGCTTTTGCTGTGTCTGAGAAGCTCTAAGTTGGAACTATGTTTTAGCCTATTTGAGCTTTTTGTTTGCATATAGAGGAGGGCAGAGAGCTCTGACAGTACATTCTGATGCCAAGTGTGAATAAACATACTTAGAGCTGTCCACTTTTGATTGGATTACTGAAAACCCATGTGAAAAACCAGGTCTGAACCGGACCAGTGATACTAAGGTGCATCTATGCCGCAGCACACCTGTTAAAAATCTATTTCTGAAGTGTGCTGCCTACAGTGTGTGCAGCTCATTATGCTGCAAAAAGATGTGAATTTGTGTTTCTGCACAATATAATTTAAATGAGAATAACCTAGAATGTGAGTTTAGGTAATGAATCTGTCTGTTTCCGTCATAAAAGCAGTGGATAATGGATGTTCAGCTGTGAGACGTCAGCTTGCTGGTGCTTATAGTTTCTGATGCTGTGTTGTGTAGGTACAGCAGTAAGCCGTGATGGTTCCCAATACAGCCAGAAGTGATGAGGCAGAGTGCGGCTCCTGCTGGGCGTAATGAGGCTCCCTGCAGCTCCACGCTGCCTCACCAAGTCTCCCTCTGTCTCTCTGCCCAGCAGGCTTGTGTTTGCACAGCACCATGCCTCGTCACGAAACCACATGTGCACACACACAGACATACGTACACACATGTACAATTTCCCGTTGCCTCACTCTAGACGTTTACAGTATTTCTCTTTCTTTTTCCTGCCTTCTTCTCTAACACTTCCTTGGGTTTACCCTTGTATTTTGTTCATCTTGGCCCTTCTCTTTACTCCTCTTTGCTGCTACCTACTGGCCCCTCCTCTTCCTCCTCTCTCTCTCCTCGCAGCAGGAGTCCTGTGTAATTGGGTTGTTGTCAACAGCATATTAGCCAGGATTAGCAGCACAGTGACTCCTGGCTGGTGCTGTTGACCCCTCCAAACACAGGCCAAATAAGGTCATAAACTGCTAAAACACATACAGCAGATGCTTGCCCAAACCCTGGTGTTTTTTGTATGTCAGTGTGAATGAATGTGTTTTCAGTAGGAGGGCGCCTGTGGGGCCTTAAAACAGCATTGAATTAAATAATAGCAAGAAATTATAATGAAGTATTCGGTTTCATTCATAAACGTCTCACAGTCTTTTTATGCTATTTAAGTAAGATTAAGTAAGTTAGTAAAACTTTATATAGCACTTTTTAAAACTCATGGATACCAAGTGCACACTCATAAAAGACAGAGATGAACAAAAATGCTTACGGTAATCCACTTAATACCATGACTAAATAGCTGTGTGTAATGTTACAATATACTCTGTTTGGTGTGTCTGTTATGGAGCGTGCATGAGCTCTGGTGCGAATTAGTCAGTTGTCAAGAAAGAAAAACTAAATATTTCACATCTTGCGATTAACAATCTAAGGTTAGCTCATCGCCTCAGAATGGGCAAGGGTTGTTTTAACCCTATTGGCAGCTGAATTCAAAATACGAGGGGATTAAGTCTATTCCAGGAAATGACTGTGAAGCCCAATACTGTTTGTGCCAAAAATCTTTCATGTTGCGGATAATGGGACTTATGGCTCTGAACCTCCATAAGAAGAGCACGAAATATGTTGCAAGCACCACTGCCCTTGACCAGAAAGCCACTTGTATCACAGTTCTGTGAACAGTTAAGCTCTTCACATACAGTATGTAAATCTGGTGTCACGGGTACAGCACGTAAGACTGAGGATGGGCCTTTTAATCTGACAAATTCATTGTTTTAAATGTATTTTATTGTAGTACACACACCTCACAAAGCTATGGTGTGTTAAATCTCTAGATCTAGGTTGGAGAAACGGCTTGTGACCGAAGGGTCGACGGTTCATTCCCCAGACTGGAAGAGAAATTGTTGACTGACGTGCCCTTGAGCAAGGCACTTAACCCCCCATTTGCTCCCTGGGCATCTGACATGGCAACCCACTGCTCCTAGTCTGCAATGTGTGGTGTGTTCCTGCATGTTCAGCTGCTGGTTAAAAGCAGAGGGTCAGTGTCAGTGCGTCTTGCATATCCGCATGTACAAGATGTGCTGACAAATGATGAAGATTCTTTGATTCTAGATTCTTCTTCGATAATAAAATATTGTATTGAAGCTGCAGTAGGCAGAAGTGAGGAAGAATGAATAAAAATACGGACTATCTCTGTATATACGGTAAATCACCTATAGATCACGTGACACCATTTTAAGTCTGTGTGGAAAAGTGAGGCCATATATCATGGCTAGGGGAGCTACAGAGTCTGTTCTGTATAGACATGGCTGACAGGGTCCTGTCAGTGATTGGTCAATTCAGCTGTCATTTATTGATGTTTACTTAGGGATACAAAAGTGAGGCCAATGTCTTACAATAAGACAATAAGAGGTGCAGAAGTGTTTTATCTTTTCAGACCTAAATTACAATATGGTGAAAGGTTATAATGGAAAATTGACAAAGAATACTGCATATTAAAGCTTTTAAGTGAAGTTTTTGGTAAACAGCTATTTAAAAGGGCTAATAATTCACATTGACCGTCCTCTTTGTCTGTAGATACTTTTTCAGCATAGTCATGTGGAGGCCATTAAAAGTCATCCTTAGTAGTAATAAAAAGCCTTAAATTAACTTGGAGAGCCTTGAGCGCACTCTAGGAGAAAACAAAATAAACACTCTAACATTTTATCATCAGTTGCTTGTAGTGTAAGTGTGTGTGTTTGTGGCATCTTCTGAGGGGGTTAAGTTAAGATCTCATACATTTGGACCTGACACACATGAGGCTGGCTACGGTGCAAAGGTTGATATATGTACATGAGCAGACCATGTGTTATGTGTGAAAACCCTGTGGAGTGACAGGTTATCTCTCTGCAAACCCTCACCTCGTCTACACCCCCCCCCCCCCTGTGTGTGTGTTTGGTCTGTCCTGTCACAGCTCTCAGGTGGGGGAGGTTAGCCAGAGAGGCGCTGTTGGCGCTGAGCGTACTGTAACTGAAGCGTTGAATGTCTAATAGATCAGACGAGACAGCCCTGAGGTGACTGTCTGTCAGGCAGTCGTTCTCTCAATCGCTTTCACTCTGAGGCCTTATCTCTGTTGTGTCTGTGTCTCATAGCTATCTACTGCACTTACTCAGAGGAGTTGCTTCTCCTTAGAATCATGGCCTTGAACTGCAATGGACTGGAATAGACTCAGTGGTCATGATGTACATGTAGGGAACTCCGTGTTTTGGTCGCACAGTCCCACTTAGAGTCCGTTGGCTTTGCGAATGGAAAAATAACACAAATCTTTTTTTTCCTGTTGTATGCTTTTAAGGAAATATTTGTGGTCAAGGGCATCTCTTCTAATTTTGTCTGTCTCCGTTTCTCCCTCTGTCTTCCTTTCTTTCTCTGTCTCACTCCCTGTGTCTCTGTAGGCCTCACACGGCTCCAGATGCACCATCCCGTCCTTGTCCACCCACCTTTGTTTCTAAAACAGAGTCACTTTTTATTGCTGCCCCGAGGCAGATAGAGCTAAGCTAAGGAAACAGAGGATCCTAGCGTAAGGCTGGGTATGGAAATGAGCCCCCTGTCACAATACTCAACAATATCTCCTGCACTCCCTCTTATTCTCGTGAAAATAGGAAGAGGGGAGAGGAGAGGGGAAGCTGGACAGCATTGTTCTTCCTGCCCAGTTTTGTGAGAAATTAATTAATTATGAATGAGTAAGTGAGTTAAGAAAAGGGGTTTTGGATTCAATTGGTGTTAACATAATTACAATTCTCTCTTTTTTAAATGAAGGGACCGGGGCCATTTCTCCCGCCTCTCAAATGGGTTTTTATCGTCTTCAATTTGGAAAAGAAAAGCTGATAAAAGGCTTTATAATGCTTTAATTTGGCATCGATTTGCATGAATCTCCCTCAGTAATTATCAACTTCCCCCCCCCTCCCCACACGGATGACAGAAACAGTAGATTCTGATAAGCAAGAATGTCTGTGTGTGTAGGGGTGGGGGTATCTTCCACTCTCCATCTCCCATTTTTCTATTTCCATATCTCATCCCTCTGTCTTTCATTGGGAGAGGCATGGAGCGAGTGATGGCAGTGGCAGGGGAGAGGGAACAGAAAAATCCTAAATCAAAGCACTCAATTATAGGGCTGCAGTAATTATGGGAGCCCTTGAATTGAAGTGCTCTCGGAGGAGAGATGGATAGATATATGGATGATGCATGAGGGGCGGGACAGATAGGTAAATAAATGAATATGCCACACAGAAATACAATGTAGCCTCTGGGCCTGGGACGACATAAATACACGTATTAATCGATAGGTCGCAAACCATCCCAATGCAATTAAAAGGGTATTGAGTGGAGTGGGCCACACTTGGGCTTATGAGTGGACTCGTGCAGGCTGTACCGAGTCGGGGCTCTGACCTGTGGGGGGGTTAATGCCCCCCTGGCCCTCACTAGCCCCTGGCCTGTGGACGGCGAAAAGCTGAGGGTCAGTCTATAAAGGGACTCCAGTCTCTGTGGGGCCCTTTACTGGTCAATAAGACTGAATGAGTTCTATCAACTACCACTGTGAAATCACTCCTTTGCCGATGATAATCCTAACCCTGCCTGGAGAACATTGCACTAAACATAGTTTTCTTTTTCTGTTTGTCTTTGCCAGTGTTTCTTGTATTTGTCCCTGTCCACTCATACGTAAATAATATGTATTACTCCATTTAAGATGTACCAATCACAAGAGTTCTGTCTCTAGCATAAAGCATGGAGTGCACATAATTGAGCGCTGGGGTCCGAATGCCTATGAGTTCAGGTGTGTAAATGTGTGTGTGAGTGTGCCAGCTCACGATTGACTGGCTCCAAATCCATCCCCATATTAGCACATGCAGGAAGTTTGTCATGGCCCTCTGCTGTGCCAGAGCTCATTTGGTTCGATGTGAAATTTATCACAGATGTTCCTCTTTTCTAACCAGGCCTGGCTGCCAGAAAGTACAAACAAAAAAAACTCCTCTCTGCACACAGATAAAAACCAAAAAGCAGAAAATAACAGCTTGCACTCCTCCATTTGCAAAGATAATACACCATTAGCAAGGCGTTTAGATTAGAATCTGTTTGCTATAAATGCACTGGAAGCTAAAATTTTCAGTGTTCTGTTTGTTTTAGTTTTATCTGGATGAAGGATGGGTTTTGAGCTTTTCTCATCTTTAAGTGTGAATCTGGCACATACAGTACATGCCATCATTTGTATATATGTTGAGTTAAAGACAGTGCTAAATGGATAAATGGATGGGACTGTGGTGTACCTACAGCATAGTGTTGGGGCCCACGTTTGTGATTAATGTGCTCCTACCTCGGCTGACAGTGTCAGAGGGAGTGATGCTTTAGGATGAGCGCCACAGCCGCCTGCTGATTTACTGGCTTCCATTTCCACTGGTGTAAAGTCAATCTCCATGGAAGGTCAGTGGCCCCCACGTGCACATTAGCGTCTTTTAATCCCCATCCTTCAGGACAGGCCAGAATCACCAGAAGGGTGCTGTACACACAGGTGCTTCTTGTGTATGTCTTGCATTCTCTGTACAGCTTTGGTTTCAACCGCATTGTCATATGAGAAACACACACAGACTTTATGTAGTTTATATACATTTATTCACTGAATACTTAAAGAAAGAAAAATAAACAGTTGCAAATTTGATTCTTATAGATAGGTTCAGGTATGTTGTTGTCTTATGATAAAAAGATGATGATATCCTTTTTCCATGTTAATCAACGATGATATTTGTCAGGATATGTATTTTAATATTGTTGCCAGTCTGAAAGATATCCTAATCTGAAAAAATAAATGGTTAAACTTCTGAATGTTAACATAGGTAAAATTTATTAATTTAAATAAGCAATGCTTGTGTCCATTTGACTATACTGTATATACTGTGTTTCTGAATTCATAAGGTGTACTTAAACGTAACATAAAGTCTGCCTGTTGCCTATGTTGTGAGTAGAAATTTCTGAGTAGTGGATGATGGGGCTGACGAAAGATGGATTATCATACATGTACTGTAAGGAGCGAGTGAGTGGTGAGTGCCTGGCCATACCCTGTATGCTTGTGAGACATGTACGATAAGCCTACACAATGACATATTCTCTAAATGCCATGAAACTGATGTCTAAGTATTGTTTTTCACAATCACACACCCTGTATTATAAGATGACAATTGACTTACAGTGATTCCTTCCATTTCTTCTGACCC
>JAPQRQ010000026.1:15074784-15089602 GCA_037367365.1 Apogon talboti | reverse complement strand
TTGTTTTTCACAATCACACACCCTGTATTATAAGATGACAATTGACTTACAGTGATTCCTTCCATTTCTTCTGACCCGGTAGCGGACAGGGTTTCATTGCTTGTTGTTGTTGTTGTTGTTGCTGCTGCGGCTGTGTGGAATTCCCTTTCCCCCACTGCACTTCGCGACAAAATTTCCGAAAAAGCCAGAGTGACATATGTTTGGTATGTAAACAAACGGACTGCTTGAGATGGAGCACTCTTCGAAGTTGCTCACCGTGAGGGAAGTGATTTAGGTGCATAAGCACAGAAAGACTAATAGATTTGTGATAATTAGGCTATCACTCAGGTTTTACAAATGTAAATAAAAATTAGTGATGAAAGTCGTACGCCACTTTAAATAACATGCTGTGTATGTACAATTTCCACCAACAGCAATAATTGAAAATTATATTACAAGAGCTATCTTTTTATAAAAACTATTGTATGTCAGTTTACAGTCCTTTAAAGTGTTCAGTTATTGCACATTTGTGTGCAGTGTTTGTGTTAATGTCAAGTCGTAACAATGGACTTAAAACCTAAAAGGAGCTTGTTTGTTTTGTCGTTGCTTCAGCTACAGGTGGTAGTTGGAGATGTTCTCTGTTGTCTGACCCATGAAGCCTGGTTCTACAGTGATACTTTGCAGAAACAACGTTAGATATTTTGATATTATTTTGATAAGAGTATTAATTGTTGTAGTGTGTGTGTGTGTGTGTGACACTGACCTGTTGGCACATATGATGTTCAGCTGTACATTACCATGAACATTATTTTGCCTCCAGTTGTTGTTCACGATTGAAAACTATTACCTACTGTTCTTTTTGACGTCTTAAGACTGGGTTGCATTCTTCTTTCCTTTGATTAGGTTGTGTGTTTGCATTCTTGTTCTCAGAAGTTGGTCGCATTTTCCCAGTGACATCGCACACATAGTGAAAGACGACAGGAGATGAGAATTTACAACTCTATTATCGCCTACTCTGACACAGTGTCCGTCTTAATAGAGAAAATGATTGTGGATATTGAATCTGGAGTTAAGCTGTCAAAGCGCTGTCAGTGGAGGACTTGAAAGTTTTTATTTTCTGTTTTATTGGCCAACTTTTTTTTTTACTCAGTTTCCAACATGTTTTATGTAAAATCTATTAATGACCAGTTTTGAAGGACAAAAAACAAGGAAAAAAAACTGCAGTGTGTTTCTTTGTTGTGCTGTTGATTATTATATACCGATATTCAGGTAATCTCTTTCCCAGGAGCGTGTTATCTCTCTTTCACCTCCCTCTGCCAGGCTGTGTACAGATTGTAATGTCTACTAAATACAGACAGATTGATTGTCTAAGTAATTGATTGATTGATGTCTAAGAAGCCTCTTTTTCATTGCAAACTGTAATGATTAGCTTCTCATTGCTCTCGTTCCATAACTCTCCACCTACGTTTATAAAACCATCTTTCTTTTTCCACATTTTTTTCTTTGTCTCCGTCTCACAAATACACTCTTTCTCCCTCTTTGTCTGTCACCGACTGTTTCCTGAACACTGGGGGCTTTCAGTCTGCCACACAGTCACTTGGCTCCTGAAGGACGAGAGCAGTAGACAGGTAATCTTTTAATCTCCACTCCATCTTCCTGCCTTTTTTTTTTAACTCTATTCTCTACTAAAACATTTCATATTATAATCGGCTCCTATGTGCGTCACATCCCCCACAGCACTTCTTAATATCTTTCTATAGATCTATCAAACTCACCAACAATCTGCAAAGTTTATTTAATTTTTTCCTCCTCTCTTTGGGTTTTTTGACATTTATTGGAATTCAAATGCAGCCATTAGATCCTCTTTCTCTATTTCCTCCTCTTTCCTCCCCCTTCTTACGTTCTTAGTCAACCACCTTTTTTCCTCCCTCCCTCTTTCCCTCACCTCCTTTTCTTTCCTCCATTCTTAGCCTGGAGGTTAGTGCTAAACGTGCATCATTCAGCGAAAAACAAAAGGAGTGAATTGATTGGGTTATCAGCTGCTGCTCTGGTGGACCCTTTGATCAGAACTGAAAAGCAGTGCTACATGTCAGAATTCTGCTTTAGCAGCTCTTTCTGAGTTTTACAATTACTACACGCCACGGTCACATCCAAAGTTTCCCCTCCCTCTCTCCCCACAGTCTTAGGGTTAGGGCCTGCGGCGATGAGCGTTATTACGGCTCATTCTGCTTTCCCTCTGCTGAGCATAAAGCAGGGAGATTGTGTTAGGGAGATTCTCTGCTGTGGTAAGCTGGATACTCTGGATCTGGTGTTACTGATTTTTGGGGCTAACCCCTGAACGCCCATGGTCGTAATCATGAGACTCTTTAGTCACCTTTTTAGCAGGCCAGGCTGTATTATAATAATATGATGAAATGTGTAGAAGCTTACAAAATGCATAGATGTATCCATTAAATTCAATATTACACAGGAATTTATAAATAACTTGAACTGTATATACATTTGGAAGAGGACTAGTGTTAAAAATCCATATAAGAGCATGTGCTGAGCTGTAGGTCAATGTTATGGATGGCAGAAACCTCTAGGGCTGCATTCACACCAGCTCTTTCATCAAATTCTAGTTCCGTAACTGTGAAAGTTTGGTTTGTTTGAGGAGGTGAGAATGGGCAAACTCTGATGTGGATTAAAGAAGAAAACTCCGGTCCGCCTAAAAACATAGGTTACTGTCCCCTTCAAGTGAACCAAATGCAGGAAGTGGACTTCAAAATAGGGCATTGTGGGTAAATGTAACCTTCATCTTTGGTTTTCATGTGACAGAAACACAAGTTGCCCTGCATTAGCCAAAAGATGAGCGAGGTTTCTTGTTCATTGTTTGTCGTATCTTCTCCTTCAGTAATTCTTGATGTAGCGCCACCACAGGCAGGGAAGGGAGTATGTTAGTCATATTTGAGTGCAGTGTGAAACCCAACTCAGACTAGCTGACAACTGGCAACCTTAATCGTACCGAGTCCACTGGACCATTGGGTTTAAAAATGACTAAAGTCAAAACCCTTCCTAGACGTCATAATACTACCCTACTATAAACATTAATATAGTTATAATAGCTAGTTACTTGGTCAGGATAGCCATTTGCACTCAGAGTAGACTTGTGTGTTTCATTTTTAGATAATACTCAAAAAACTGTTCTCTGACTCTAATGCTCTGACTCATCAGTGTGGTCGGTGTCATTGGTGCCCACTCCACTGTCTGACTGTAGATTCCTGCTCTGTGACCAACAATACAAAGATGTTTATCTCCAGATAAGTTAACCTTGAACCAAGATGGAGGAAGTGGTGAAACTTGCCAGTTCATTAATAACTAAGCAGTGCAAACCAAGGTCAGAGGGTCAGTACAAAGCAGTGTTATTTGCTACGTTCTACTTTTCTCAGGGTCTGACTTAACCTGAAAGGTCAGCAACAACAATAGAGGAAGGAATGGCACTGTTCTGACCTGATGAGAGGCAGGAGTTCACACATCAGATTAATGTGCTCTGTATTACTGTAAATGCACATTTGAGGAAGCCGCTTTAGTAGAACAATGAAACACAGCCTCACAAAAAATGGAGGAAGTTCACTGAAAAAATAAACGCGGAGGGTTGTAGGTAAAACACACACACACACACATACATGCGCAGAGATGTAGAGGCTTGAGTGCACTAAAACAATAGAGTATTTCATTTCTTTTCTCTACACAGAGCCTAAGGGTCTAGGCTCCTAAACAGTCACCTCGGTTCCTCAGTAATTGGCTGGCTGGTACTTAAGGCCAACAGCTTTTAATAAGCAATAGAGGCAGGAGCCAAAGTGACAATAACTGCTGCCCTACATCAATTATTGGATACATATCCATCACTTGCTGACTTATATGTGACCCCAGGCACCTGCCAGCTGAGGTATTGACTGGCCAGCTCGCCCCAGTGCAAGTGACAAGTTCCATTTGCAATCACATTTATTAAACGCCTGTTAGAATGAGTGAAGGTTTGTGCCGGCCCATGTTGCTCCAGCAGCTTTGGTCCTTATTAATCTGAAAGCCACAAAAGAATGGATACACGTATGATGAGGATAGATACCAGGGGTATATGATGGAATGATGTGATGTTGTGTCTCACTGGGTCTCACAAGGTGGTATTTAGTTCTGTATCACAAGCAATATGTAGTCTCACAGTTGCTCTGAGTTAGTATTTTGATCGCATGTCTGGAAAAATATGATAATCTTGTCCTTCTAATCCATCTTTTTTAAAGAACATATATCATGCACTCTTTCCCAGCTGGTTCTAGAGTTATTGTCTTTAATGTTTGATGTAGCAGGTATTCATTTTATTAGAATAAAAAGTGTCAAAAATATGAGTTCATGCATATATAAATAACACAGCAGCTTGTTAATGGAGGCAGTAACAAAATTTTCAACAGTGTATTTTACATTTGCAGAGGTTTTTTTCCAGGCTTCTCTGGTATGTATCTGAACTACAAATAAAATAATAGAGACATGTAACAAGTGGCAGGGATATGTTCATTGGCAAGATATCTATACAGAGTTATTCAGCTGAGGAGGGACAGATTTAAGAAAATAAGTATAATTTGTATTGCATTCAGTTTGCCTGATGCAGTGCTCTTGTTTTTAGCGCCTCATTTACTAAGACAACTGCTCATTACCGGCAGATGCTTAAAGAATAGATGATGATGATGAAACATGAAAGCATCGAGAATATACCTTCTTGTTTCTGCCTGAATGCGCATCTGCAAAATTTACTTTAAAAGTTATTGTCCCATACCTTATTGAAGAAGTTAATAGTGGTTAAATTTGCTGCAATAAATTCAGTCGAGTCAGGCACACAGTGTTAGGGTGACCAGATGTCCCTCTTTGTGTGGGACAGTCCCGCAGTTTTATAATTTTTTTACACGTCCTGCGAATTGAAATGCTGTCCCACATTGTTATTAACAGTCAGCATGAATGCTTCCTGCCACTGTGTTTTCTTATGTGAGTAAACGTGCATTTAAATAAAATATATGAAGTGTGTCCCTCGTCTAGTGAGTTAGGATCTGGTCACGCTCGGCACACTGATGCCCTCATGTACCTGGTGTCTCCAAACTCTCACACCATCTTTATAAACAGTTTCAAACACAGGACCATCATAACTGAGGGGGAAACTGCCTCGCAAATTTGGTCATCTTAGTTAGGAAAAAAAAAAGTGAAAGTGAGGACAGCCTAGAAAGATGATGAAGGCATCCTCTTTCCTTCCTCTCCCTTTCTCCCTCTCCCCCTCCCCCTCCTACTCCCTTCATTCCCTGCCCCATTGAATTATGCTTCCCCTAATTGGCTTCAGTGGCGCTTAAAGCAAACAGTTTAAATAAGTAAAAGGCACTTGGATGAGGAAGCAGGGCCTTGCAATTATTGGAAGTACATCAGTCAGGGTCCTGCTCTGAACCGGGGTGATTCTCTCTTACTCTCGTTTTTTCTGTCTTTCGTTTTTTTCCTCCACTTCCCGCTTCCTGAGTGTGAATATTTGGTAGTAGCAGGATAAAGGAAGATACAGTGAAGTCGTATGTAGGGCCGTGTGTGTGTTTTCAGTGTGACAGACTGCCAAGGTAACGCTGAGCTGGGCTGGAGGAGGAGTGATAGGCAGCCCACAGGTACAGGATCCATTATCTAATGACCGTGCCGTTTAATCACGCGTCTCACTGACATGTTTATAAGGCTGAACTTTGCAGCGCTATTACAGATGGAGACGTTGAAGGGCCCCAGCCCCAGCCCCTTGGCCCTCAGGGCAGGACTGGCCCTTTACCTCCTCTCTTACACCTATTATATGCTAATTACAGCTATTCCTAAACCACGCTTACAAGGAGTTAATTTAGTGGGCCATTACGCCAGTCTATATTTCAGGGTGCTGTGCGTAGGGCCCTCGTGGGGCTTTGGGAGAGGTGTGAAAGTGAGGATGAGAAGCTGGAGGGAATGGGTGAAGGGTGCTTTATGTCTCACAAGGGAGATGGGAACAGAGAAGACTGGCAAGTCTACTAGCTGTACTGTTTGTCTGACTGGAATAAAAGAGCTGGCACAGGCACTTTGGGTCAAATGCTCAGCAGTAGAGGAGGATTTTCGACTAGAATGGGCAAAACTTTAGCTGACATACAGTAGTTATAGTGTTTAGTCCACAAGCTGAGCAGTTTTCCACTAAAATATGTTACTTGTCATCTGATTTCTGCTTTTTGAAATTTTCTACAGTTTGGCAACATTCCAACAATGTTATATATTGACTTTAATTATACTGTGCAAAAATGATTGAATCAAAATGAATGAAAGCAAATAATTAATTCTTTCTATAGTTTCTAAGTTTAATACACACTTTACTCAACTATACATGGGTATATCATATGGAACTTTGCATAAATGTACAAATTTTCAATAGACATACTGTATGTTAAAATCAAAACCATATGTTTATTAAGACTGTGATATTGATTCTAAGACACACCATTCCATTGTACCATTAGCGGTCTCTCAATCAAAACAACAACAAAACATGGAGCTAAAAAACTAAATCGGGGGAAAAACGCCAGAATTAGACAGTACATACCTTCCTTTAACAGGTCTCTCCGTTCAGTCGAAATCAAAAGACTAAATATAAATGTTGATTAACCTGATGTTAACCTCATGTTTAATGCTGTTATGGAAAAGTGAAGCCACTTCTCCAAGACAGTAGAGCAGTAGAGTCACGTCCATGTTACATCTGACAGAATCTGATCAGTGACTGGTAATTACAGCTGTCAGTCATGTATTTAACACCTCCTGGCCTGTCTGAAAATGTGGAAAACCAAAACCGGGGCGCCACAGGTTAGATTTTCCAAAGGCTGAAATCACAGGCAAGAAGTAGAAGCAGAAGTTTCCCGTCCTCTCTGACCACTTGAATTATGATATGCTGAAAGGGAATTACAGAAGTCCTGCACAGTAATGCAAAAAAATTAACAAGTACTGCAGCTTTAATGATGTAATGAGGTAAAGTGGAAAAGTTAGGGTTTTATTTTAGCTCACCAATAGGACATGAGCTGTTGTGAAGACGCTGTGTCCAGCCTCATCTTCGTCGTCGTCTTCATTAGCAGTTACTTCAAACATCTTCTCAGATGAAACTACTGATTGGATTGATTTAAAATTTTATATGTAGCTTCCTTGGGACAATGTCTATGCTCACAGTTTTCATAAATTTAGATTTTTTAACTTTATTTTATTAAAAATGTGCCTTTACTTATAATGGTCCATATTTTGATGGCTTATAACATGGAAATTGTTACAGATATCAATATATTTACTATTGAGCACTGATAAGAAGTCATATATGGACTTTCATTTAATTAGTTGAGTTATCCTCCAGTGAAAGTACCACCCACTTCTATTGGGAGATTGATCTCCTGCATCAAGACAACAAGACCTAACATAGCGGCAGAACCTGACATCCTCACAAATTCAAGTTGTTATTGATTCTTGATAGAACATGCCAGTGAGCTACAGGGCCATTGGTCTGATCAAACTCTGTCTTAACTGTCAAGACTCATGTTAACAGACAACAAGATCATATTACATTAAGTGATGTATATTCACATTGTCATTTCATTTCCATAAAATAAGTCACAAGCAACATTGGCTAACCCAATGCTAAATACTAACTTTACATGACATGTGTCGACTTATCTATGGTAACTTATTTGTTAACGTTATTTGACCAGACACATTAGCTTGGTGACCTGCATAATCCACTGGTCACACACCATAGTAAAGAGGATCAATATTGAAATATATCAATAAATTAACTCTCTACGGAATATGTAGTAATAAAAAATATGCATTTCAGCCCAAAATACTACAGTATTACTTAAATGTAATGTTATTCTGTGCCCTTATATTGACATTTTAGCTGCTTTTTACTGTGTTTCTCTTTAAAGGGAATATGATGCCATTGAGCCCGTTTACATGCACACCGATACTCAGATCATTATCTGATTTCTGGAGTTATCAGATTATTTAAGGGATCATGTAAACAGGATAATCTGATAGGGTTTATCTGATAACGGAAGTTATCTGATTATGAGAAATCAGATTAACACACCTAGATTTTTGCCCAATACTCCGTTGTCTTTACACATGTACACAGGTTAATCAGATGTCTTTTGTATTTTTACATCTGCGCAAGTGTAAAAAAAAACCAAAACAACTATTCTATTTAAACAGAAGTCACGCAGCAACAACATAAGCCTAAGGAAAAAGGTAAACAAACAATGAAATGAAATGAAGGATAGCAGCAACATGTAACCTATTTTGTAGTCTTATTAGCTCCCACATTAGGACAGCTAACGCTGACACCGAAGGCATTGCCATGGTCAACAAGACAAGACCGGATGTTTTGAAAATGGCAGGAAGTCTGCGTCTTACGTCGAAATGTACGTACGTACTCTGAAAGAACTCAAATAGTGGACTGAAACATGAAACAGGGTTTTTCGATTATCGCATTTCTGAAGTGCATGTAAACACGTCTTATCTGATTATGGCAATTATTGGATTACTCCCAGTTATCAGATTTTTATGGTCATGTAAACAGGTTCATTGACAGACGATCAAATAAAATGGTCTTTTACACTGAATAAAATTAGTGCTTTCTTTAATTTGAAATGCTACAAATAATTGGTATAATGAAAGTGTACAAGACAACAAAACATTCTAGAGATCCAGTCATTTTAGTTAATTTAATACAGAAAGGATACATTATATACCTTTCAGCTGTACTAGTTGCAGTTAGTAGCGCAGTGTATTCCAAGAATCAGTCAAATGTATTATTGATGTTTTCTGAATACTTTCAGTTACATCTAGATTACTTTGCCTCATCTAAAGCAATGTGGTCTGTTCAATTGCTGCTAGCTTGTTCTAGGAGTGGAGGTAAAAACAGCACGAGGGGATCCACATATCCAGGGAGGTACAGAACATTGGGGACATGAAATCAAAAAGGAAAAAGTGGTAGCTAAGAAATCTAAGGGGACATGAGGCCCTGTGGAGCGTCAGGGAGGAGCAAAGGAACTGCAGGAAAAAAAAGATGGGGAGATGTGGAGACAGGGGAAGGGGGTGTCAGATAAATGCAATAGTAGAGACAGAGTGGTGATAGAAAAGCAGGTCTCTGCTCTGGGGGGTAATTAAAAGGGTTTCTTCTTATCTGTGTTAGTGACACTTTTGTACAGCATCCCATGTACGAAGGACACACATGCAGCTGCACATCCTGCACTTGGAGAGCTTGTGTTACTTTCCGTCCATGTGTCTGTGGGCATGAGATAGTGGTGTGTGTGTGTGTGTGTGTGTGTGTGCTGTTGTCTGTTTATTTGAGGCAATACCTCTGCTGTGGCTCTACCTCCAGAAGGCAGGAGGCTATAACTCCATCACCTCCCCGTCTATCGACTCCTTCTAAGGGGGATCGATAATGGAATGATGGCCCTCCTATGTCTTCCCCATCCATCCGCTGGGCCATTGAGTGTATGTTAATGTTATGAATTATCGAGAGAACAGTTACTATTGATTGGCTGAGGATTATTGGTGGGCTGCATAGTGGAATGGGGAGGGTGAGGTGAGGCTGGGGAATGGCGTGCCAGGAGGGAAGGACAGGTCAAAATCCTGCAGAAAGGTTTAAGTATCTACTAAGACTCCTGACCCCTAAAGGTCCTAGGTCAGAGGTTGCCTGGAGGGCGAGACTGACTGTTTGATGTGTTCAGCCGTCCGCCCTAACCCCAGCCCCCACACCTAAACCAACGTACAACTCTGACCCTGTTCACAGCACTCACATTTTTTTACCTAAATGTATTTTTTCAGTCTTTTCAGATCCATCTGCCCAGCATTTGCAGTTTCCTGAGCCTATCGTGGTTCACCGTGTGATGGTTTACAATAGCATGCATTAGTCAGATAAGAGCGACGGATACCTGAGACAGATTATTTATTTTAAGGGCAAGGTCCTTGAGCTTTGAAAACAGACAGGTTGTCCTTTATTATTCAGAAATAGCTTTCACTCTCTGCCTTCCATTTTCATATGAAGGATGCATGACTTGTAGGGGAGGGGGGAAGGATTTCAGCCTGTTCATCTGATACTGTCAAAACACAGACCTCCGCCCCTCTGGGAGGCATATAAACACTCATACTGTACATTCAAACACACATACATGCTTGAGTACACTCACAATCTCCAGTTTGTATGATTTGGAATGGCCCTGAATTATCACAGAACCCAGGGGAGAACAAAAAAGACTTTCCCAGGCAAATGCTCAGCTTATTCAGCTCAGTGAAATTCTGCAGACTGAGAGCAGTAGAGTCACTGTGTCCTGTTATTTCACAGGTGACCATTATATGAGATAATTCAGTGAGAAATGAGGAAACCATGTTTTATTACGATGTATTTTCTATGTTGTTTTTACTGATACATTTACCATAGCACTGCAGTGATTTGTATCTTTTTTTTGTGTCCACCAAATACTATAACTGTCACATTTTGATGTACTGGAGCATATTCAGCCCATTCAACAGAGTACAAGAGGGAGCATCATGCTTGCCAACAGCGCTTTATTGTCCCACAAAAGTTCTCCATGTCTTCAATACACCACTGCACACACACACATTCAGAGTCAACCAGCTGAACTGCACTGTTTAAGGCTCGGTGTGTGATATTTAATGGCATCGAGAGGGGCATTTTGAACCCCCAACCCACCCTCCTCTACGGTGGCTGCAAAAGCTGAAGGAGTCACTTGTTAGGGCCAGTGTTTGTTTTGCCCATTCAGGCTTTTAAGTTCAATCAAACATAGTACAGTACATCACAGTAATGTACACTAACACTGGATACCATCCATTATAAAATAGAAGAAAGAAGTAGTAGTCTGTTCTGGGTTATTGTAAAAACATAATCATGAATATGATATCCTGTGCTGTAATTATATCCTCCTCACTTCCCTGTATCTTACACACTGGCCATTAAATGTAAAAGATGGGGTTATTCTGATGAATATTTACAACATTACACCATTCTTGCACAATACAACATGTATGTATAGGTACTATAAGTCACATTTCCTTAAACAATATCAAAAAATAAATATCAGATGTTTCCAGCAATGCTCAAATTTAGAGGCTTTCTTCATGTGGCTGCTTGTCCAACACACACCGATGCATTAGAGAACTAATGTAGTTATATATTTTTTAATATCAGTCTAGCTTAAAGCGATGTACAACCAGTGGCAGTCACCAACACTAATGCATATGATATACTGTTAATAGCTAACTTATCATTACATAAGTCAACTCACATACAGTTAAGTTAGCATTGAACAAACCTTACACTAGCTAACATTACTCACATCTATTTCTTTACAACAAAATGTGAATATTTCATGCAACACACAATGTGAATAAAACCTTTACATGACCTTTATCTAAACATGATTTATAGCAGAGTCACATCATGGTGATTATCATTGGGATTAGTGATGAAAACTCCCATGGTCCAGTGCTACTTCACAACCTTAACAAACCACATGTTTTGTGATCGTTTTTAATAAAGACCCCAGTGACTGTGCATTCACCAACAGTGCAAATGTTCTTCTGTTAAATGGACGCTATATGGAGATAATGGCAGCTCGTAAGGGAAAGTGAATTTGAATGAAACACAATAACAATTATTGTGTTTCTACAGGATCCTGAAATTAAGAGATAAAGTGTCACCAACATCGATTGAATTACACAACAATGAAGCTAAAGAAAGCTGGTTGCTCCTGCGTGGGATAATGTTCCCAACCATGAATGCCCATAGGCTTCATTTAGAATCAACAATCTACAAACTGCAGTCTGACCTTGTAACTCCTGAATGTTTTAGAGCTAAGGCATCATGGAGTAGATAGTAAATAAAAAAAAAAAAATAGTTCAACTCACATGTGTAAGGACTGACTTTACTTATTTAATTTTTTTTATATGTCATGTAACTCAAATGCCATATATACTTTTTAATGTCTTACACATTCTTAGATGGCATAATATAAAAGTCGACTGAAAACTGCAGCGTGGTAGAGGAATGGAATTCTTGAAAGTATCTGTGAGGCATTTATGTGTAAAGCATTCCTTATTTTAAAGCATTCTCCACTCTGAGCCTATAGACATTTACTGGCAATTGATCCTGTGTCTAAGTGTTAGTCATAAATTAACACCCCTCTGCTCTCCGCCTACGCCTGACTGTATTCTCATCTGGCTCATCCAATCACTGGGCTGCGCACACACACACACACACACACACACACGCACACGCACACGCACTACTAGTGGCTGACCTGAAGTATGACTCATTCAGCTTCAGTTATACTATGATCTTTTTGACTCAACAGGGAAAGTTTATGTAATAAAGTACTTCAAAGAGAGACCTATGAGTGTATGCAATTGGAAACAGGTGTGATGTTGGTAATGGAGAGAAATATGGTGATGATGATGCTGGAAAATACTACAGCTATAAAAGAGAGAAGAATTGAGCTTCATGCATGATAGAAAACCTAAGTGTGAGGAAGTGGTTTTCAGCCTTGTACACCTTCACTGAGATGGGTGCGTTGGAGAAAGCACAACTGAAGTGAAGAAACTCCCTCACAGTGGGGCTGCGTGATCAGACCAGAAGTCCTGAAGAGGCTCTTTTGAAGTAGAATCACGATCCAAGATCTGAATCACAATTTTCTCAGCTCTTATAAAATGTAGGCAGGTTTCAAACAAACTCTGCATTTTCCTCATCTTCCTGGAGGTCTTGGCTGTGTGTGATAGTTTTTTGTTGTTCTCTGCATTTTTGCATCATATTGCAACATAACTGACAGTATCTCGATTAAGAAAACATCAGGGTCATTTTCCTGTAGCTACAGCAGCAGTGTTTCCATTAATTACCAACAGTGTGGTAGCCTTTTTTTATCCTATTGGAGTTTTATAGTGAATCAAAAACATTTTCACACCAGAACAACATTAAAGCATCTGTGTAAATTGGACTCATTGCACGTCGGGGTTCAGAAGCCGAACCCACAGCTGATGGACGACTGGTAACTCTTCATCATCATATCTTCATCAGCAGCAAAACAACACATTACATCTACTCTGCAAGTTAGTGCAGACTGAAACCAAATAATTTAGTGCAGACCAAGGCTAAAGTATCACAATAAATGGACTGAAATAAACTCACTAGCATAATGACCTTTGGTAGTGACGTTAATGCCACAAACCCACTGATAAGTGCAACACTGTGAAGTGTCATAATTACACAGATAAACAGGCTATACAAAGTGAATGTTTGCTGAGTAGGAAAGTTTTGACAGCACTAGAGTTTATTTCTTGTCCAATCCCTCTGAATAGTAGATCAGAGGACAAATTAAGATTGATCACGGCCTAAGATTGTGAGATTCACCTAGCCATACCTAACAGCATTTATTAACATTTTCATTTGTTGGACCTTCTTCTAGCTTCATTCAAAGGTCCAATGTGTAGATTTAAGGGAATCTGTTTGCAGAAATGGAATGAAGTTGAGCTGCGTAAAAAATCATTGTAATATTTTGCTTTCTGCCATAGGTTCTTTTCTATGCTAGTTAGCTGGATGCAATATGAATTAGAATATATTAAAATTTGCTTGTAGACAAACTCTGCACAATATAATCACATTATTATTGAAGCATCCTTCTGAATATTTACTTTACCTTCATGGTATTTTGCTCTTTTCAGTTAAATTCTGTTGTAACTTTTTAGTCTCTCAAACGCCCTTCTCGGGACAGATGTAACAAATTGATGATACTTGCATCAGATAGTTTTCTACATATCTATACATAAATAAATAAAAAGAAAGATAAATAATTTCCCTGCTCACAAGTCCATGTCAGTTGATTTCTCAAATCCAGGTCTTGTACTGATTGTGTTGTATATCATAAAATTTTGTAAAATTACACAAATATACAGAACAAAATTTGCACTCCCATTTTTTTCTGCTTCATCTAATATTTTTAAGTCTGTTATCCTGGAAAAAAAAAACTCTAAACAGGGACACAAGCTTATAGACTGAGAAAAGAGGCTACAAAACAAAAGAAATGTGGTAACAGGTCAAATTTAGTTAGTTCATTACATTTGCAATAAAATGTAACTAACCAGTGAATAACACCAAACCAGTCTTTTAATAAGTTCATAAATAGTGAGCCGGAGGAGACGGGGGTTCAACAGGGGGCTCCTAAATAAAAGTTGCTGCTTGCAAGGGCATATATCAGGAGCTGGCTATAAAGCCTGCCCTTTAGGGTGGGGAGTAGTGGGAGTAGTTGACTCCTGTCCGCTGATAGGGAATCATATATCACTCAGTCCCCGGCCCTGCCAGTCTCGCACACACTCACACACTCACACCATCGTAAATGTCACCTGTTAATCTGGCCTCAAGTGCTGCTCAGTGCACTTACCCATCAACAAGCCAAGCTTAAAAGAGTGATGCTCCGAAGCATAAAGAGGCTGAGGGGGACGAGAGAAAAGGGGATAGTGACAGACACATACTGTACACAGAAACATACAGACAGCAAAACAGGTAAGCTTATCACATGAGTATACGTAAACACTCAGTTAACAGTAAATTCCAAGTACTTAGCAACCAAGGTGGATACACTCGCATGCACACCCGCCGAGCACATACACACACCTACGCTACCACATCATCCGCTGACACCAAGTCACCCCACTGCTTTCCAATCTGACCTTTTAATGTTTTTAAATTAACCTTTAACCTTTACGTTTAACCGTTAGTCAGGAT
>JAPQRQ010000026.1:15029470-15066588 GCA_037367365.1 Apogon talboti | reverse complement strand
TGTGTGTGTGTGTGTGTGTGTGTGTGTGTGTGTGTGTGTGTGTGTGTGTGTGTGTGCGTGTGCGTGTGCGTGTGTGCAGGGGTCTTCTTACTTACCACTGAATGTGGACAAAAACATGTTACACCACTAAAAATTTCCCCTCTGCTTTGGCACTTTCCATAAACAAACTTTATTTTTCAGTGCCCAGACAAAACATCCACTGCTGGATGCTGAGAATTTCCACATGGCCCGTGGCCGTGCTGAAGACATGAGATCAGTAATTGTTTTTCATTTAATTTGTAGCATGAGTCGTACGTCTAATACACTCTTATGTCTGCAAAAAAGATTGAAAAACTGATCAATTACACTTTAAAAGTGGCAAGAATATTTTATGTACAAGACATGTATGATATGTACCATTTATTAAAGGTGATTATAAAGGTGATATTAAAGGTCAGTTCCATGCATGCAGTCTGATCTGAAATTGGATGAGATCTCTATGATTATTAGTCACAGATGACACTGTGACACAATTTCATGATTCAGAGGAAAGCTGATTCAAATGCAACATCTGTTTCACTTCAGTTTGAAGGGTTTTTTTCCTTTGGAGATTTTCTTCCTTTATTTTTACGTGTAACACACTTTATATTGTTTGTTCCAATCTTGTAAAATACCAGAGCTGTTCCATTAAGTTCACATTCTTACCAGTGGTAGTTGATCCCTTCTACCTGACCCTGACATCTTTGTGACATGAAGTTAAGATGAATTAAGTTAATAACAAGTGCAGGATGAGGTCCAAATCTGTCAGAGGATTAAGTGTAAGACATCTGATTCTCTTGAGCCACAGTTTATTTGTTCAGTTTGCCCATAGTGGCTGTCTGAGACTGTCATTGTCTCTGATCCTTCTCTTTTTACGTTCTTTTTTTTTTTTTTTTTTTTTACTGTTACAATTTTATAACTCTTTCTTTTACTTTTCTTCCAGCCTGCAGCATCCCTGCACCAGCCTTCTTCCCTTTCTCTTCCCTCACCATCACCTCTGAAAGTGTTCCTCATTACGCTCATGATCTGACCATATGGCTGTACCCTGTTTGTGTGTTGTCAGAAAATATCCACAAAAGGGCACAGGAACACATACAGTATACACATACACACTTCAATCAATGAATCATACACTCTCCACATTTGAGCCATTTTATTTTAGATCACAGATGTTGTGTTTGTTGTGGCCTTTTTATTCGCCTGTTAGTGCATGTCTGTAATACACACACATGATATGCACTATATGTGTGTGTTTACAGCTGTTCTGTGTGTACTTGATCTCACAACATAAGGTCCTTGAGCTGCTGCTAATTCACTCTTGTGCTGAGCATACACATGCATGCATACGCAAAAAAGAAGCTGTACTTACTTCAGCAAGATAAGTGTTCTGCATCATCTTACCATCATGGAAAAATCGTGTAACTCGACCTTGAGGTGCTTTTTTTTCTCAGACTCAGAAGTTCTGTTTTGTCCATCAGTTTGGTGACTGCATCTGCTGTGACATTATCAACTGAGCACTGATCATAACACTTAATCATTACTGTATGAAACAAAATGCGCCACTGTAGTCAAAGAATTACTCAAACATTGGCTTGAAGAATAGAAATCAACAGATTTTAACCCTTAAAGGCCTAGAATTATTTTTGTGGCACATTTCCTAAGTGATTTATCACCATTTATTATAATTTTATCCTCTGCATTTTGCATTTTTCAGTTAAAATCAGTTTTTTTTCCTGTATTTAATTTACTGATTATGTACATGTTTATTAAATCTCAGGAAATTTGAAGACCAGTGAATCACAATAGTAAAAACTGAAAAAAGGGACTTTTTCTATAAAACACTACCACTGTCACATGGTGAGTCAATTTTGCACAAGATGACTGTGTTTCTACATTCACTATGGAATCTCTGAACGTCTAAATGGATCATATCTGATGCAGATGAACGGCAGAGAAACTGAATTTAACCTGAATTATTTAAATGTATTGGTAGGATTAGTTCAGAAGGTATTTAACACTTTTGATCAGCAGATGCTTTTGGTCACCGGTGGCTGTTCAGGTCTTTGAGGATTAAACTAAACAGCTTTGACTGAATAGTTTTAACTCACATTTACTGTCATTAGTCATGGTCTCAGGTTTAAGAAGTCTGCTTGTCCAGTGCAATTTTTTTTTTTACCTCTACCCTTTACAAATGACTTTACATCTTAGTTTGTAACAAATAACAAAGACTAGATGCATTCGACTCCTGTTATGCCACTGTAGCCATGTTTTTGGGGACACCACATAGGTAAACATCATTTCCTGGAAAATGTTTTCTTGACCTGTCACAACGTCGTCAAGATAAAATGTAGTTATTGTTCACCACTTGTCCAAATGAGTTTCTAGATTAATCAACCAGAAGTGGTGTTTTATTTGCCCCAGGCTCCTATTGTCGAGCCCTGAATCATTTGTATTGATAATTCATGTGGAATAGTTTGATACCGATGCAAACTTGTGCTCTGGTACCGGTTACATAGTATTTTTCATAGGATTAATGCTACATCTAAAATGTGTCCTTTGACCTTAAAACTGTATTTTCCTGTGTGGTAAGTATGGTTTATCAGTACAGGTCTTTAATAGATATTTAACATATTAAGAGCGCTTAGGTTAATACCTGTTGATCCACTAATCCTATCAATACATGTAAATAATTGGTGTAAAATACAGTTTGTCATCCTTTCATGGTCATCAGATATGACCCATTTGGACGTCCAGAGGCTCCATAGTGAACGTGGAAACACCGTCATCTTCTACAACATTGATTCACCAGTAAAAGCCATGGAGTCTGATCACTGACAGCGGATGGAGACACTTGATTTATGTTCAGTTAATGGTATCTTTGCTGAAAAAGTCACTTTTTCTTCAGTTTTCTGATATAATAACCTTTGAATTTACTTTAATGAACATCTACATGATCAGTGAATTAAATACAGGAAAATATGTGATTTACACTGACAAATGCAAAATACAGAAAATGAATTTGAATAAATGGTGATAAATCCCTTAAGAAAGGTTAAATATAGAGAAAAATTATTTGGGAACTGACACTTGTTTTCTCTTTCTGTCGTCATTCTTGTTTTCTTTACAACCACATTCCAAATTGATGCCTCTCATCCCTCTGTCTTTCTCATGCTCTTTCATAATATCTCTCCATTGTATTCTTTCTGTCCAGGCTTAAATGTGGATGCAGACACACACACATACAGTAAAGCACATATAAGCACAGACACACAACACAGCAACACAATAACCTCAGGCCGCTGGTTATTAGAAAATCACCCAAACCTGTCGTCCCCTCAGTCATGAAAGAAGGGGGGCAGATTTTCCAGCTATATTAAAGGAGAGGTAGTAGCCTCTGTCCCAGCTTCCCTTCATCTCTCCCCCGTTTATTCTAATCACACCGCCGCTGTCTCCTCTCCTGCCTTTATTTTGCTCTATTTTTCCATCTCTTTGTTTTGTTTTTCGCCTGACAGTGACTGGGTCTCTTCTGCCCCAGGGGAACAGAGTTATGAGCCCGATGTCCTTTCATAGTCAATTGCATAATGTGGTTTGTGTGTGTGTGTGCGCGTGTGTGTGTGTGTGTGTGAGAGAGAGAGACACGGAACCAGCGTGAAAAAAAGGTGGGGGAAAAGAAAAGAAATCATGATATGCTCGAGAAAAAGTGTGTGTGCGTGCACGTCACTGACAGTTAGTAGCCTGCTGAAAGCTTATATTTGAGCATGGGCGCATATTGTTTACAGATCATGTCCTTCACTGTGGTATTTTGGTTTGGTGCTTCCAGGATGCTGCTATCATGCTGACCTCCTCTCTGTCCTGTCACACACTACTGGAAGTGCTGTAATGATATGTGCTGCACAGTCTCTGCCTCCTCTACATGGCTGTCCTCTGTCTGTAGTTCCTTTTAACATTATGTACCATTCTATGTACCCCAAGTCATATCAAAACAGTCAAATTGCTGTCTCCCATAACCCCGCGTCCCTGTAATGTTCCTGACGTGTATGTAGTACATGTGTCTGTCAGGTGTTTGTCAGTCTGTTGAGAACCGTCTGAGATAAGAGCGATGTGTCAGAGCTGCCTAGAGGCTGAATGTTCTCGCTGTTACTCCAAACAAAGCCTCCCCGTGTCACATTTGGTCAGGGCAGCACAAGGGGAGGCTGACTCCATATCTGACCCAGATGAAGGCCCCCTTTCCCGGCCCTGTTCACCTGCTCCTGAGCGGGAAACCCACGCTCTGTGGGTTTTGTTTGGGCTCGGTGTGCTATATTCAGACATCCTAATCTCGCTTATTTGGTGGGAGTCGTAGTGAGGACAAGAATTAGCACTACCAGGATGAGTGGACAGAGAGTTAAAATGGGAAATGGTCAGTCATCGTTCTGACATGTGTTTACATTGTGGCGAACTTCATTTTAGTCACAGCTCTCTTAAGAAATAGGTACTTTCCCATGTAGCCTTTTCTGGCATCAGGTAATATATCACAGTATGTGTGGCAGGTCTGTGTTTTGAATAAGTAAAGACATTATTGTCCTAAAGGTGGTCAAATGTATTTTCCCGTTGTAGTGGGCATTCTTTCTACTGAGAAACCTGTCCATGTTGACCTTATGGTGTGTATCATATTATTATACCTTCACTTAAAAGAGTGAAAGAAAGAAGTTCAAGTAAATGCTAAGGCCTTATTGAAGTATTTTTTACAACTGAGTATCAAAAGATTATTATTATTTTCCGGTACTGTTTTGGTTCTCAAAACTGCTGGAGCAATTTTACTTAATATTTTATTTGCAGTGATTTGTGCCAGATAGTGGTACATTTTGTGTTGTGTTTACAGCCCCCAGCACGAGACAGTGTTCTAACCCCCCCGCCCCTAGTCATTTGACCTTGGGATGCAGGGACATGTTCAAAAATGTTAACATAATCATGTCAAATAATTATTTCTTTCCAGGATGAGTTTTGGTGGTGCGTAAAGTAGTAGCAACCAGATGGTTGTTTGAAGTTTTAAAGTTGTTTTTGTTTTTTGTTTTATAGTTATGACATTTCAGATATCTACATATAAACCATCCTTAATAATCAGAATGATTCAGTGTAAACTATGTAAACTTTAAGGGCAATAACATAACCATGATTATTGTGATACAGTAGACAATTACATTACAACAATCACAGTTTTATCACAACCCTAATTTGACTTCCTACAAGGTTTTTTACTCAGATGTGGTGCTCAGTAAGTGCATGTTCTTCTGCTTATTTCCCTAAAATTTTGCCTATTTGCCTATATATTGGGTTGTGTTGTATCACAATATATCACAATTCATTTAATTCTAAGCCTCGTGTCATGATACATCTCATATTTCCAGACCTAATAATGGAGCCCCATGGTTATTTTGTGTAAAGCAATTCCACTTCCAAATTGCTCATATGGGACGTTGACTAATACCCGTAGTGAAATTCACCCTGACAGTGAACAGAACTACTTCCACTTCCACTTACTCCACTCTACTACTCATAGCAGTGATTTGATTTTCAGCTGTGCGAGTGAATGGGAGCTCGCCCAAGTGCTTTAATGGATGGAAGTAAGGTCAGATGTGTAATCAGGCTTTTACAGTATTGTTTATGATGAGAGCTTATCACGAAAGGTCCATGTGGGTGATGTATAGCAGTTCAGCTTTTGAGACACACCTGTAGCGCTGATTCACACACAACCTCTGAAGAAGTTTTATTAGAGATGAGTTCAAAAAGTAACCCAACACTTTTGATCCAGTTTCTAAATGCCTCCTTGTGTGATTATTTAACTCTTGACTCATTCATTTATTTGCCCCTTTTTTTTAATCCTTTCCCTTTTCTTTGATAGTCATGATTAAACACCAAAATTGCCTCATAGACTGACCTTATGACTTCATGTACTGAGCTTTCACACTTTAATGCCTATGAGCTCCACACAGGGTGCCGTAGCCTGACTGCGGCTGACTAGCGCTCTCCTAAGCTGGGCAGGGCAGTTGTGGAAAGTCCCTGGCTGAGGATGGGGCTGGCAGGCTGGGGGGGCTGGAGTCCTGGAATCATGTATGTTTTCCTGGATCAGGAAAGAGGATGTGGTAGACGGACACCCCTTAGCTCAACCTTTTTGAAAAAGCCCCATCACCCCCTACCACCCAAACCCACACACACTACCTCACCCCACAACCGATCGTTGGAGGTAAAGAGAGCGGGAAAATTACTCTTCCAGTAAAAGGTAGTCAGTCAGGACAACACATGAGAGGAGGGGGGAGTACATGAAAAGTGCCAAAAAAACAGAAATTATAGGAGCTGTAATGACAGAGGTTTAATTTCCACATGTGTGTTTACTAAAGGACATGTCACAGTCCATATGCTGATGGGTTGTTGTGTCAGTGAAACAGGGACTGACCCGTCTGATCCATGTATTTTCTGTGTGTGTATAATGTGTTGAGTTCAGTGTTGGCAAAAAGTGGGTACAAACAGTAGTCCATCTGGGCTGCCCTGCCTCTTAACCCAATGTCTGGCTGCCATTTATCATACAGGCACGAAACCTAGACCCACATGCAAACACATACACACACACCGGAGAATACATCTGCCATATAACCACATCACACACAAAAGTATGGTCCACATTAGCCCACTCTATGAACACAGACCCAAGGATATTTATAACCTAATAGATTTTTTTTTTCCTCTCCTCACGAGATGGAGATTTACAGTAAAAGTGTGTGTAAATCTGCCGCTTTGGTTTTCTGTTGTTATTCTGGTTGTACTGTAATTTTGAGTGACTCAGTTGGTTTAAGCGTGCCAAAATGTGTTGTGCATTGTTTGTTTCTCATTGATATTTTTGCATTTTTTCCACTGTGAGTTGTGTGCACATGTGGCCATTCAGTCATACTCTGTGTGTGTTGGGATGAGGAGCTCAGCTGTGTAGCCCACTCAGATTTCACCTTGGCACCAGCGCTCTCACCCTGGCAGCAGATTCCACACACTCGTCCCTGCCAACTCTCTACTGCTTTCCACACCACCTGTAACATATGCTCACTTCTAACGAGGGTAACTACAGTTTCCAAGACTGCATGGGCCACAAAATATCATATGTCCGTCTGTTAGAGGGAAATGTAGAGAAAATTCCATATAATTGTTTGGAGTATAAGACTCGGAGAAAACCTGCATTTTACTGCGTGCGTTGCAGTAAAGTTTGGCTCCGATCTATTGTTGTTCCTCCAAGAGCAAGCGTGTGAAATTAAAATAGTATTATAGCTCTAATTTTTTTAACGTGAATATAAATGTATACTTATCCCTGTCCACACCAATACACATATCATTCTGAGAGGGTAATTTCCTCCTCTGTTTTAAAAAAATATTCTGTCCACATGATGTTTGTTTTACAAAATATCTCTGTCCACAACCACATCTGAAAAACAACCACAAACAACTACAAACACTGATTTAAAGTTTCTGGCAGACTTTAAGCCATGTGTATTGTGGACTCTTGGATTATATTGAATGGCGCAGACGCCAAGGCTTTTAGTCATAAAGTTAAATTAATGACAAGTTAAGTTACAAACCTACCAGTAACTTAAACATATTGGTTTGAGTTTTTTGAGGTGGATTCTTTATATTATATAGTTTTTGCCACAACACATGGTATGTCTCTCAGATGTGTCTGTGAGCTGACAAGGCTTTACTGCAGGTAATGCACTGACATATACAACCGATAAGATCTGTTTTTGATTTTCAGGTACATGTTCATAACACAGCAAGAAAGCATGAATTGATACCACCATTTCCCGATCTGTGTGTTTCCCCGTCCATACCAGTACACACAGTTTTTTGATTTTGAATATAGACTTTTAGTGACCTAAGACTCAGTGTGATGTGTGGACCAGAAGGCCAAATGTAGGTTAAAAAATGAAAAACATCTATAGATCTATAGACTAAAATAGATATATGTTTAGTCTATAAAAACTCCCACCATAGAATTTCCACCAGACCCCAAGTTGTATTTTGAAAATGCTAATTTCTTAAGTGAAAAGTCCTTAAAAAAAACTTTTTTCTGTTTTCTTTTTTTCTTATCAACTACCATTCTGTTGTTCACTCTATTAGTAGCGAATTGTTTCAGGGGTAAATTAAAAACATATTAAGGAAACCCAAAGAAAACCATCCCAACCATGAAACACAAGGGGTGGAGCATCATGTTTTTGAGTTTGTTTGTTGTTTGATGCAAGAGAGACTGGTTCACTTCAGAAAAGTGATGGCGTGAAGAAAGAGAATGATGTGGATATTGTGAAACCTCATTTAAGATAGGTCTTGGACTCTAATGAATCTTTGATCCGAAACATACCCTGAAAATGGCTTAAAGCTGCAGTGCTTGACAGTTTTGGTTTTTTTTTTTTTACATCTTTGGCAAATATTCAGCATATTGTCAGTCTGAGATAACACAAAACTTCTGCATCTACTCCATATCAGTGTTGTCATGCTTTAGAAAGACATTCTCAGACAGGTAGGAGGGTCAAACACGAAGTTGATAGCTGTAATTCCTGACTGCTGATCAGATTCTGTCATGAGCTGTGACTCTGTGTCTTAATGTGGAGGCCTTGAATAGTGGCTTCACTTTTCTGTCACGACATGAAACTATGTCAGGTTCCTTATATTTATATTTAGTGTTTGGGTTTAGATTGAGCTACAGAAGGAAGGTGTTTGAAATTCTGCCTTTTTTTTCACCCTGATTTTCCTGCAGCTTTAAGGCCAACAAAGTTAATGTTTTGCAGTGACCACATCGTAAAGCCCAAGACCTTAATCCATTACATCCTGTAATTAAAAACTGAAAACTAAAATTCTTCCAAATGCTCTGCGATTTCAGATCATTAAAATAAAGTATTCTGGCTAACTGAGCTAACAGAATTGTATGAAGCTGAACTGAAAAAAAAATCACTTGTATATGTATTCGTCTGACCTTACTTGTACTAAGTTTTATAGTTTCGTAGTTCCCTTAATGATTAAAGAGGAGGTTCTGAGACAGATGGAAACCCAGTGGTGAAGACGACACTGCCTCCTCCAGAGTGTCATTATGTGGGTACAACCTTGGCCCTATCTCTTCCAGTCTCCTACCCGCTTCACCACGCCCAGAGGGGCACCGTGGCATCCTACAGGTTGGCAGCTGTTTTGGGACCCGTCTCCTCTTTAACCCTGCCTCTCTTCACCTCACAGCCGAGGGAGGGCCACCTAGATCAGGCTTGCGTTTCCGACTATCCTTCAATGCCACCACTGATGCCCCTCCTTCCTCACCTCCAGCCTACATTAAACTATAGCAGACTAAAGGACAACGTTCTTACACTCCATGTCTTAAGTGTAGCGCTGAGGACAAACAATTGCTTCACTATGAGACTGTGAGAGTTTCTATGTACTGTATATGTGTCAGTGGCATAGTTCTGCTCAGTGATCCTGCACTAGCTGCACCGACCTCCCACCATGCACCTCTCACCACACAGTGCTCCAAGAATAAATAACATTCACGGCCAAGTGTAAGAAACTCTGGGCTTCACCCAAATTGTGGCCTCACTCAACCAACTGTGGGAGGCCAGGGCATCGGGGTGTGGGGTGGTGTTTGCATGTGCGGTCGCTAGTATGTTTGAGGGGAGGCTGTTTGTATATGTGGGTGTGTGAAAGCAATAGAAAGGATGTATGTGCATGAGTCTGGATTTGGGACAGGGAACTGAAGAGGCTATGTGATCCCAGTGTTATTTATGTGTCTGTTATGGTGGAGATGGTGGTGTGAAATCCCCTGACGCTCAGTGTTGTCTTACTGTAGGGTACCTCCTTAAGGCGATACTTACAATGGGGATTCTTGTTGCTGGGGACACATTTCTTCAAACAGTATTTTTGTCTTGTACTATTTATGCTCCTGTGAAATTAAGTACTTATTTTGCCATCATCTGAGTCAACACATACACTTACACCACATTTGTGTTTGAGCCACCCAAGCGATATTGTGGAGTGACCATAGTAAGACAGGGCTAATGTGCGCCAGGAAGGATAACCACACACTGTAACTGGACGTGATCACAAAGCTGTGATTGTTAATTATCAGGTAAACCACTGACAATTGATATTTAACTTTCTTTGTGGTGACTATGAGAAGATGTAAAATATGCACTTGTGCTTCAATTGTTAAACCAGTGGACTATAGTGAATGAACACTAAACAGGCACACTACAAACTTTAAATTGCAGCGGTGTAGCTTATGTAGCATCTTTTGAGGTATATGTTTCTAAATTAACTGCAAGACAGACAAAAACACAGTAGACATTGTATGGGCTAAATGGCATTTACCAGTCAGTTTACACGTTAATGTAGTTGGATCCAATGTGGTTTTACTTTTTTTTGGTAAGCTATTCTTAAAGCCTCCTACATACGCCGCAAGAACAGAGAAATATGTTTGACTCCTCGAGGCGGCAAAAACAAGAACAAAGTTCGTTCAGGGCAAGATGTTTCATACTTCACAAGAACCCAAGTGACGAACTTGTGGGGGGTCCTCCACTTTTCCGCATTGACCACGCCCACTTGGAATACCTGACCAATTGTGCTGTAGTCGCACGCCATATGAAAAGAAAGTTCTGCCAGGACGGTGTGTCTACAACAAGCTGCGAGAACTCCCAAACCAGGGCTGTGAGAACAAAATGACGGCATTTTGGAGCGAGAAGAATACTCTGTGTTCTCGAGTCTGTAGCAGGCTTTAATGAGTATTTTTGTAAGTTGCCTGGATGCATCTATGTCAGTTTTTATTTTGTCAAACTGATTATTCTCTTGTGTGTAGTGTAATTGGTTAGTAATTAGTTGGTGATAATTTAGACAGCTGCTGTCATTGTAAAACTATTTTATTGTCTCAGCATTAACAATGCCTTGGGTATCACAGTGTGTGTGTCAAAAGACAAGACGCCTTCAGCGTACATGTTTTAAGGTCACTGTTGTCACTAAAGTGTTGAAAATCAAGAGTACCATCTTGCTGTTTTTGCTCGTCATGCACATTTTAATGAAACGTGACCACAAGAAAATCCTGATCACCCAATCAAACTGCTTTGTTTAATTGTATTACTCTGTTTGGACATGGTCAACTCTATGCTAGTCACAGAAAAAGTCTGAACTTTCCACTTTATTTTGCAGTCTGTTTCTCAAGTCAAGCAGATGGGTAACTCTGGGCTTTGTGCCTCCGTATGAATTGCTTCTTCTGGGCAAACTGCCCACTTCATCCCCAGGCTTGAAGGGGGCCCTCCCCCGGGGGCCAGGCCCAATACCTTCAGGCCTACTTATACCTCTGATTATGCGTCACCAGGTCTGCCGTTCAATTGTGTTAATACGATGACCAACAGTGTATGCAACTATTAGATGATGTTATCCTTGGATTATAACAATGCTCATTTTGTGCGTGGTGCAAGACAAGGTTTATTATGTTTCTGAATGATCAATAGAAACTTAGATTTATAAACACAGATTAGCATAGTGAATAACAATTAAGTGGACGAGTGGGTCGATATCACTCACCAAAATAAGTTGGCCTCAGACAAAGCCTCTCAGGGGATTTCCATTCAGCTTAGCCTCTGACTCAGTGTTGGGAGTAACAACAGCTACCCAGGGGAGAGCAGGCTGAGAGGTGTAAGGGATGGGATTGTGAGGAGGGGGAATTAAGAGTTAGAAATTTTTGACAAGGTAGTACATGGAACAGTTGATAAAAACGGCGGACTGTGAACGCATTTGAAGGGAGGCTGATGGCATGAATAAAGGGATGGATGAGGGAGGAAAGCATGGATGTAAAGGATTAGCAAGGATAATAAAAAAACAGGGAGTGGAAGTAAGGAGATAGAATTAGAAAGGATAAGAAAGACGAGATTTAAAAGAAAGGAAAATAGGAGATGATGGAAAGAATTGGACAGGAGAAAGAAGAACATGCGTGGAGAGGGGCTCGGTGGGGAAGTGCGGTGCTAATTCAGAGAATGGATGTGAATAGCAGCCAAGGCATTTTTGTATTAACATAATTAACAGATGGTGTTAGTGATTAGGTTACATGCGATTCAGGAAGCCAGGGTTGTTAGCTGAGTGTTAAGGCTGCACATTCTGTCAGCCGGAAAAAAGATCGGGAAAGAACAATGTCAGTAGAGAGAATTACATCTACACACAACTGGTAGAGAGTGGCACACGCTCACATGTACACGGATGTACAGTATGTGCATGTGTGAACACACAGTGTCCATTATACGCACTCAGTCACACTTGCTCACACATTCACACACATAATAAGCTCAGTAACACATGCACTAGTCCAATTGCAGACTTAAAATGCATTGTTTCTGGTTTTTTTTAGTGTACCGGCGAGGGACATAAAGGCATTTTATGAGCCATGGCCCACTTTCAAAGCTTTGTCTGCTATAAACGCAGCTTTGATATGAGAATAGTGACATGCTGCTGGGAGAAGACTCTTTGTGACTCAGTAAAATATAAAAATAGTCCCGTTGGCTCACTAATGTGAACATGGCGATGCCTTTTATTCTCCATGCTATTGTTTGTAACTGTAAGTGATTGTGTGTGTGTGTGTGTGTGTGTGTGTGTGTGTGTGTGTGTGTGAGTGAAAGAGAGAGAGATTACACCTGTTTGGATTCAAAGGTATGGCTACGTTTATGCATTTGTGTGTGTGCTTTTATGTTACTGCCTCAGTCAGTTGCTTATACAGCACTGTTCCCACCACTTATGATCCAGTCTTTCACCTGTTTGACATTATATTGCATTACTCACTTCAAGTCTGTAGCCATGTGAACTTGTCTGTCTGTGTTTGTGTCTGTCTGTATCTCTGTCGGCCTATCATCCCTGCCAATCTTTTTGTTTTTCCTGTATACTAACATCAGTGCGTTAGCTCGTCTGATAAGTTTGTGTGCTATGTGAACAGACAGACAGACAGACTATACAGTGGAAACAAACAATTTGCCTTGGAGCAATAGGTGTGTGTACGCATGTGTCTGTCTCTGAGTGTGTGAGATCATGTGTGTGTTTGCGTGGTGTCTGTGTCTTCAAAGCAATCTGGTTTTAATGACCGTGGGATATTGTCCAGCATGTAATTCAGACAGGCAGGAATGTGTTTAGATGGTTTTGTGTGTGTGTGTGTGAGCTTATGTATGTGTAGGTGAGTTCCGCAGTTGGTCTCCGTCCAGCTTGTCTTAAGAGTGTCCTCCGTTCTCAGCGGGGACTGGCGTGATTGTGACTGACCCTCTGGTGGTTTACAAATCAATCACAGGTCCCCGAATTCAGACCAAACCTCTGACAGTGACTACCAGTTTCCTGGAATGATCCACTCGCCTTAAATAACCTCACATGGTTTCAATGACTTCTGCTCTGTCATCAGGGAAGTTGGCGTGTGACGATACTGGGTGAATCCGTCCGCCCAAGGCTTCTTGGACATCATAAAATAGGTCATTCAGTCTCTTCGTGTTTCTTTCTGGCTCCATGTTGTTGTATTTGGTACAAGCTAGCAGTTTGGGAGGCTCATTAGTGGTTGACGGATAAATCCGCGCTGTAGATTGGGCACCAGGAACAGTATCTTGTCCTCTAATTCAAGCTTCTAATAAAGATTTTCAGGCTTTATTCACAGGAAAAAGTAATACACCTATTTATTACAAACAAAATGTAGTCACATGAAAAACATGAAATTGAAGGGACATTCTCAGTTGTTTAGATTTTAGACCCACACCTATTTTCATCTGCGTCCTGTTCTGTAAGCCTTACTTAAATCCCCCAGTCCAGATCGGAATCAATGCTGCATTAGACTGATGGTGTGCTGTGGCTGTGCACGGGTCATTTTATGGTGCGGACATGGAAATAAAGGATCAATCAGAGCCATGATATCTTATTACTAGCGTTAATTCACCCAGAGCACTATGGATCCATGCATTAGCCCGGCTGAGCCTTGATTTAGGGCATAGTGGATTTGAGTGTGGATGGGATTGTGTGTTTGTGTGTATGCTTGTGTTTATTCATGCAGAAAAGCCTTTCTTGTTTTTTTCAGAATGTATAAATGTGTATTTTTTTCGTGCATGTTCATTAAATATACTGATGTTTACTTGATTACATAACAAATCTAAAATCAAACTACAATCAGGGGCGTTCCTCAGCAGCAGAGCAGAATAATACAGAATCAAAAGCTGACTTCCTTCTTCAACCCTGGGCAGCCACGACAAACCTCTGCCAGACAGCTTCACTTATGAATCAAAGCTCAAGTCTACTGGAGCTGGTCATCATTTACATGGGCCCTGTTGCTGCTGCCTCCTGGGAATATTTGCTGCTGTACAATATTTCTGAGGAGAGGGGCTCACCAGAGAGGGGTCGCCCTGAAAGCATGTTTTATTCATCCCGCCTGTCACTCGGGGTGGCTTGTTTTGGTTTTTGTTTAATGTTTCTTCAGAGGCTTGGTATGTGCGTGTCTTTAGTTGCTATTTTGGTGTGTCTGTCTGCATTTTCTCCTCCTTCTCACCCTCTCAGTCTCCCTCTTTTTCTCTCTCTCCGTTTTCTCTGCATTGATAGTTGCCTGTTTCCGTGTGCGTGAATGAGTCTGTGCATGTGTTCGTGTGGGTGTTTCATCCCTGGGGAGATGAAAAGCCCAGGACCATATGTTATGCAGCAGTAGGCCACAACAGACAGCACTGTTCTAGAGTTCAACAATAAGGATTGCCCAATGGCCGAAGGCCAGTTGGAGGTTCACTTGGACCAGTTGACCAGTTAGTTATTGCCAATTTGGTCCACTGCCCTGAAAAAAAGTTTTGCCCTCCCCCTCTCACTTGCTTCAAATCTGTATCTTTGTCTTTCTACTACTCACTAAACCAGTGCAGACCTTTCTTTTTAATAATTGAACAGTGGCACTCTGCTATAGCATCGTAATAGAACCATGACATGTTTGGGCGATATCCTTGTATGCTGTTTTAACCTTCATAAAATCATTTGTTTGGATTAAACTTAGGTTTTGATTGCCGCGTACACAATTCAGTCTATGTACTTTCACTCTATCTGTTTATGTTGTGACCTGATTAATTATTTTGATAATTTCTTGTTTAGTTTAAAGACATGTTGCTGCCATTAAATTCAAATTTACCTTATAATAAGAATAAAATATGGCTATCTGAGATTTCCAAATTGTTGCATTCTGTTTATATTTACATTTTGCAGAGTGTCCCCCTGTTTTTGTAATCGGGGTTGTATCTGTACCTATTTATTGTCCAAGGCTGTTGTTTGTCTCTGATTATTCATTTCAGACAATGGAATAGTGATACATTTCTTTAATATTCTAAGGAAAATGTCCTTTGGTTGGAATGTTTGATTCAGTGAGTTACTGACAAATGAACACTGACAAATATTTATAGTTGCACTTAGGGGTTCTGGGCTCATTGATTCCTATCATTTGGTGTTTGTTTATTCTGTTTTTTATAATTTATCCCACTTTTTGTGCCAGGTGGATGACGGTATATTTATCTTTTAATAAGCTAAAATTTAGTTATGTGTGGATGTATGAAAAAGCCTTTCATGCAACACAATAGAAGTGTACACAAGTGGCACAGGTGCAGCAAGTACTGACTGATACATCAGTGCATCCTTTACAAAATGTGTATGTTGCACTTACAGCGCATATTTGTCATTTGACTAATAATGAGTATTACTTTGAATAATACTTCTCTTCACAACATTTCTTGTATCATTTTGCCTCGTGAAGTAAATCAAATGAATGTACATTTCCTTAACATCTATTCCATTAGTTAAACCCATATACTGTATATTTATTTTTTAAAAAAAACAAAATAACAAACACTGTTCTAACTCATTTACAGCTACCTCACCTTCATTTTTAAATTACTACTCTTATACTCGGTTCTGTCTGATATATTTCCACACCAAAAAAAACAATGATTTTTTTTTCAACTTTCTCTTCTAGTTTAAGGTTTTAAGTGTTAAGTATGAATGCACAGAATATTCAAATAAGATCATTCATTCAAATTCTTATGTCTATGCCTTGTCATAAATTACATCTATTCAAGAGAAAATAGTTTAATGCTTAACTTGTGGCTTACTCAACCAAACAAAAGCAAATCTTTAACCTACAAAAATGGACTCTGTTGTACTTCAGTCTGTTTTATAAGACACCAGATCCAAACCACACACCCTAGTATCATCCAAATGGGCTTGGATATCAAGCTAACAATTTAAAACCCGTATCTGGGATTTATTTTCAATGTATCAATTACAGCATGTGCTCATAAATTCTTACGACCAATAATAGGGTAGAGAGCAAGTAATCCTGAAAAATTTCCAGTTAAATTGCAGCTTAAATTACAATTTATGTCCCCACGGTGGTTACAAACAATAAAAAAAAATAAACGTACCATTTAATTCTCACAAAACTTTAAAACTATGTTTATGTACTACCATGCACTGCCCTGTATCTAAAACCAGCTGCTTGAAAGTGTCATTTCAGAGAGACATTATTATTGGAGTCCATAGCGATTTACATAATCAGAACCAGTGCTGAAGCATTTGGACTCTGAAGTGGGACTAAAAAAACTAAAGTTAAGCACAAAGTAGACAAAAGTAAACACCAACAGTGTACAAACATTCTCCTTCTAATTTGCCTGTGGCTTAATGGAGTATGGCTAAACACAGAGACAAATACAATAAAACAAACTTGACGCCGCAGTGGTATTAGTGGGTCTCTGTAAATATTCCATGGTGAAAGACTAATCTCTCATTGTCATGGATGAAATAGAGGTTTTAGGACGTGTTTCTAAAAGAACAATCAACTACAACATCAAATGCCCTGCAGTAAGTCGTACAATATTATTGTGTGGGATGAAATTGAACCTGGTAAACTTTAGTCGAGGAATCTGTTTACAAATGATAGTTTTATGTACTGCAACCACGAATGTAATTGGTGATCACTGATGTTTGGTTGCTCATACACATTTTTAGGGAAGTGGATCTGCTGACAAATGCAGCTTTAGCTAAATCCCTGTTTATGGCTACAATGTTGTGGTTAGCTTTTGTGAATCTCTACATATCCTCACATGCAAACTTCTGTTTTGAAAAACTATAGTTAATGTAAAATCTACAGCATACATGGGCAGTAAGAATGTGTTAAGAGCCCTGTATTTGTACAGCAGGCAGCAGACTGATTTGTACTGGTATTAAGGATAAAGGGGAAATTTATTGAACCATTTTTATGATAATTACACTTATATTTTGGACATATTGAAGCATTAATATTAGGGATGGCCAATAACTAATCGATAATAATTGGCAATTAGTCATGACTATTCAGCTATTAATTTTAAGCTGTCTAAGAATGGATAGACTGAACATTAGTCATGTCAACTAATGATTTCTCTACATTAATGGACTATTTGAGTATTCCATAAGTACCTGTTTTTTCTTTTTTTTCTTTTTCTAGAGTCAAACGCGGAATCTTCTTGCTGTGAGGCAGAAGTGCCAACTCGCCGCACGGCTCCTTTGTTTCCTTATTTCTTTCTGTTTTCATCTAACATGGCATTTATGTTTATTTCATGTATTTATTCAGTGAAGGTTGAAGTTTTATCTTTAACCAAGTCCTGGCACCATTCCAAAAATCTAACAAGGCTAATCTAAAGAGCTTTGTGTCCATTACTATAAAAAGTTTAATAAATACCTAAGATATTATGTGAAAATAGTTACATTTATAGTCAGTTATAGGGCATCAAATCTTTTATTTATTTATTTATTTAATCTGTTTTTCCACTTGGAAAAGGCAATAAAACCAACTATGATGAAACTTTGGAAACCCTGCTTCACATATCCAACAGGAAAACAAGAAAAAAATGCTAGAATATCTGTGCTTTTATTCACATTGGGCCCATCACCTGATGAACATATGAATACACTCTTCACCTGTTAATGGTCAAACTCAGTAAGACAAAGACACTAAAGGCACAGAGTTACTTCTCTGGTTTCAACCCGTAAACGCTCCCAAAGACGAAGTGCCAGCAGGTAGGGATACAGCTGAAATTTACACAAGCACCTGTACACCAGCCACTCACACAAACATCTCTGTATCCTCTTGTGTAATAAGAGAGGGCAATCGATACTGTCACAGTGAAAAATCAGAACAAAGAAACAGACCAAAGTGAAATTGACAGACAGGTGGGGGGAGTAACAGGTTTAAAGTTAATTTGTGCTCCCTCTCCTCCTTTTTCATATTGTCTCTAGAAGATTCCCTCCCCTTCATCTCTCTCCCTCTATGAGTGTTTTTTTTTTCTTTCTCTGTCTCTGTATCTACACACACACCTTCCCTGTAGAGGTCATTTTAAAGACAAGGTTTGGGCCAATCAAACTGAAGTTGTATAGCCCTAGTTGTGGCTGCCTGATTGAGAGTGACATTGACACGATTACGACAGACAAACTAGATTAAGAACGACGTGGCACTCCCTCCCTTTCTCCGTCTACCCTCTGTTCCTCTCCGTCTACCCTGCTCTCCCTCCTTCATTCTTCTTTGCTCTTGTAGACTTTGCATCTAAGTACACTGTTAAATTTTCACCCAGTCTTTGCCCTCTAACAGCACGCTACAGCTCTTTTCCACACATCTTATAAAAACTTTCATGTAGGTGGACAAGCGGTCTAGTTGAACTCACTCCTTGTTGGGTTCAGTTAAAGGTCAGGGGCACCACTACATCTTGAGAAACAGCAGGCGTAGATTTCTCTTAGAGATTACTTTGTTCAGGACTGCTTTTACGCCAATGTGGCTGTCAGATAACTCACTCTTACAGTAGACTGCTGTAGATGGTATTAATGGTGTTAATCAGTGGATTAGTACAAATTTGAGTCATGTGACTTTAAGCGTGTGTCACAAATTTAATGACTTTCAACTCGACTTTGACTTCACCACTAGTAACTTCTGACTTGGACTTTTGTCTTGATTTTGATGCTTCATATATTACCCATGACAAATAATAAACATTTGCGGTGAAACAACCCTTACTATTTTGTTGTAGACTGCTATAATGGACATCTGACCAAAGCTTGAAGAGATAATCTATTCCTATATTCAAAGGATTCATACAGGACCAGTCCTACCTGTGGATCTCTGGTTAAACCTGTATTAAACTGTAAAGGTTGTTTGTGATTTTCATGCAAATCTGCCACATCTGTGATTTGTAAAGTAAAAACTCCACCACAACCTACATTATTTCAGCCAACACAGAGGTCCTGTCATAATATTAGTCCCACACAAACCAACGTCTTTGTAATTGTGATTTTATTCGGCCTATTTTCTGGTCAAGTACCATGGAAGTCGTCTAGTGGTTATAAATGAAAGCTTTAAAGGTGCTTTGGTTCTAAATTCAGGAGGCTCGTGTTGTGATACTGCATGTACATCCACAGAAAAACGACATCTCTGAAGATGATGAGAATGGATGACATGCATGACAGCTCCAAAAAGGAACATTTTTCTATCTTTCATCAGTTGTCTGTAAATGGACAGCCTGCCCTTGACATCAGAACCGGGGAATAATATTGGGAAATTTGAGTAAAAAAACAGACTTGCAGCACAGGAGGTCGCATCACCTATATCTTTCTTTCTTTTCAATTTCTGCATGTTTTGTAGAAATCAATTTCCTAGCACCCTGTTGTAAAAAGTTTTCCTATTTCAATTTGGACTACCTTTGTGAACCTGAGAACCTGCAAATTCCAGCATTTAACACTAAACACGAGGACTTGAGGCCTGTCCACAATGACTGCTACGGACTCCGGACATGGACTTGACTTGGACTTGCGGTTTGACTCGAGACTCCAAAGACCAGACTTGAGACTTAATAAACAGTGACTTTATCACACCTCTGATATTAATTGGACACAATCCAGAACCAATGGGAGATTGTTTGCCAACAACACTGAACCCGCCAACAGTCTCCTCTAATCCCTTCACCTCAGCGTAGAATGCAGCAGCAGACCATGCTTTAGATGAATGTCTTCCATAAACAGGTTGAAGATGACTCTGTCTGTGGTGTTATCAGTTGTGTGCTGTTGCTGGCCAGGATGAGAAAGTGGCCCAGACCATTGTGAATGAATCTGAGGTCCACCCAAGTGAAAGAAAAGGATGCAGAAAAGAGAAATCAGGCCTTTCTCCTTATTGTGTCTGGAGGGTAGAGTGACCATGACAGTGACAGAGTCTGTACCAGGGTTATCAGTTACAGGTGGTGATAGAAAATAGAGAGAATAATAAAATAGAGGGTACTTGGGGAAAATACCTTTAAATGATAATGGGAGTCATTAATGCTTAAAAAAACCTCTTCTGCCCATGTGTTTTCTATCTGCTCCTTTTACTGTATATATCGAGAGTACCAATGCTCCTCCCTTCTGTCTGACATATGGACGAGGATTACATGGGGGGAAATCCTGGCCTCATTTGGGATTCCCACCATGGCACAGGTGAGCTTTGGTGAGCGTTGACACAGGATGTTACTGCCAATTAGAAACCCAGCAGCACCTTCCTGGTGATGGTACAGATTCACATCCTCTCTCTAAATATGCTAGGAGTGTGAAAATATTTCACAATGACGCATTATTTTTTTTTGTACGTGTCATGCTCTTGTTTCTGTTCCGGTAATATGAAGAATGGTGGAACTATCACCTGTGGGTTTATTCAGGTGGGTGAGATCCCAGGGTAAGACATGTCTGACCTTTCGTTGCCCTGAGGCGTTGTTCAGACATCTCAACATTCTGCCTCATTGAATCCCTAGATCAGTGGGGATGATTAAAATCCTTTAACAGTTTCATTGAGTTCTGCTAATACTTGGTGATTTACTTTGCTTGACACATATTTTATTTCACTCCTTCATTGCTGGGCACACACTTAGCAATCCTCAAGCTTATTATGAATGTGTTTTGGATGCGATAAGACCATTTGCACCAGGTGTGTGTCAGTCAGGCTCAGTGTTTGGAGCAAGTCATTGCCAGTCAAGTCATTCTCTTAAAAATGTTTTTAAACATATTAAATTTTCAGTATATATGTAATATATCAGACTGATGGCGATGACTGATGACTGACCATGAAAAGATAAAAATACACAAAATGAGGAGTAAGTGAGTGTCGAACTGAAATTGTAAAAAAGAATTGAATTATGGCAGATGAATGAACACAACATTATATCAAAGATACAAAATATACATTTACTACTATAAAGAGAGATTACATTACTTAAAAGTTCATAGATCACTTACCTCCCTATTCCCTCTGTAAACTATTGACACTCCACATGGCCAACACTTCTTCCTCTCATCTGGTACAGGTTCATACTGTCTTCCAATGATTAGTGTGAAGAGGATAATTCTTATAACAACAAACAACCGCTCCTGTCTGTTATAAGAATTATCCTCTTTGCACATCTTCATCTCACCTAAACTTATTCTCTCATTTCTATGCATGTTTACTTTAATCACAAATTGCACTGGAAATAAACTGCCACCTGATGTCTATATGTGTTTTTTGGTCTAAGGCCTTACAACTTTAATCAGTTAACCTGAAATTTGGATGACCACTGACAGAATGTGCAGTTGTAAGTGTCCCTTGGTGAAGTCTGTGGTGTGTTGGACTGTGTGTAGTTCTGTCTGTTTGTGCTCCTCCCTGTCAAAGACTAAAATGTCTTCCAGTTGGTGGAAACCCATCTCAGTGTTTCAGGTCATTGTTAAGCATACTCCCAGCCTAAGTCCTGCTTGCTTTCCATTTCATTGTTATTGGATAATTCATTACTTGAATGTAGTGTAATATGTATGAGATTATGTACAACATGCACAGTATATCATATTGCATTGTAAGATGGCATTGTTCAGCTCATGCAGTGTTCGTCTTTGTCTAAGCTTGTTGAGCTGTGTTTGTGTATGTGAGTCTGTGTGTGTGGTTTCGAGTGTAAATTCAGCCATGAGCAGTGAAAGACAATTGCTGGGACTGATCTAATAAGTGTTCATCTCATTTCTGAGCTTTCTCCTCACCTCCTCTCCTAAACTCTGTTAGTATCGGTGGCCAGATTAGCTTAATGAAGTCCCAGGGAAGTCACTTTCCCTTAAAAT
Source organism: Apogon talboti (assembly GCA_037367365.1). Taxonomy (NCBI): domain Eukaryota; kingdom Metazoa; phylum Chordata; class Actinopteri; order Kurtiformes; family Apogonidae; genus Apogon; species Apogon talboti. Next base: position 15,044,421 of record JAPQRQ010000026.1, on the reverse strand, counting down.
GTCTCTCCACTCCACACATCCACTCTCGAATATCCACTTTCTGGTGCTCTGCTGCTGGCTGAGGAGACGAAGAGGTAGTTCACTATTAGGATTGATGTTAGGAATGCACTGTACATATGCGCCCCGTATTACAGATTCACCAAATCAACTCAATGTAAGCCACCTAGTGTGTATCTGAGTGTAACACAGCTCTGTTGAGTGACATTGATCCCCTGGTGATTGACCTCTGATCTCTGACTCTTCTAGCTGGCCCTCAGGGACCAAACCAATATGTGCCATCAGCCTCTCCCAATCTAATCATTGTTGCACATAATACCACTGAGTGCTATTAACTGACCATCAGCTTATGGACTAGTTTGTGACAACACACACAGCATTGTACTTGAAATATCACACTGTAATAAATATAAACATGCTATTAAGACTACTTTTAGGCAGATATGTCTCCTGTTTTGGACGAGAAACAAGGACAGAGGGTGAGGGAGATAAATGAGGACACCTTACCAATTATACAGGTACACTTTCCTGGGGGGTACACCTCTCAATCATACATCAAGATCTCTCAGCAGAATGGAACTCCAAAAGAGCTTTCATTGATTTATCATACAATAAGAGTGAGCGTTGGCATTACAGATATAATTTCCTTTAATCCTGTCGTCTTCCTAAACACCTAATGTGTGCTTTTATGGCCTAGTTCTGAGTTGGTGATTCCTCTCAACGTTCTGAAGTGTCTCCATTAGGGATTGCATCAATGGAGTGGTTTTAGTTCCCCTTGAGGGACAGAGTGGAAGGACCCCATTCTGTTTCTCCTCAGCGATCCATCTGCGACTGGTCAATACAGAATGATTGACCGTGTGTACGCTGTATACACATGCTGCTGTGTAGTGCTAGGTTGTTCAGTTATAGGTACCATAAGGCTCGAACATACAGTGCATGCTCACATTATTGCTTTAGAGAGAAATGCATGTTTGTGTATGAGTGTGTGCCTGCATGTACTGTATGTGTGTCGTGCTGAGGTCTCTTTCATCCTGGCCAGTCCCCGGGGACAGGAGTCATAGTGGGTATGCACCCTACTCCAGACCCCCTTTGATAATCTCTTCTAATTGGTCTGAGTCGTAGTCTCATGAGAAAGCTAATTAAAACAAGGTGTTGAAGGGGAAAATAACAAAATAATTGTGGTTGTGTATGTGTACAGTAATTTATGTGTGTATCTGGGTGTGCACATGCCAATATCTGTGTGTATTCACGAGACCATATTTGGTAAAGTTGAATTTGTTGACAAAAACATGACTTGTGGTTCGCTGGCAAGTGAGTCATCATGTGTTTGGAGTGGAATTGGCTGTCTTTGGACACTACATTTTAAAGATTATTAAGGATAGATTATTTTTTTGCTCATGTGCAGTGTATGTCCATGTGGATTGAATTTAAATGCATTGTCGTGGTGAATGTATGAGTTGGAGACAAGCAGACATACTGCAGCTGCATGACACATGGATCACAATCTGCCTTTTGTGGAATTGCATTTCCTGCCTGAAACAAAGAGCGCATGCAGACCTCCGCCTTATCTTTCTCACCTCTGTTCCTTCTTTGTTCTTTCTCCTTGTTTTACTTTACAGCTGTAATGTGTAATATTTCTGCATCAAAATACCTAAGCTTTACTGTTGTACTTGCTGTACATTATATCAAATGCATATTTGTACTGATTGTAATGGTATATTTCATTTAGTCTGTGGTATCATATAATTTTAATGGGAATTACCTTAACCTTACCTGCAGCTCTTTGATTAAATTGAACTGAAAGAACCTATGTGTGTCACTACTGTGAATAAAACCTGCCTGAGTCATTTGAGATCGATTTCGATCTGCGGTGGTAGTGAAAACAGCAACTCCCATGATCCCACGCGACCTCAGAATGAATCACATACACATACATTTCGCATTTTGGTTGTTGTTTTGATTTGGAGATGTACAATTGGCAGAAATAAACATACAGTGTGTTCAGTTTGGATTAAAAACTCTCTTTACAACTTTTGCTCTTTCACTGGTTTAGATGATATCGGTATCTTGTAAAATTATGTTGAATATGTCACAGAAAAAGAGAAAGAAATGGTGCTGAATAAGTGGAAGGAGACAGAGATTCAGAGAAAGACATAAAAGGGCGAGACAAGAGAGAGTTAGAGCATCCAACTGAGGCGCATTGTTGCTGCACTTTTTTTGTCATGACAGCCTGTTCAATTTGTTCTCTTCTTCTACTACTTCTTCCCCTTCCTCATTTCCTTTTTCCCTCACTGGCCATCTCCATTTACTTATTGAGCTGTTCTGTCATTGATCTGTCCATCGACTGGCCCTCTGATCCATCCTCCATCTGTCTACCACTGACAGACTTTTAATTGATGAGAGAGCAGGTCAAATTAAGCAATTAGGCCAAGTGGCGGAAAGAAATTAATTTTTGATTTTTAAAGAACAAAAATACAGTTACATACTCACAAAACAAGACAATATCATCAACTCACAATGACAGGACCAAAGACAACAGACAGACACATGGACAGAAAGAAAAAAAAAAACAACCCCCCTCCCCACAAAAACCAAACAAACAAACAAACAAACAAAAATCATTATACTCCTTGATAAAAACAGTTTATAAGTTCACTGTTTCCCACTGGATTCAATGTACAAATCCAATATAGTGTGTACTTCCATTTCACCTAAAAAGAAACTTTTTCATCTTCTCTAAATATCAACCTGACCAGTTTGTAGAGCCATGAAACTGGAGGGCAGTAATTATAGGCTTTTACATGTTATTATTTAAAGTGCACAATAAAGTAATAATTCCCAGAAAATATATGACAATTTTGCAGAACTTGACTGAAAATATAGTAATAAAAGCCAACAATGTCCAATAATAATCCAATAATAATAATAAATAAAAGTAATAATAACAAAATGCTATGATTTGATTTATGCAATAACATTTCGATTGTATTTCATTCAGATGAGATTATTCAATTTATGACAGACAATGAATAATGTGAAATGCTTGCCAAAATGATTTACATTTATCAAAATCTTTTTTTTTTAATTCTTTAATTAGTTAAAACGTTTCTCCTTCAGGAATTAATAAAACTATATAATGCTGTAAAATATCACAGGGATGACTTGGTAAATTGGGGTCTTAAATAAAAGTGACAGGCAGGCAGTAAACAGTAATCCCAAGCAGGAGTAGAAGAATTTGTTGACACTGAAGAGGTCTTGAGTGAAGTCTCAGCGCTGGGAATTAGTGGCAATTATGCAACACACATCCACTGGGTGAAAATAAGTCAGTTACGAAAACCACGTGGCATTTAATGAGGGTCGGAAATACCTTCAATGTGTGTGTCTTTATCACACGTCCAAGTGGTTGAGATATTTCTTCACCACATTCTTGCACCTGTTACAACTTTTCACCCATTTTTCAAAGTGGAAATAATACTTCATTTATAAATGTAGAAATAAGACTTCATAAGCAAAACAAAAACTGAGTATAAATTCTATTACATCTGCTTCTATAGCGTCGAGTCTGTGTTCATGCAGAGTTGAAGCCTTCTGCTGTTTTGTTTATATGGGTTGTACATTTTATGTGTTTATCCTACTTTTTTACACCGTCATATTTCAGTCTGAGATTCTTGGAATTCTGACACCTGACTGAAGGGCTTTTGAAGTGTCTCAAATGTCACATAGCAATCCTCTCCAGCATCTCCCCCCTAACTCCCATCAATCCCCAGCTGCACACCCGAGCCCCCAGCTCTTATCACTGGCCACTCGGCCCCTGACGTCCACGGGGGTGGTGGGGTGGGGGCTGCACTTTTAATTTGGAGGACAGCCATCTGCTATTCTTAAAACTCAACTCTGTTGTGCTGCGATGAGGGTGACAGCTCTGTTCTCCATCCTCTTCCCTTCTTCTTCTTCTCCTGTTGCTTTTCCTGCATGAATGTGAGCATCAGAGAGTGGATGTGTTTTATTTTTTAAAGAGTTTTTAAGGATACTGTCCTTCAGCTATGAGCTCCAGCCTGGTCAACTCTTTGGCCAAAGTCTATGACCCTAACCCTCTCCACGGTCAGAAGTCTGGTGGAAGGAAGCTCTCCTTTAGTGGATCAGACAAGGCCCAGATTTTTTGCTCATCATCTTCTTCTCATGATGCTCTACGTTGCGTGGAGACCAGAATGGACTCGTTGAGCTCTCAGATGGAGCGCCTGCTCAACATGCAGCAGACTGTCCTGACCCGGCTGGACGGTTTGTCCCACGACGTCAGAGGAATGGGTCGAGATCTGGCTTTGATGCGTGAGGAGAAGAACCGTGGTGGTGGTGGTGGTGGGAGCCGTCGCAGTTCAGAGGTGGAGTCGGCGTGCAGGGAGCTCCGTGGGGCGGTGGAGAGGGCCAGCGAACGTGTGGAGAATCAGGGGCGAAGACTGGAAGGGGTGGAGAGGCTGGTGGAGGGCACGCAGCAGGTGATCAGCTTCATTGGGGAGGTGGTGAAGAGCTCCAGGCTGGTGGAGCTGCTCTTCAAACAGCCCGCGAGCAAAGGCAACAGGAAGGTGAGCGGTTCAGTTTTCCTGCAAGAAGATCTCCAGAAGAATCAAACGTTAACTTCAAAACTTGTGCCATGATGGTTATTTAGTGTTCATGTGAAGTTAAGGATGATCTCGCGTCCCACAGATTGAACCAATATCATGCAGTTTGACCAGACTTGATTGGAATATATTGGAATATGTTTAAAGAATTGCAGTAATAGTCATGTACCTTGCAAAAATCCAGTCATTTCATATTTTGTGTATAAGGCCACTTGTGTGTTGGGTTGCAAAGATTTGTTGTTGCTGGTTTTAAAAAGAAAAAAACAGTGGATCTCCAGCAAGGAAGTCTGGGAGACGCTGCTTTAATGAACATGCATGGCATTGTTGTCCTACTGATTCAGTCCCTGCTTATAAGCTGTGTCCTTTAAGGCGACATAGTGAGAGGTCTAACTGCATTGTGTTCATTGCAGCATTAAGACGCATTAAGTGCTGTGGTGAAGGCTGCACATGGCATCCTCTTGATATATATTTTTTTTATTTGTAGGTTTATTTCACACGGACAGTGTACATTAATAAGCATTAGTGCAAATCCACCAGAGTTAAAATGTTACAGTCGCCCTAACAACAAAAGATTGAAATTACAAAGTGCAGCATTTATAAGCACAGAGAACAACTACACAGAAAAGAAAGAGTACTAATGCTACTAAAAACATCATCAGGACATGCCTGTATTGCATTATCAATATTTTTAAAATGGATTACAGACACTCAAAACAAAGCATACAGCAATATGGAACCCATATCTCTGCATTATTTTGGTTAAAAATGTTAATAGAAACATATACTGTGTGCATATTAGACACTGAAAACAACAAAAACAAGCAAAGTACGAGCACATATATTTTCATGCAATCCTTGTGTTTGAATGCTATTTATAGCACTTTACTGTTCTGGATTAGTTAAAAGAAGAGCAAAAGCATATTAGTGTTATTGTCTGATTAGCACCACTGTGGGTGTATGCATGATGATGATGATGCATTACACTGTATAAAATCTTTGCAATTTAGCAAGTCAGTGATATGTTCCTGTTGTATGTTTCACAATAAAAGCCTTACCAGGAAGTTCTATCCAGTGAAACTTTCAATGAAGTATTGAGCTCAATGATATTGTAATTTTAATTGCAATTTGCTTTAACATTGCTCAGTTTGTTTCTAATTCTGAAGTTACATACAGCAAAATTGAAATAGTTGGATGAATTGATTCTTGAATGTCATAAATCCATGCAGTAACCTGGGTTTGAACTGAGGTTACTGGAGTCACTATACAACCACAGCACACTGTTCTTAAAATCATGCACGGTATAAATACTTAAGTAACCAGTTACCATGCATGTAATGAATTTTGATGTAGAGGATATTTTAGTGCAGAAATCATAGGATTATATGCATCTGCGCTTTGGAGTAACACACAAAAGCAGTATCTTGTTCTGGGGAACAGCTTCATCCTGAATTGGCTCCTTGTAAATGTATTATTAGATCTGTTGTTCATCACCTTGTCAACCTCAGCTGGTCTGTAATGTTAAGTAGTTTTCCTTCTCGCACTGATTGTTATTGGCCTGTGAGGTGTAAATGATTCGAGTCAGACCAGTTATCTTATCCAAACTATGTCTTTATCTGCAGTGTCGTGGTCTGCAGCTGCACGGGGTCAGTGTTGCACATGTGTGGTCTGCTCTGCATAGGTGACGGAACTGCAGTGACTGAGTTAAATTTTGGGGGGGAGGGGTCTTTATATGTCATCACACATTGTCTGCATCACATTGTGCATGGTTGATATCGCTGATGGTTGGAGCCAAGGGCTGTTTAATAGCTTTTTCCACCCTGTCTTTATATATATATATTTATGAGCAGTGGTGGAATGTAACGCAGTACTTCTACTCGGGTTCTTAAAGTACATTTGTTCTCTACCACAGTGTTTCCAGTTTTGTATTCTTACCCCACATACATATTGTACTCCACTACATTTTGCTGACAAGAATAGTTTATTTTTATTATAATTCATAGTCCTTTTGGGGTAAATGGAAAGTTGAAAGTTGAAAACAAGACTATTTCACCTATTTTGGATGCATGGTCCTCACATGGTTCTATTAGTGCAGTTATTAAGTAAAAGATGTAAATACTTCCTCCAGAATTGTTCATGCTTGTGTGTATGTGATTTTTGCTGATTCAAAAGCTGTTTCAGGAGTGGTAGAGTGGTAAAAGTTGGCACATGCTAAATGACCATGAAACTGTAAAACGTCTTCTTTTTTATCCTGTAAAATTATTATCATCTTGAGTTAAATGAGGTGCTGCATAATTTCCCTCATGTTCTAATTTTGTGAGAACATGTGAATTAATTATTTTTCCTGTTGTGTGTCATGTCGTCTGTACCGCTATGTGTTGTACAGATATTACCCATCCAGAGTATTACTTGAGTTATGGGAGTAATTACACTAACACAAGCAAATGCCACGATGTGCGTTTTCAATACTGTTCAAATAAAAAATTATATGAGTCTCTAAATACTTTCCCATTTGTTGTCAAATATGAGGCCGTCTGTCTCATCATATTTCTTGCATTTGCCATAGTGTTGTTGAAGGACTAGTGGACAAACAGTGTAATATCATGTGTTTTTAACTTCTGTCTGTTTTCTTTCCTACAGGTTAAAGATGACAAGGATAAATCTAAAGTGAACCTGAAGGGACTGAAGGCCCAGAAGAAGAGGAAGCCCCAGGACACATCAGGTAATCTCAAACACATATGCATTACTGAACGGGCAAGTTCTATTTTTACTTGTCTCTTTGTTTTTTCTTATTTCAAACCTGTAAAAATAACCCTCTAAAATAAAGACTTCAAAATCAGATTAGAATATATGTAAAGTATATATACTAATACATGCATACACTCCAGTACATATAATCTCTTTTTTACATTCCTAATTAATCACCCATATTTGTGTACGTTGACAGTATATTAACTCTTTTACTTTGGTGTGCCTGTGCCTGAAGTCTCAGATTTAATGTCTACACTCAGGATCTGTAATACCACAAAACTCTCTCTGAGTTCAGGAAACATCTGGTGTGTAGCGGTTGAACTCTTCAAAACTAACAATATTTGCAGAGACGGAGAGTCTGGATTTCCTCATGGGAGGTGAAATAGTAATTATGACATTTTAAATATCAGTGATGATAAATTTATAATGTATTAAACTGCATCAGGAACAAACTATAAATCAAAATGGAATATTTTTTATAGTTCATAATGCATCTAGAGGGGATCTTGCCCTTGAGTAAGTCTGTTATGTCAGAGAAAAATGTTCATTAGAAATAATGGAGATGATCCTATTTTATATGTTTATTTATTTTTTGTTATGATTCCAGCTCAATATTGATTGTATTTCCTTTTTTTTTTTCTTTTTTTTCAGTTAGTTTCCACTGGGCACAAGTTGTGGGCAGTACGTTTTCAGTGTTTGGCACATTTTGATATCACTTAACACCAAAATGGACAGAAGTAGCATTTTCATATACAATTGTCATAAAAGCAGGAGCATGCCAAAATCTCAGTTTACATATGCTTTTAGTTTTTGTCCCATAAAAATGTTGTTATTATTTTTTTTTAGATGATGTATTAAGTACATGTGAGAAACAGTAACCCAGTGAATAGTTTTGGCCTCAAACATATGTGTGTGTGTGTGTGTGTGTGTGTGTGCCCTGTAAATCCTACTTTATCTCACACCAATCAGAATAATTATTTAATGTAAATGACATATGTAGCAGTAATGTAATAACATGTATGGTGTTTGGCCTTAAAGAGCCTCAGCGTGCTTACCTGAACATATTATCACAGTGTAGTCTGAGTTCTTAATGTGGACACATATTTTCTACAAATATAAATGAGAACTGTAACATACAAGAAAGTAAAACTTTTGGTAATACTCAGAATTTTACTGTTTCCTGGTGATTTATCAAAAGGTGTCTTGAGTTACCTACATACATTATACACCCTGAATAAAAAAGAATTAGTTGAGAGCACTCTTAAAACATAATTAATGTGTTTTGACAGGAAACAAACTGATGCTGGGAGTAGATTCTAATCTCTTAAACAACCATCAGTTTGTAGAGAGCATAAAGATTGGACTGTGCTTCAATGGAAAAAGGTCATGTGGTTTCATGAGTCCAGACTGAGCCTGTTCCAGAGCAATGGGCGCATCAGGGTGAGAAGAGGGGTGGAAGAGGTGATTACCCATCATGCCTAGTGTCTACAGTTCACTAGGCAGGTGATGGTCTGGGGTTACTTCACTTGGTCAGGTTTAGGTTCAAACATACAGTAGTATGAATGTACAGAAAATATGCTATCTCAAATGCATGAAGCTAAAGGCAGTGAAGTATTATGATATGGCGTACGGCTGTTTCACCAAAGATAATGTTTTGTATCACATTGAAGTCAGCATCATGATAGTTTCATGCAGTTAAGTGTACCGGCAAAGAAAAACAAAATAATATTGTTATTAGAGTCAAGTTGACCTGTGGCATTGGACGACTCACAAAAAGGTAAAAAGGATAAAGTTTTTAAAAGGATAAAGTCTTTATTGATAAAGAGTCAATAAAGTTTTTCTTTGTTCTGGTGGAGAGTCCAACACTGAAGTGCTGGACTAGTATAAATTACAGAGTGCAGATACCAAATCTAATGGCAATGTTGAAATGTTATTGAGATGTTTTAATTTAGAACAAATGGTGGACTATCATTACAATCCACAGAGGCACCGGTATGGTATCGTGTCAAAGATTCATCCGTCCTAGTGTAACAGATTTTACTGAGAATCCCTAATTTGTGTGTTTATTTTTCCTGTTTAGACTCCGCCTCCCTGACTGAGCCTGTGCTACAGGAACAGGTGGAAAAGCTCAACAGGCAGAATACTGAGCATTCCCGTGGAAACGCTGAGTCTGAGGGTCAAACAGGGGAGGACCGGGTGGGGAGAGGAAGACCAGAGGCGACAGAGCTGATCCTGGACGGACCTCAGGCCTCTGCCGTCGACTCAGAAAAGACAGAGAAGACAAAAACAGAAAAAGAGGAGGAGGAGGACAAAGATGTGTTTGAGGACTCTGAGCCGGAGGAAGAGGAGAAGAAACAAGAGGAAAAGACAGGAGAGAGTCTGCCCGAGCCGGTTAGTGCAGTGGAGGATGATGGGAATAAAAGGCATAAAGGAGTCAAAGAGGAGACATCAACACAACAGATCTGCACCACCTCTGTCCTACCACAGGAAAGGTATTCAACCCAAACATGATCAATTCAGCTGTTTCACTGCAAAATATTGACACACAAATACTCAGATGTTTTGTTTTTTTTTATAAATGTGTTCAGCTCTGAGGAGGTCGTAGATGTGGCCACTTGCAGCAAACGTCGAGTCACAGAAGAGGATCTGGTGAAGGATGACCTCAAAAAAAGCCGAGTGGACGAGGGGAAGGTGGAAAGCACAGAGGGAGCAGAGCAGCAGGCCTCCACCCCAGAAGAAGTCAAAACAGGAGTAGAGGAGCAGGCGACGGACGCAGAGACGGCAGACAAAGAATTTATTATAGGTGAGATATTACAGTTTGATAGGAAAAGTCACCAAATCTACTTTTCAGTGGAGTTTGGTTAATACAGCACAAAATCACTTCTAAAACCATCTCAGGATAAATTGATCTAACAATTTTACAGATACAAACTCAATGAATAACTTCTGAGCAAGTAGGGAAAAGGAAAATCACCCAAAACCATCGGTGTTGACTGGTTTGGATTAGCAACCAAAAAGCAGGACATTAGGAAAACAACAACCAGTAATTAATTGCTCCATCCTATATAGCAAGACTTTGTTCTAGAAACATACTTAATAAAATAAGCAAAGAGCCACAGATTTAATTGAAATGTTAAAGTGTTGAATTGTGTTGAACTACATGAATTTGGCAAACATAAGAGACTGTTTTCTAGCCCAAAAAGACTGAATTAAATGGTTAAATTAGACCACATTGTCTGATGTGACAATAGGATTTGGGGAGATGTTGAAAAATGTCTCCTCTCTCAAACCTGTGATGGAAAGGCATAAACCAAGGCAGAGAAAAACACAAACACACAAAACATTTACAGTAGTGGAAAAAGGTTTTCGGGCACTTAAGATTTTACACAACCTCAATATTGGTATGAAATATTTGCAGACAAAAAATTGTGTTCCAAAAGGTGTGGCTGTGTCAGACAGAGTGAAAGGATTATTTTTGGTTTATATTTGGTTTAAACCCATGGAGGTGGATCAATGACAATGGATGGACACACTGGGTTTATGTTCAGTTATTGATAGATTTGACTGAAAAAGTTTAAAACTTTAATTTGAGCTTCAATGAACATCTTTATGATCAGTAAATTAAAAATAGGAAAATAGATGATTTTCATTTTAATAACATAAAATGCAGAGGACAATATTATAATAAATGATGATAAATCACTTAAGAAAGGTTAAATAGAGGGAAAAATTAATTACTGTAATTGCCACAAAAGTAGCACTGGGTCTTTATGGGTTAATGCAGTATATCACAAAAGCATGAAGTATCCAGTACCTTTTTCCCAACACTGTATTTCTGAAGTTCGTGCAGCAGACTCTCTATGTACATCTGACATTTAACTTTTCGTTCCTCAGACTCTGGAACAGATCCAGTGTCATAACACCATGTCTGTTCATGCGTCACTAACATGTCAGTTGGCACAGCTGGCAAAGCAGATAATGAGACTCTGACATGATGCTATTTTCATCCACTTTGTTTCTGGGGAGTGAGACCTCTCCCCCATCCTCTGCTTCACTCTCTGTATTCTTTAATGCAAGGGTGTCAAACTTATTTTAGTTCAGGGGCCACATACATTCCAATAGGGTCTCAAACGGGCCGGACCAGTAAAAATTAATTAAAGAAATGTTTACATCTACAGACTATCCTTTAAAAAAATGTGAATAACATGAACAACCTAAAATTTCCTAAGAAAAATAAATAAAATTTTAACAATATTGAGCCTCAGTTTGTAACTTACATGCGTACATTACAACTCACAGATCAAAGTGGATCTACAAATAAAGAAAACATTTAGTAAAAGGCTTAATAATGTTAAAATTGCACTTACTGTCTTAAGCCATTTCACATTAATCAAATTTTTTTAGAAAGGATAGTTTGTAAATGTAATAATTTTTGTGCAATTTGAATTTTTACACTAAAACAAAGGCAAACATTAGGAGTCGTCATTATGTATAGGTTATTATGATGGTATTTTACTGGTCTGACTCACTTTTAAAATGAAGTGGGTTGTATGTGGCTGTATGTGGTACCCTTGATTGTATCTTAGTTGATTGTGTCTTAATTGTAATTTTTGCATTATATAATTAATTTCAACCCACGGGCCGGATTGGAACCTCTGGTGGGCTGGTTTTGGTCCACGGGCCGTATGTTTGATACCCCTGTCCTTTTTTTCTCATCTCTTCTCCTCTCCTGTCTTCTCAGATTCCAGCCCTCCTCCATCAGCGCCTTTCGAGCACCGCATTGTGACTCCGAAACCACACCAGATCGCCACTTATTACACCATCAACAGGGACGAGGTACTTGGAGGGTGAGTAACAGAAAACCGACTCATGCAAAGCTCTCCAAAGTGTGTTTTCATTCCAGTTGCAGATGCAGACAGGTCAGTCCTCTCTTATGAAATAACAGAGGATCTCACACTATGTGAAGTGATGGTTAATTGTTTTTCCCGAGACCCCCTTTTATTACCTCCTAAAAAGGGCAGATGATTGTAAACCCTGGGGGGGGGGTACTAGTGAAACAGCGGGCTGCTCTGATGTAATAAAACCAGAGCTAAAGCCTGCCTCTCAAACTGAGATTACCTCTCAGCACGCTAGCACATTTCTCAAATTATTGACATAATGGCGCAGTACATGGGCTTAATTACTGTATGACTGTAGGAGATAATTATAGTGAAAGTATGTGAGTTGGTAAGTGGTAAAACTAATGATTATTTCTATTTTCTACAGATTCATTGATATGCTTTTTAGTCAGAAAATACCAAAAATGACCATCATGCATATATATCTGCAAATGTTTACACAATATGCTTGAGTAAAATATTTGTGTTTATTCTACAAACTAATGATATTTCTCCAGAATTACAAAAAATAGTCTAAAAGTATTTTCTAGAGCATTTATTTGCAGAAAACCTGTCGAAATGTTTTAAAAGGCAAGTTCTAGGGCTTTCATATCTCTAACAATGCAAAAAAAACAGAGTAAATATTAATTTTAAACAATATCACTAATGTTTTGTCTTATAAAGATTTTTTTATTTTAATTTTTTTTAAAAAATAAATCTAAATTCCATGCATCTTGCTGTGCTCTTTCACATTACTGGCAGCTTTACACCATTTCTGAAAAATGTAGTTCAGTTTACTTTCAGTTTCAGTTTATTTCAAATATGCAACAAAACAAACAAAGTAATCCTACTGTAGTCCTTAGGAATAAAACAGACTGCAGGAAAACACAAAAAAAACCCCACACATATACATTAAAATAAAACATGACTTCACTTGCATATTCAAAAGGGAATTCATCTTTGTGTGATGGTTTGTGACCATTCATCTTCCTCATAATCACATTCCAGAGGTTCTCAGTAAGGTTCAGATGTAGACTTTAGGAGTGATCTAGTTTTGTTTCTCAACCAAATTACAGTTAGTTTTCAAAATGTATTTAACTGATCCAAAAATAAGTGAAAGCTGAAATGCAACGCAATGCAACACAACACAACATACTATTATATTACATCCAAGAGGTGCTTAGAAAAAAATATACAATAAAGAGTATTTAAATATGTTACATAATTTTCACACACACATCAGAAGCATTATTACATCCCCACTGAACTTATACATATACACTGTTGTCCATAAAGTTGGAATAGTTTATTTTCAGACTCTTTAGTCCTAATTATACATTACATCACTAATCACCTTTGACCAGGTACAATGATTACATACTGAATCTATAAAGAATAAATCATATTCTCGCAATTACTTTATGAGAAGAGGTAAAAATATTTTATCCCAACTTCATGAGCAACAGTGACATAGAAAAGAAAAAATACAATGTTTTTTGATACATACATTTATTTTTTTTGCTTTTTTTTTTCATAAACGACCACATATCATATTTTCCTGTTTAAGTGATAATTGACAGTGGTGGTTGGCTATTGTTTACTTCTCTTTATTATTATTGTTTGATGGATTGGCAAAGAGCCTTAGATTGAGTTAATAATTAAAATAAAAGAGCAATAACATACATTTTGGAAGCTTTAACCATCAACCATACAACTGTCATCATTTCAGCCTGAGTATTTGTCATATTTAATGGCTCTTCTGTAATGTTACATTTGGGTTTCTGTCTTTAGGGGACGTTTTGGACAAGTCCACAAGTGCATGGAGAATTCATCTGGTCTGACGTTGGCCGCCAAGATCATCAAAGCCAAGAGCCAGAAAGAAAAGGTGCAGTAATGAACAAACAATGAGCACTGATGTCGAAAACAGAATCTGAAAATATTCACCTGTGGTGGTGGGATGCCAGTTCCCCCAGACGGTCTAATGGATAGTTACTTTTATCATCACTAAGCACCATAAAGGATTGAATTTTTATAAATAGAGCCCGTTGAGGGGGGCGTGGGCGTGTGGCAGTTTGTCAGTGTCATTGTGCCTTTCGTTCCCCTGTCATCTGAAAGTGATGTGACAGAGGTCAGATGTCCCAGCATAGCCCTGTGGTTACAGTATCATCTGAGATATTCCAAAAGCTCAGAGCCCACCCAAAGCCGACCGAACGCACAGCCAAATCCTCCACCGGCTCATGTTTCTATCAATGACCATCTGAGACCAAACTGGCTATGTTGGCGTTTTCCTGTCTGCCTGCCTGTCTGTCTGTCTATGTTGAACTGTGTGTCTGTCACACAAACCTATGACATCAACAAAAATGGTACCAGACGATGGGTTTATTTACCCCGATATGTTGATGTGTACATTGTAATTGAAATAGTCTACTGCTTATGTTGTTCACAGCTACATTTGATCAGACTTTATTGCTGCTCCAGACACTAGCAGACCTCTTTATTTTCAATGAAAATCAGGTATTTTCCTAGAAAGAAAATTTGCCTTTTTTAGCGAAATCTATCATTAACTGGACATAAACTCAGTGTGCCCATCCACTGTCATGGGTTTTACTGGCAAATCAATGTTGTAGAAGATGACGGTATTTCCACGGTAACTATGGAGCCTCTGAACGTCCAAATGGGTCATATCTGATGACCATGAAAAGATGAATAACTGTAT
>JAPQRQ010000026.1:15009484-15026332 GCA_037367365.1 Apogon talboti | reverse complement strand
ACCCCCACCCCCCACTGGCTCCCTCCAGATGTGTTAATCAGTACTCCCTGTTAACACATGATTCACCCCATATGTCTTTTACAGTACAGGGCTCCACTTGGGAGCTGAGATTGTGCCTGTGCATGTGTGTGTATGTTCACATGAGTGAGTGCAACTTTGATGTGTTTTCTCTCTTATTCTCTGTATATATTTTTATGTGTGTGCACACGTGTGCAAATGTGTGTGTGCCTGAAAATCCACCAGGCTTGCCTAGGCTTTCTCCAAAGGGCTGCTGCTGTCGGCTCAAATCAACCTCCTCTCCCCATGAGTGAACACACTAATCCATTTGTGTATCTGAGTACATGTTTTGTGTGTGTGTGTGTGCGTGTGCGTAAGCATGCTAATCCAGGGGAGGGCCCTGCCTAACACCCCATGAAAACACTCCATTCACCAGCAATTAGAGGCAGGGGCCCTGGGCCCTGCACTACACTTCCACTGGGAGAGAGGGAGACAAAGGGAGGAGGGGGAGAAGGAGGAGAGAAGGAAGATATGAGGCTACCACAGGGAGGAGAGGAGGGGCACGGCTCTGGATGTTTGTGTCTGTGCCATACGGGACTGGAGGAATGGGTGGAAGACCTGCATAAACATGGAAAGGGACTAATTTCCTGCACACATTGTCTTAAAACCAAATGTCGGTGTACATATGGCAGACAATGAGATGCAGAGAGGCAGAGGCAGACAAACAAATAACTCTGAGCTTTTTCACGGAGAGCCATTATTAATTTATAATTGATATTGATCACAAATCCAGACAGATTGTTATCCATGGGGAGAAATTACACAGAAACACAGTTACATAGAGTCATGGTTATGAGTTAACAGTCTGGAGATGATCTCTGTGGAACACAACATCTTTCTTCCATTAGAGTCCGCTGAGAGACAGGATTCATCTCTGCCTCACTGTTTTTTAGGTCTTTTTTTTTTCTGAGTGTGTGTTTAGGCATGTGTATTGTTGCAGTTGCTGTTGCCCATGTAACCCACAGTGAACATTGATGTAAAACACTTAATGTACCACAAGGAAACATCAACACTGGGCAACCAACCACTGCAAAACCATTGTGCTCACTCGTTTATACTTGTACAGGGTTTCTACAGTAAACAGATACGAGATAAGACTCCTAGTTGAACCAGGGAATAGGGAGAAACAGTCCTAAAAATAACTTCTCATCATCATTAAATCTAAGCTGATTTTATTCCAAAACTGCAATCAAAGTTAATAAATAATACAATAAAACTTTGAGACAAAAAGGAAACAGCTTCTTTATAAATTAATATAACTGGAATTCTCATTTCTTCATTATGGGTGGGTGAGACAAATATATCTTTGGTGTTAATGCCGTAGTAGGGAAAGGCCCATGTTGTCACCCCAATAAAATCTGCTATCCTCATACAGCAGACGCTAATGGGCGTACAGTAATTGCTTTCAGACACACACTGACACAGACTGAAGAGCTCAATAAGTGAAAAATTAAACTTTGTAGGTGGTGCTGGATTAAAGTTTATTACATTATCTTGTTTTTAATGAATGACTGACAGAAAAACACACCACATGCCATTACTGCAGTTTGGTTCAGTTGGTAAAATGTGTTTGTATTCAGGAGTACACTATAGGTTTGTGACATTAGCCTTTCATGGAACAACACCAGAATTTCTTAAGCCTTGAAACTTTATCATAAGCATGAGCATTATCGACTTAAGAGTATGGAAACTTGATAAGGGAACAAAGGTATGGCGCTGTCTAACATGACCTCACAGTCTGCAGCTGTATCCTTATATGACCATACAGAGCGATCATCAGAAATGAAGAATCCAAAAACACAGCTACCCATACTATTACGCATCCACCGCTCATGTTTGACAGTTGGCCGCAGACTTTGTGAGCTGAAGACTTCAAAATTCTAACGGATGCTGAATGAACAGTGAGCGTCACTCACCAGGTCATTTGTTCCAAAGCGCAGTGGCTTTGGGTTATCAGTTTCTTTCTCTCAACACTGTAATCCCACTTTTTTGGAACATAAAAATGCTGAGAATGAAAAATAAAGTAGAAATATGTCATGTCAGGTTATTAAAATGACATAATTTGTGGTATATGACTCACTATAGGGTAAAAAAGACAGTTTTGTATGCAGTGAAAGACTAATGGGAGGTTAAGGGCCACAGTGTAAGAAAAGTGCTCTTAAGGAGGGCAAATAGAAATGATATGAAGCAGAAAATTGCAGAACAGAGAGGCAAGCAATAAAACACACGTGTTCTAATGCGGCCCGAGCGTGCCTTCACATCTCAACTTAAGTGCTAATGCCTGAAACAAAGCTTTCCACACAACACACAGCTGCTGCATGAATACACACATACACACATATATAACCATTTTCATTAATATGTGGTGGACAGACACGCAACTGTCCATGCATAAGCGCTAGTGCAGTACAGCAAGTGTTGCCGTCAATTCACAGCCATGGGCCATAACCTTGAAAACTCCAGTTGAAAACATTTCCCCCACTTCTTTATCGCTATTTATGTTGACAGTGCCTTGGCTGCTCAGAACGTTCAATCTATCAAAGCATTTCTGCCTGTTTCAAAACTGCTTCAGTGGCTCTTAGAGAAACAAAAAAGTCCCTTTAAACATGAATGAAACAGTATTGCTTTTGAACTTTCAGGTCCCTTGCAGTACCCTCCTCCCTCTCTACGTCTCTCTCTCTCTCTCTACCTCTCTCTCTCCCGCTCTCTCTCTCTCTACCCGTCGTTTCTCCTCCCTCCTGTCTTTTCTGCCACCTTTAATTTTTAATGCTTGTTCCTGAATAGGTTTGTAATAAAGAATAGGTACAGTAAGTAGCATAAAATATTGATTTTGTACATTTCCTTATGAATTTTTATTCTGTGGAATGATTAAATTTTTCATATTTTCCGCATTTGGGAGATTTCTGATGAATTCATCTCTGTTTATTGTGTGTGAGCACACAGCTGGTGTTCTTAATTTGAGGGAATGAATAATGCAGCCAGTGTCTTGTGTGTGTGTGTGTGTGTTTTCATAATACTGCATTCAGGTGTACCTGGCTTGTTCTCATAGAGGGAACATAAAGGTTTAGAAAAGGAATCCCTTCTGCTCCTGTCTAAATAAATCCAAGGCTGGTTGCTGGCCGGCAAGTGAGTGTAAATCTGTGAGAGAGTATGTGTGTCTGTGTGCATGCGATGTTGTGTATGACTATGCTTGGGGCTAGCAGTGAAGCGATAATTAACACAATGGTATGATTAGCCTTGCAGACGAGTGGCCACAGGCTCCCTAAAGACACAGAGGGAGCATGAAGAGATGAAAATTAAAAAAAAAAAAGAAAAGAAAAGGCATGTTGACTCTCTCTCTGTTTCTACATCTGCTTCTGTACTTGATCTCTCCACAGTTTTCAGCTCATTTTAAAGCACTGCATTAAATCAGTTTACCCCTGCCTGGAGATGCCTCAGTGTCATAACCTCCAAAACACACGCCGTGCTGTCTCACTTATGCTTTCCCATGTGCATATTCATCACATGCTGAACTTCAGAACACAAACACAGTGTAACAGAGCAAATGCAGATTAGAATTTATGCTGTAAACAGCTCTGCATTATACACTGAGACTGAAGTAAGCAAACAAACAGGACCATAGGAAGCAAACAAAAGATTTTTCCTTCTGGCCGGCCAAAACAACTTCATCTGCGACTTCTGATGGTGAAACTAATATCATGAAGTGACACATCTCATATAATGTCTGGGCTCGATAGTAGACATCAACTTTTATTGGTTTCAGTGAGAACTGTAATTGCACAATGGTAAAAAGATCAAAAATAATCTCTTTGATAAAATGCCGGGCAGGGGGGGGTGGGGGAGGCAGACTTCATTTGAAAGTGAATTGTGAAACGTGTGTGTTTTGAGAGGACCTTGAGCGTGAGTTTGTACGGGATCGATGCACGTTTGGGAAAGCCAATGGTGATCAATGAGAATGGATTTAGCGGTAGGGTGGGAGCGTCTCAGCACTATAGAGACTGAAGATGCTGAAATAGACTTTATGAATATTAAAGAGCGAGGGGTCGATAGCGGGACAGAGCTGCTACAGTCAACACAGGGACACACTATAGTACGTTTGCACATGGGTGGGCGTATGTAGAGGACCTTTTTTTTTTGTGTAGGACAACCAGATATGCAAAATTTAAACTGGTGCTCAGGCAGTAATTGACTCTCATAACGAACATTTTTACTTGAAAAGGGAAGTCATGTGTAAGTTATCCATCATCTGAAGTGTGTTTCCAAACAGCCAACACTCAAACATTACCCTCACCCCTCACTCAGACCACCCCACCTCTAGCCCCCTACTGCTGACAAGCTGAGTATGTGATGGGCGAGCGTAGTAAATAAATGAATAAGCAGACAAAGCGTGTTTACAGTACAATGTGACCTCTCTCCTAATATCAACCAGGCTCTCTCTGCACCCCCAACAGATGAACTTGAGGCACACTCAAGGGTATACTTGTATAATGATAAGCTATGTATGTGTGTGTGTGCGTGTGTCTGTCTGTGTGTGGATGTATGTTTGTGTGTGGGGGTGAATGAGTGACTGAGTGAATAATATTCCAGCTATTAGGGAAATAAATTGGGCTGGTGTTACCTTGCTTGAGTTGAGTGTGGGGTGCTGTCACTAATATGTTCTGACATGGTCCCCCAAGACCTAGAGAGTTTGTGTGTGTGTGTGTGTTTGTATACATCGCTGTGTGTAAAAGCATTGACTGTTTGTGTACAACTGGTTAGAAGTCTAAGCACTGATTTGGTACCTGATACCGGAGCTCTTTTCAGGCCTAAAACAGCAAACGATGAGGAGGAGAGGATAATCAGACCTGATCCAAAATATGATTAGACCCTAAATGTTTGAGAAGGCCAGTTCAATGTCAACATCTGGTACTGCTAAATGCACAATTACAGATGTTGTGTTTTTTTGGGTTTTTTTACAAGAACATATTGAGGTTTGAACAAGAGACAATAACCATGGCTGGAAACAAAGTGTAATAGTACTGACGGTTGCTACAAATTGGCTCCAAAAGTTCTGGCTCCAATTGACTCCTCTTCAAGAAATGTCAGCTTATCTCAAGGAATATAATTTTTTTCTAGTGATCATTCTGATGTCATTTAGTTTATTTGGTCTTATAGAAGGTTTTCATATCTGTGATGATTTTTGACAGATAGTTTGCCTGCTGAGTTGGATTTTCATAGCTTTGATTTAGTGAGTAAACTACTTCTTTTTTTTGACAGACACATCTTCTGTCATTTTAATTATGTATTTAAAGGACTCTGTGATTAAAAAACGTTTCATGAAATACTCCGTTATATAATTCCATGCCCGGTGTGTTTGCATATGTTAACTAGTTGTTGATATTGTTGTCACCAATACAAATGTTTGTGTAATAGTTAAGGAAATGAAATTACTTGGTGGTGCTTTAATATTTAAAATTGTTATTAGGCTGTGTAGCTGGTCTTAAAGCTAGCATTAACTTGGCAAGTTTCATAGATAGACTGTATATATGACATCAGCCACAGGTTTCTGAACTGCTGCTTTGAAGCCAGTAGTGTGCAGGTTCGCTGTCACCATGTTCACTCTTTGGAACTAGAAGTGACCATATTTGGACAAAAGGGGTGGAGCACAAGGGTTCAGGGGTTAGCTAATGCTACATTCTAGCTTACTGACTTGGTAAAACGGTGAACTGCATTTGTGTTCTAGTCATTTTACAGTCTTGCTACCAGAACCTAATAATCACAACTACATTCCAGCTGTCTGTCAGGAAAAAAATGCATTTCATTTACATAAACCAAATTTCAGAAAGTTGAGCTCGGCAGGTCAGTGAGTTGTCATACTGACCTGTCAATCACAGTCCCATTAAAGCCGTCCATTTGACCTAAGATCTTATTAGCGGAGGAACAATTTTACGATTGACCACCAGATCACTTATTAGACAAGCCAAGTAAAACAAATGAGACTGGAATGGCTCCTGGAGTTCTGTGTAAGTCTACGGGACCCAGTGCTTTTTGAAGCCAGCCCTGCAGCCTTCAGTGGTATTACACCTCAATTACAAACTCGCCAAACTTGAGGCTTTAGAATGGTAGTCCACAAACCAATCGGTGGCGTCAGGGTGGCTATGTCCATTTCTTATATATAGTCTATGAGTTTAACACACAGCTTGCTTCACTGCTACAATGGAATACATAAGTTTTCTCAGTATGTACTTGTATGTAGGCGTCCACACATGCATACTGTCTTTTCTGTGCCACTTACTGATAAGATAATGTCAGTGTTTGTCCTGGCCTGTGAACCACTGGGCTGTACTCTCAGAGCTGGGAGTCCAGAGAGTTGAGACTCTGGTGTCCTCCCTCTAATACCTCCTGAAGTTCTAGCTGAACCGGCTACAGGGCATCCCGCCAACTCATAATCTAAAGCATTGCAATCCATTAGCTTGAAGAAGCACAGTGACGACCAATCATGTGCGTGGACCCCCGAGACGGTTGCATCCCCCTTCACGTAATCCGTACTGCTGAGGCTCTCCGTGTCTGGGCCTCTATCAGAGCCAGCGGTCAAAGTTCACTTTCTTGACTCATCATACCAAGGACTCAGACCACCACAGTAAACACACATCACTCACAGCCTTACACAGCTGCTTCTCTTTACTACCATTCCTTATGCTTTTTGTTCATGCATATGTGTACATGTCTATGTTTTCTCCTGTCTCATGCGCCTTTGGTATGTTTTCACTGTCAGTCATTGTGCATGCATGCTTCTGTATTGACCTGTCCATGACATTGCACACACTTTTAAGCACAACAGATGTCAATACAAACACACACATTCATTGATTACATATAACATCTCTCCAAATGGTCTAACCAGCAGAGGAGACCTGAAGACTCTCCAGGGAGCAGAGGGAATAACTGCAAGAGTTAAGAGAAAAGATAGCAGTGGCCCTTAAAGTTTCATTGCATAAGTTTTTGGCGTCAGTGAGCAGAAATCCCATAATTACCTTTCAGGATATTGTAATTCCAGTGATGTGACAGGAAACCAGTTTTCTGCACCCTCCTTTGACTCTGTTTACACACTGTAGAAAATCTACCCCATCTTTATATTTACTCTTTTGATTTTGGACAGAGAGGAGAGGGAGGGCTACAGAACGAAGGTGTGTGTTCCAAATTATGGGTTTTTCCCCCCTGAGTTCTGCCTCCTGCAGTTTTAATATGATTTAAGTGGAAACAGTTGAATAATAAACACAGCGAACGGATAAAATTACATTTAAAACAATTTAAAATAAGGATAAAAGAGTGGATTCAAGTCACGTTTAAGTATTCATTCATTTATATCTATATTTAAGTCTTGAAAATCAGGTTTCTGTCAGTTCTCACGTGCAGAAGTAAGAACATTCAAATAAAAATGTCAAGTGAAAACTGTTGAAAACTGAGGTAAATTGGGTAGAAATCATTGTCTTGTGTCCGAAGGTAGTGAGTGTGTTCATTCTGCGATTTTATTGTATATAATTCCATCTGTTGGGTGCACAAAAACTAAAAGTAGACTGTCCTAGTTCAGTGTAAACCTGAGGGACTTGAAGCATAAGACTGTAGAGTGAGTTTGGTGGAGTCCTGTGGTCAAGTCCTGTGTAGATGTAGATTTATAAGATTTATAGATTTAAGATCATACCTCAGTGCCAAAGAAGCACAACTGGCAGTGGTGTCATATGGATCTGAGGTAAGAATGATGAATGGAGTCGATCTGTAGATTATATTTCCATAATCCAAGACTGACATATTAAGACAATAGTAAAAAAATAAAAATAAAAAAAATAGAAGAAACAGAAAATTAGGAAAAGCCTAACTATAAAAATCAATCTTAATAGATTGTTTAGTAGAAAAAACCCTTTCATCCTTGCTCAAACGATCTTGTCAGACCACCTTATGCTCCAGGATGGTGAACAAGAATTAAACTCAGATTTTCTGAATTGTCTTCAAAGAACAGTGGTTGACCTAAAGCTTTCTCATTTGTTTTGCCTAGGGCCTGTAGGAATGGCAATGTAAGTGAGAAAATGAAGATCACTAAGAGTCATGAAAAAAACTAAAAACATGAGAGTTTATTTCTACGTACACAGAGTACTTGTCTTTTAGTGGAGGCTGGGCTGAACCTGCAGGATTTGTGTGGTCTGGTCTCTGTGCATGTGTGTGTGTTTGACTGTGTGTGTGACTATCTCAGAAGTCCAAGGCCGTCTGTGCGTGTTGTGGAGATCAATGTTACCCGGTCTGGCTTTGAGATGGAGGGAGCTGTCAGATCTGAATTAGATGTTAAATCTTTTGGACAAAATGTATTGCGTTCAGAATTTATCATGTGCCGTTTCCTGCCCACTGATGTATGTTGCAGCTTTGTGTGTTTTTTTGTGGGTGCAAGTGCAAGTATGTGATGCTGCAAAGGTCTAGTCAGAATGGACTGTCTCAGGGTTAAAGTGGCTGTCTGGGAAACATGATGGATTCGCGCCGTGTTTCCTTTTCACTGTAGCAACTTTCTTAGGCTTTTTTTTCCTGCTTTCTGTCTTTTATTACTCTTTTCTTTCTCTGCTTTTTGATGTCTTTGTGCCCTTCCTGAATCAACCGCACACTGGAGCTTCATCCATTCTCATTCTTTCACTCTTTCCTTCTATGCATGCCTCTCTCCCCAGCAGTCCTCCAAAGTAGTTATGTTCCATATATCTGTCTTCCTTCAAACTGTATATCTTAGACCAAAGGTATAACCCATTCATCCCTGCTCTCGTGGCCAAGGCTCCCCACCATTTCTCCATCTGTATCCATCACTTTTCACCCCATCACTCCCACTCCTGCTCTGTGTGCTCACGCGCCAGTATGTCTGTCTACTGATTATGGAGCTGAGTGTCTGGCTAACTGCAATTTATCTGCTAAATATAATACCAGCTATGCTTTCCCCTGCGAAAGTTAACTCGTTTTTTCCTCCTTTTAGTTTATTTTAGGATGTTGTCCTAAAATGAAGGTCTACATATTTTCATGCCACAAATGATGTTGATCTACGAGCTTATCAAAATACAGACATGGAAGCCTTGAAAAATAAACACACTAAGGCAAGTTCTCTTCATTTACATGGACCATGTGGAAAAGCATGATCATCAGCATGGGCAAACAAACTAGCATCCAGTATTCTCCTCTTTCCTTTACTTCCTGGACATTTGGAACTCATGTGCAACTAAAAACGTCCTAAAGTAACAGTGCACACATTGGCCTCATTCTAAAATCACTTATTCTGTCAGTACTGGACTATTTAATTCATTTCTTTAAACACAAATGAAATGTCTTACAAGTAGGGTTTTCCCTAGGTTTTCAGAGGGCTTAGCTTCTGTCTGGGTTACAACACTTACCTCAGTTTGTGTAAGACTTGGATGCATAGGTGGGGAAAGTTAATTATACTTTTTTCAACACTAAACAAACAACAACCGAAAATATTAAGCACAGAACTTGCAAAATGTAAACTATTAAATCTGGAGAAATTCAGTGGATTTGGTCTTGCCCAAATGCCTCCTAAACCTTATAATGGGAGGGAAAACCCTGTAAGTGTGTGATTTAGACCTGTGCCTGTTGTACGCTGTGTAAAAAATGGTAAATTTAGGAACTCTGGATGTGAAGACTTATTAAAGTTATTTGGAAAAGTACAAAATGCATCTGCACACATCTGCCATCAACCCATGTTTTTCAGTATTCACATTAGGTGCATCACTTAAAGTCTGGCCCCATATAGGTGAACTAGGTCTTAAATTATAACCATCTCAAAAAGGTATTAAAAACTCCAAAATGTATCCTTCTGAAACATGCAGAAACACAGGTTTTTTCACGTTCTTTTTTACTTTTTTCTTTCATGGTCACTGTTTTCTTGTATTCTTGTGTGTGTTTACCCCTTCATTTGTGAATCCAAAAGTTGCTCTGTGTATTTATGTGACTTTTTTTTCACTTGTAAAAGAGAATTGTTTCTGTTAAGACTTAACTAGTATCATCAATTACAACTGTAGTCACTCATGTCATGAATTTAACCCTTCATTTTCTACATCTCAATCCCACTTCTAATTACATCCTCCGACGCTGCACACTCACACTCAACACCCGACAGCTCTGCATGCATCCTCTGGTGGTGCAATACAGTGAGAGTGGAGGCTTTCATTGGGCACAGTGGTCCCAGCGAGAAGTCGACCGCAGCAATTAACAGAGAGATGAAAGACACTAGGCTGCCTGCTGAATAATTAAGACTGGTTTGATGAGCAGGGAGGGGCTTGGGGGGGTGGTTGGGTGTTAGTCCTTACTAGATGAGCGTGTCCACTGATATAAAGTGTGACGCCTGGATGAAAATAAATGAATTTGTCCTTTTGCGTTGATTGATCAACCTTTTAAAACACGATGGAAGAGCTTAGATACACTTCCCAGTTTGAGCAACAAAGATATTTCCAACCACAGAAATGAGTCCAGAGATTTTATAATGTCGTCTCTTGAGGAAGTAAAGTTATCCAGTGGTAGTGGGCTGAGGCCTGAGCTCGACGATGTCCAGACATGGTGGCTGATGTTCAGCCATTGTAGCCACTAGGACAATTAAAGTGGGTAAGTGGACCCACGGATTAGGAAAGAACACAAAACCATTGCGTGAAGGAAGAGTTTGATGGTTAAATTAAAAAAAAAAAAAAAAAGAGAAGTACTATACTGCAGGCGGTGTAAGATCCAAGTAGGGAGAATAAAGGGAGCTAGAGATTGAGGCAGACACAGCAAACAGGAAGTCTCCCAGGAGTGTTTCAGCCAAATGTATTTAAATATATTCTGCTAATTACAAAACTCTAAACACATACACGCTGATGCAAACACTGTCTGGCATTTTGTAGCACCGTTGTACTGAGGTAATTACATGCGCTTGCTTTACAGACCGAGTGTGTGACTCGGTGTGTATTTGTGTATGTACGCGTGTGTGAGTGTTTTCGTAAGCGCATATGTGTGTGTGTGTGTGCGGGTGTCTGAGCGAGAGAAGAGAAGATAAAACAGACTTACATGCGGGAGACACGATAAGCGCAGCCTTTTCCACAAAGATTAAGTAGTATGGATTAAAGCAGAACATGCGGGTGGTTGGCTGGGCTTTCCCCCCAGTGAAGATGAATCAAGACGCTATTATATCTCAAACAAAAACATTTACTGTAGCGATTTACTTCAAAACAACTCAAGTGTCTTGGGGAATCCTATCTTCATTCACACCGAACTTCTGTAATACACATCTGAAACCTCTGTGGTGTATTTTATAACATTCATTTCAGAATCATTGAACATTCCTTGATTTCACTGTTAAGGCTGTGTGAGAGGACTTGTTTGGTTTGGTGCTAAGATGTCAGGTAAAGGAAGCTGAAAGGAAAACAGGTCTGCAGAGTAAAGCAAGGAGAAAAGTGCTCTTTCATTCTGGTGCTAATCTAGCCGATCAAATGAAGAGCAGATTTCAATAGCTACTCTCTAACCACCTGCTTGTGTGACCTCTGCATTGAATTATTGACTGGCATTTGTCTGGACATTGGCTGGACACACACACACTGCTTAACTGTCGCTTTTCCCCCCACCCCCTGCATTTGCTTTACTCTTTTATTCTCCACTCTTTTGCTCTCTGAGTCCATTTTTGTGACTCTCTGACTCAGTAATGTGTCCAACTAATGCAATGTAGGAAGAAGCTTTTGCAGTGTATAGTGTTTGTAGTGTTTGCAGCTAATCACATTCACTTTATAATGGTAAAGGACATAATAAGGAAAGTCCTTATTATGGTGATGTTGAAATGTGTTTATAGAACATGCGTCCTTAGTTGAACCAACATCCCAATTCAGCTTTTGTTAAAACCTGTATCCAGAATATTTAACCTTTCCATTGTCAGTTCTGAACTACTATATAGCCGCACCTGTCAGCCAGCATCTGTCCAGAACAAGCAAGTGTGATCTGAACTTGCAAAGAGCTGCATATTTCTTTTGCAAGAACAGAGGGAAAAAATGAGGAGAAGAGAGCAAGGAGAAGAGAAAGAAAGACATGTCTCCAGGGATGCATTTTAATTCACTCAATTGCCCTATATTCCCCTACAGTTTTTGTTTTGATGATAGTAACACTTTGCATATCTTCACCCTCCAAGCATAGAGGATGTGCACAGGAGGGGGACCCTGAGTGTGTGTGTGTGCGTGTGTGTTTTCTACCTTCCAGCATCAGGGTAGTTGTATTCAACTACACTGGATTGGGCATGGTAGGGTTGGGATTCTGACGATATTAATTAGAAACAGATAAAGAAGAAGGTGGAGAGTGCATGTTGGGACTATAACAGGTATGAAAGAAGAGCATTTAACAACCCAAATCTTAAGCTTTTTATTTTGTCTCTGTAATTTTTCATCTGTTTTTGAACTAGAAGCGCACTCTTAAGAGCGTCGACCTCTACTCTCACTCCAAAATATTATTAAACCACAAACAAACCACAAATTACAGGCTGTTTTCCTCCTTTTTGTCTCTGGTTAGTGTAACTGACCGTTACCATGGAAAAAAAAGGTCTTAGGTGGTGCCAGTCGGTGGCAGTTGGTTGTAGTTTAACCAAAGATTATCTAACTAAAGAGGGAAGATTCCAAACTTTGGGTGTAAACACATCACAGCTTTGGGGTCTTTGAAGAGAGACTAGAGACTGTTCTGTTTGAATGGAGTCCTATGGGAGAAGTGGCTCAGTTCTCTGAATAAACAACTATTTTGTGGAAATAGTTGGATCCATAACAATCAGATGACCTCTCTGTTGATCTTTTACATGCTACACATAGACAAGCGAATTATGACACCGCCTGATAAGATCTGAAATGAACAGAGAGATTGTT
This sequence comes from Apogon talboti, assembly GCA_037367365.1. Classification (NCBI taxonomy): domain Eukaryota; kingdom Metazoa; phylum Chordata; class Actinopteri; order Kurtiformes; family Apogonidae; genus Apogon; species Apogon talboti. Next base: position 15,013,391 of record JAPQRQ010000026.1, on the reverse strand, counting down.
TTATGAGACAGGCGGGAGTCATTTATGGCAACTGTATGTAGCTGACCACACATGCACTGTTATGTCTCTTTTCTTCCTTATACCATTGAAACCGACGTCAAAAAGTAGCTGAACTCAACGAACCAAAGCCTACTGCTTTGGCTGATAAGTCTGTTCTGCTGAACCACAAGACTGTTATGAACATCATGAGAACACAAGGTGACAGAGCTGATACTTTAGCTCATAGTCACTCAAAGTTTAAGCTAATTAATCACATGTTCTCATCACTGGTGAAAGATTGATCCCTTTAAGATTATCTTTGTTTTATTTTTTTTCCACTCACATTCTAACTTAACTTGGGACTATTAAATGTTAAAGAAAGTCCCCTCTGTCCCTTCTTAAGTATCTACTTGAAAATGTATGGGCTGGGTCTTTGGCCTGTGTCTTACCCTTCCACCAAGTTTCATGAATCATGCTACCCTCAGCACATGAATGGTAAATGAACCTGAGTCACATTCACCCATTTACACCCACAAACACTTGCATTAAAGGACAACATCGCCAACCATCAACTTGTTACCGGTCTGTTCTGTCCTGAGCCACAGCCACTGTAGTTGGAACTTAAACTTCACACGGCCCTATTGGGTATTTTTTAATCATACATTATTAATATAGTACTATTTTCCATTAGTGTACAATCACTAAAATAGGATTTGCTGTTTTCCTCACTATAGAATGGACTGTTTCCATCAACAAAGGGAGTGAGTCAACCCTTTTATGCCACCATGTTTCTACAGTAGCTCCAACGAGACTCCGTCTTCTTTCCATTTTGTAGCAGGTGGTATCAAGCATTAAGCTGCATTGCCATTAATAAACCACCTACTATGTTTGAGTGTGAGTTAATATCTTCTTAACTAAATAGCCCAGAACAGATGAGACCAACACCAGCTGTAATGATGGACTTCCACACATTTTGCGGCTCTTCGCCCCCAATTCATTTGGCTGCAATATTCAGCTTCACCACTAGATGTCATTAAATGTCACACACTGAACCTTTAAGGTGTCTCTACTGAAATAAAAAAAAAAAGTTTAATGAAATAAGCCTTTTCTTCATGGCAGACATTTGGACTTATCCTCAAAAGCACGTGTTTCTGATGACATTATCGATGGCTTTGTCTCATTAAAGTGTCCAAACGAGCTGTGACAGTTTGATAGTAAACCAGAATAAAAACACAAGGATCATTGAACTGAGGCAGCTAAAAGGAATTCAGCAGTCAGTCATTTTTGTTATTTACTGCTTTGCTTTTGCGACAGCGACATGTCAAACCATTCTCTAAGGAAAAGACCCACTGTAACAGACTTGTGAGATGCTGTGCTTTTGACCTGCCTCTTAGCCTGTGAGCTCCTGCAGTTCTTCCCCAGACACTCTCCCTCCTGTACATCTCATCCTGCTGTACTTCAACACCAAGCACAGGCAAGAGAAAAACCTCACTGTTTCTCCCCCCAAAAGATGCCACATTGCTTGTGCCCACACAAAGATACAGCCTGCTTTAGTAACTCCAGCTGTCATACAGAATCTACATCCAGAAATACCAATTTAGCTCTATTTTTTTCACCGCTCTGCTAAGGCTACATTGTAAGCAAGCAAACATAAGCTTCTCAAAGGCTGTCTCTTGCAGGAGCTGAGAAACGCTTAACTTGGATTAAATTGGATGATATGTGTATGACTGTGTGCACGTGCACGCGCACGTGTGCGCAGCATTGTATCGCGCTGGGAAGAGCAGTTGAAAAAAGATTTATTTTTGTTAGTTTTATGGCCACAGTGAAACTCCAGGCCTCCCCTGGCATTTTGCCCACCCACCTTTATTCCAGATGTTACCATGGTGAAACTTATGGGTGGTATCCGAGCAACCAGACAGTGGTTTGGGGGCTGGAGACGACTGTAGCATGAGAGTGATAGATAGATTACTAGAGAGAGAGAGAGAATTGAATAGAATTGGTTCTTTCTGTGTTGCTCCTCTCCCTCCAGAGGCCAAGGTCTGGTGTTGATTTAAGCCCTGTCTTAATGTGATTATCACCCCAACGTTAAGGGCTCTGCTCATTCCCTGTGCTACATTGATTTCCATTTAAAACTGTAATTGAGAGGAACAAACATTGGTATTAGCTATTCTCACTCTCCATTGCTCTCTTGTTCTCTTTCTTACAGCATAGACTGCTCAGTTTTTCAGGAGTTCACAGAAGGAGAGTTTAGCTGGCCACAGTCCAGGGACAAGGCTGATTCCTGGGAGCAGAGTGAACCAAACTGGGCTCTTGCCAAAGGCTGTTAGCTGCTGGGTATATGATGGACCACAGCAACACACTGTCCCACACTGTCTCACATCGACACGGTTATGGTGATGCTGAACTGTATAAAATGGCAGTAGGTTTGACTTCATACTCATGGCCGACAATGAGAACCCCATATGGCCAGCTGTGGTTTGGATAGTATCCAAAGTAATTTTAACTCTTTGAGAAGCAAAGGAGCGTGTTAACCTTTAGCGGACGGACGAACAGGGAGGAGAGGGAGAGTCAACCCAGGCATGTGAGTGGGAAATCAGACAAGGGACATGGAGTTGACTTTTAACCTATTTATTCTTGGAGCTTGGACTACCTGTGGACATCATAAGTTTACTAAAACTTGTGCATACTCAAGTGTTTATATGAGGTTTTTGCTGGCATCTGTGTCGGGCTGCTGGCCATTTATGTGTTAGCGAGGTTAGTTAACTGCATTTCTGAACTAATAGCACTTCAGTCCTCATTCTAGGTTGTCTATATCAGCGATAATCAGGTTAGTCTCACAAGGAAAATGACAATACTGGTCAATTTTTGTAGAGGTTGAAAACAACTGATGCCTGAACACCGTATGCAGCTGAGTCCTACACCATAAGCACTACCTGTTCATTAAAGATTCCTTGTTTATTTAATAAATGTGAGCAGGGAGGTTTAGAGAATTGGTGAGTTTTAATTTATAATGGAAATTAATGTCTATATTTAATATGTTGCTAAGAACTGTAACAGACTGCAGCACACAGAATGGAACCAAACTGATCATGGTCGTTATGCATTAAAATGCATTGCCTCTGAATCGTATGGTAACCACATGTATGGAGATGCATATCAAATTGTCTGAGATGGAAGAGGTTCATACCCTTAGGTTTTACATACTCTTGTGGCCATTTGATGATCTCTATGGTTTTATGACTATGTATGTAAAAAAATAAAAGACACTAGTCAGGTGATGTAGATAAATTTGGAAATATATTAGAAGGAGGTTGTTGAGGATGAATATGACAGAACAACAAACTCTATGGACTTAACCACAGTGGAGCAGTGATTTTTTTCCTGATACTTTTTGACCGTAAATGCAATCTGTTCCTAATTCTAACCAAGATGTTTTGTGTCAAACCTGTCACAGTTTATTAGAAACCTTTTTCTAGCAGTTTTGTTCTACACTCAATAGCATTTATATACAGCCTTTTCAGAAAAAGTCTCAACCTCAATTTAACTAAGAAAATAATTCAGATCCTCTGATAATTACTGCAGTGATTAATATGGTTCAACAGCAACAAGTTCTTTAAACTTAAATGATGCACTGAGCAGCTTCTCATTTCTGAAACAACCATCAGTTTGGTAGACAGCATTAAGATTAGACAATGGTAGGAGTCACTGGGGTCATGAGGCTTGTGAAATATCATGTTCACACCTGAATCCCATTGAGAGACTTTGGGTTGTGATAGAGAAGATTTTATGCCGTGGTCTGACACTCCCATCATCAGCTATGGACAGGACATTTGTGACACTGCATAAGCATCGCATGGCGTAAAGGTGAATGCGTCTTGTAATCTAAACTCAAGTGGGTTCAACAAAGCAAAAGCAATTTGCATGTGGG
>JAPQRQ010000026.1:14991949-15008939 GCA_037367365.1 Apogon talboti | reverse complement strand
ATGTTGGTTTGTAGCCATCGGGTCAGACTTCTTCTACAGACTTCTATAATGCCCCTCTTCGTTGCAACAGTGTTTAACACTAGCTGCCATTCACCAAGAATTGGAGTCTATTCGCAAGCAACCAGCCACCAACAGAACACCAAATACAACATAAACTTAATGTAAACCCACAAGTACATGTGAGTCTTACCTATTGATCGTCTAAAATGTATTCCAGGTAGCAGACAATAGTCACTGTCCAACAGCTCTGGTTAGTTGTGGGGCAGATTTTCAGTCATTCTCATTGTTGCTTTCTCCTTTGTGGATCAATAACTCTCTATACCTGCATTTATATTCAGTGATGCAGTAGAGAAGTGTAGAGTGAGGGAGAAAGGATGAGCAGGTGTAGTGTATATGAAGAATATGTTGACTTAACAGATAGAGACACAAAGAAATAAACAGCAGCAAGGGAAGAAGGATGTTGAAGGGGTGCAGACATATTTTAAAACCATCCAGAAAGAACAAGAGAAAGACAGAGGAGTAAGAGGCAAAGACACTGAGGAAAAAAGCTAGATGAATTAGCTAATTAGTTGGGGCCAAATCATGAAGGGGTTTCTTATTGGCTGTACAGATTGATGCACTTTTCTCTCATTTGCATAATCATCCTCATCATCGAAACAAATACTCACACTGGGAGGGAAACTCAGAGTTCAGAGGGAGACAGAGCATTAGTATTGTTAGCGGTGGAAAGTATTGAGTTTGTAGTCGGTCCTCATTACCACCCACCAACAGCAACACAAAAACATGCAACATAGGTTGACATAAAACTTGCCACTGTTACCTTGAGACAACAATGAAGTACAGTTAGTCTACGTCATTACTGCGGTGACATCCCACCCACTTTCTTCAAGTCGTTTTAGAGTGCACCTCAGTATGTGCACTTACGGAGGAGGATTCAAGGGCAGAGCTAAATGATATTCTATGAGTGAGTGTGAATGTGGAGGGGGAGCACAAAGGGAGCGAGAGAGGAAGAGGAGGGTGAGGAGCAGGAGACAGCGCGGGAGCAGATGCAGCGAAGATAGCGGCATTGTTGGGGACCTTTTTTGTTGTTTGGTGTTTTTGTTCCCCCTCATCATTTCCCCCACCTCCTCCAAGTACAAAAGAAAAAGAGAGTTGACATTCAGCACTGGTGTGGGGAAGCCAGGCAAATGACAAAATACAACGCGCCCTACCACTGCTGTCACCTGAGTGTGTGTGTGTGTGTGTGTCTGTTTGTGTGTTTACACCCGTGGGTACCTGTGACACAGGCAGACAAATAGTCCAGATGTTTTTTTTTTTTTGTTTTTTTTTTTACTCAAGGACAAAGGTGTCTCTCTTGCCCCAGTCCAGCTCAGTTTGTCTTGTCATCTTCAGAGCTGACAGCATGTATTCTCTGTATGTTTTTCCATCATGAATGAGCTGAACTGATGCACATGATTTACTCCATCCTTCATGTATGTAGTTCGGAGGCAGCGACGCGACCGGTCCTGCAGGAGGTTTTGGTGGTTTTGAGGTCTTGCTGCCGTGTTGGCTCCGGCGCTGGAGGCCCCATTGAAATGCCAGCTGAGTGTCTGAAAGAGAGACAACCTCACTGATCAATCAGGGATCGCCTCATTCATTATTCACAGTGAGCCCATCCAATCGCTCGGTGCCCAGGGCCACCACATACTGTCATCAATGCCGCCATTGATTATCAGGCCTCATCAGCGTTTGTTTGGCTTGTCAAATCAATGCCTTTTTAACGGCGTGCCGTCCCTGCAGGAGACCACAGATGAATATTTCATATCCACTCTGATCCAATCATAATTCAAAGCATATCACACGGCTCCGGTTGTTGCTAGAAATACTTTTGTCTATGTTATTGTTATTGTTCAGTATCTATTGAGCATAAATAAATCAGAAAAAGAGCAAAAGTGCACCTTGGGCTAAGGCTTTTAAAAGAATACTACTAATTATGTAACTGAATTTGTTTTCATCACTTGTCTCAACTTTATTTTGATTTGTATGGCACCTTTTGTAGAGCCCAAAGTACCTCACAGAGAACTAAAAGATTTTTCTAAGATGTTAAAGCTTAACAATAAAAAATTTTAGAGCTAAAGTAACGTAAAATCACATGGGTGGATCAAAGTGTAAAAACCTATGATTAAAACCAAGGAAACAAATGAAGAGGCGTCTTAAAGCCAAGCCAAAGAGATAAGATGTAAGTTTTCTTTAATAAGAATTCAGAATTTTAGCCCGGTGGATTTACTGTAAGAGTACCAAGGGACTTTGAGAAATAATGTGAGGATCTGCGATTAATCTGAAACCTGGCAAAAGTTTGAGGGAAATTCTTCAATGAGTAAAAGATGTGCAATATCGTAGAGGCTTGGCTTTCTAATACTAATGGGAAATGAGAGGCTAAATGAAACTGTGAGCGTGTTGAACTGGAAATGTCCAAAAGTGAAATTTGACTGCTTATCTTTGAATTGAGTCCTCATGGAGTGTTTGGGCTGAAATGTTTCTACTTATTCTTTTTGACTCCCATTTCACCCCAGATCCACCTGTTTGTGTAGTGGTTATGACAGGTCAGTGTAGAAAAACTAGTGCTGACAGGCAAAGCTTTGCTGGGAAATAGAGAAAGAGCGCTCCCCTCCCTATACTGTGTGTACGTGTGTGTGTGTGTGTGTGTGTGTGTGTGTGTGTGTGTGTGTGTGTGTGTGTGTGTGTGTGTGTGTGTGTGTGTTTGTGTGTGCATAAATCCCCATGACAGGAAGTCAGCAGGAAATGGAGGGACTTCCACAGCAGTGTTTACTTTTACATTTCAGCGAAAAATATCTGGCTTCATTCTAAACAGATAGATGGCATATGAACAAAGGAGGAATCTCATTTGCCTCTGAAAAGGAAATAAGCAATGTAAATATTATGTACCAGACTAATATTTTTGTTTGTGGTTTGCTTTTCAAGGCCATGAGGATATATGCAAATATCAGAGTTTTTTTTTTAGTTTTTTTTTTGTTTTTTTTTTTACAACTTGGATGTTTTGATCCACGACGTGTGCGCATGTGTCAAAAATCCTGCAAATATGTAGAATCACAAGAGAATAAGGAACGTCCCCTTTGAAAATAGCTCTCTCCTCTTGTGTTTTAAATAGAAATGAGCTGTAACTGTGTATTCTCACCACGGAATAGCTCTTTGTCAGCTACCTGGATTATCTTGGACTAACGATGCGGACAGAGGAGGTGCTTGCTAAACAAAGAGCTTCTATTGCTGTAAAACACTACCACAAACATAAACACATGTCTCACAAACCCTTCAGGACCACGTCAGTGACTCGCGACCAGTTGCTGCAGTGGCCTTTTATCATTAAAGCTGGAACGCAGTCCAAACACAAATCATCACTCCTGCATCCTTAACTGCTCCCTCTGTCGTCCACCTCTCTGTTTTACCACCTTTCATCTTTTTTTTTCTTTTTTTTAATCTCTAACTCTCTCTCTTCTGTTTGTTTGACAGGAGCTCAGAGGATTAGGTAGATGGGGGAGCGCTGAGAACTTACTGTTTACTGTAAAGCTCACTCGTGACACATCATCCCCATTCCTGGTGCGTTTTGAGACAAGCCCCGCCCTCACCGCTGTACAGTATGTCCCCTTGTTACATCTCTCATCCCGCCGTTGCTTTCTCACACTCCCTCATCCCTCTTTACCCCCATGGAGATCTTTTCCCTGTTTCTCAAAGGCATTTCGTTGTTGGCTCCAGGCACATCTTTTGTTCTTTCCTTCTGTATCCCTCCTGTTAACACCCTTAACCACAGAGATTGTGCCCCTAGCCAGGAAACACAGCCTGGCCTGAAGTTCTGTTTGGGGCAATAGCACCGAGTGCAGACAGACGTGCTAACATACACAGACACATTAGGATGTAGACACACACACACACACACACACACACACACACACACACACATATGCTTTCTGTCTGACTTTGAGTCTGTATCTCTGTCTCTATCACTCACACACACACTTGGACACAATGTGTGCTCTCTACCTGGGGCTATGAATCAATGAAAGCACACTGTGAAGTGTTTGACCTCTGAGTCTGGCTGTTGTGCGTCAGCAGGTATTTTCACTCATAATATCGCCACCAGGGAAAAGGCACACATCCACACACTGACACTGACACACACACACAGATGAACATGACCTAGTACTTAAGGAATTCCCAGAGACGCAAATTCAAGTTTTGATTTTAACACATTGTGAACATGGAGCTTTGAGACCCACCGTGGTGGTCCACATTAATCCACAGGGTTTGCATGGGATCAGGTTTGGTGTTTTTTGCTTTGCTATGTCTTTGATAATAATAAAAATATGTTCTGCGTGCGATCTATATGTAGACGACTTCCACAAGATACAGCTGATAAAAGCTTAGTCATCGCAACAGACTGAACAAAAAATATTAGCGAGTGTGTATTTGTTGTTGATGCAGGACTTCTGCTTGTATTTAAGGAAGAGAAATATTACAATATCATTTAAACAGATGGTTCTATTTTTGAAATATTACTTCTGTGTTATTACCCAAATATATCTGTATTGGCTTCAGACATATTAAAAGCTAAAACGGTAGAACAGATGTCTAATCCTCAACTAAACATGATGTAAACTCATGTTTTACATTAAATGATGAAAGGACCAAATGCTTTGGAGTAAATTTGGTGCATTTCTATTTTATGCATATGTTGTTTTCATGCACATATGAACGGCATGTGTGTTTTGTGTACATCCTCGTGGAGTGTTTGTGAGAGACAGAGAGATTGCTTGAGAGAGAGTGTGTTTAGTTCTCCCTGAGTGGGTTAGATCTGATAAGGCTGACAGCCACAGGTTGATATTCCTGAGAGCAGCCAGCCTCTCCCCTTCACACCTCACAGCTGACACACAGACCCACAGAAAGAAAATAAGATTTATGTCTTTCTTCGTAGAATATTTTCAAATATTAAAATGCGGTGGAATGTTTTAGTGAAAGCCACGCACAAAGCTCTGCTGAGACAGTGTGGTTACAATGCATGTAATTCATTATTGCATTAGCCCTTTTCTATTGAAATACTCACTCCTATTACAGAATTAAGGAGACCTGGGAATCAGCCGGCGGACACTTTGCCATGCAAATTCTCCAATGGGAAAAGTCTGTGTGTGTCAGTGTGACAGTTACTCACATATACACCACACCTCAAAGCAACGTGTTCTCTCCGAGGCCTACTTCAAACACACCCCCAGGCTGTTTGTGCGTGCTCTGGTCATGTCTGCCTATCTGCTTGTATTTTTCAGTCTGCTTCTGATTTGTCTCCCACAGGAACCGAGCAGAATGACAGTACCCACCAAACAGAAGATCTACATCTTAATGTGCATAGATTTTATCCGTCTAATTTCCCATATGGCTCGGGAATACAAACTCACAGTATGATCACACGCACTGTATAATAGATCCTTTACCTTGTGCCCTGTGCATAAAACAAATAACAAAATAAATTATTTTAAATACGCCCAGAATCACACATGCAATCACCCTCCGCTGCTCTCCTTTGTGCATGATGTGGGCCCTTGAAGAGGGCAAAGTAGTAGCATAATGACATTGAAGTGAGGTTCTGTGTATATACAATGAAAGAAGAGAGAAGGAGAAAGGAGAGAAAAGGCTGCACCCTTATTCAATTAGCGGCACTGGCCCGGAGTAATTACTTCTACTCTCCCTAATTCGCATGTAAATTTGCGACGAGCACTGCACTATTTTAATACAATTTAGCGCCACTTTGACTGGATGCCAGTGTTGTGCACAATGAACAGGAGCTGTGTGAGTGTGTGTGTAACAGTGGGTTTGTGTCAGGGACATGCTGTAACTGATGAAGAAAGATGAATCCTTTGTATGATTTTACCGTAGAGAAGGAGAGTAAACACACACAGAGAGAGAGAGAGAGAGAGAGGGAGAGAGGGAGAGAGAGAGGAGGGCAGTGGAAGGAGAGAAGGTCTGTAGTGTTGACATGATGATCAGATAAGATCAGCAGTGGGACCTTACTCACTCTCTCTGTCCTGTGGGAACAGCAGCTCTGACTCTTTCCTACAAATCTGCTGTCACCTCAGTACACACACACACACACACAATCCAGCAGCTCAACAAAATAAAGAGGAACTAGTTTGCGAACGTAAATGTGCTGAATTAAAGATAGTGATAAATTTGAAGCTTGTTTGGTCTTTGTGCCCAAAATGCATCATGGGTCTGTATGTATTGGATTGTGAATTCATTTTCCCAATTCATATACAAGAATCTTGGTTTTTTTTGCTGGTCTATAAAGTTCAGATGCTGCGTATGGGGCTCTCTTTCTCCTCTTCAGATCCTGAAACACAATCGCTTTCTTGTTGAGTACAGATTCCGTGATTCTCTCTCTCTGGATCATGCACATAAGTTTATTGTTGTTGGATTCACCAAAGCCATTCACTGAGCGGAACAGAAGCGTGATTAGCACTTCTTGAAGATTATTTTTTGAGCATTCCGGCTATTATCATGTAATTCAAGGAAAGTAGGGGAATGACGCCCAGGTCATTTATGTCCATGTGGTTCGCATCCAAACCACTCATAGAGCAATTACAGTGTAAAAATGAAACAAATTTGACCGACTTCTCCAAATGAAGTATTCTCAGTATCAAATATTTTCCTGTGCTAACATGAGATTTTTAGAATCAATATTTTGATGCTGGAAAAATCAATGGTGTGTTTGTTTGCATATGACAACATTTCAATAGTGGATTTTGTGTGTTGACTAGTGAGCCGTGACCTAACTAATGATCCTTATTAGTATTAGAAGTGGTTACTGATTGACGTTATGCTCAAACTTTTGCGTAACATGTATTAGGCAGCAAAATGTATTTATTTAACACAGCTTTATCCATGAAAGACTCATTAGGAACTATAGATATTATGGAAACTCAATTGTTTATGAGGTTGGATTCATGGTAGACATACATGTGTTCAATATGAGTCTTTAACTGACCAAAACTGCGAACCGTTGTACTGAATCGCTCTGACGGCTTGAAACTATCCATGTGCAGCCTACACAGCATCCCTTACTTTTGTGTGCACTTCAGACAAGTGGGTAAGTTGTAAGTAAATTCCAATCTGTGCCACTATCTCTTCCCTGTATTGATTCCCCCCGGCCAATAGATTGTCTGCTTAGATAATTGTCTAATTAGCCTGCTAATTGGTCCGTATAATTAGCCATTTTAGGATATTGTCCAGGATGAATAATATTGGTCTGTGTCAAACACTCCCCAATAACCATCCCCAAGCTGCACATCTCTCTGCCCGCCACAGACAGACCAATCGATGCCCAGCCTGTGTGTGTCCCTGCTGGGCCACAGGTGGATGCTTGGACAGATGGGCTGAAAGGAAAACAGGTGCATTAGTGCATGGTGGTCATGAGAATAGTTGTGAAAACAAGACACAAAGAAGTGTGCAGGCCTAAGGAGGATGAATATTGAAACAAGGACAAGTACGGCGTGAGTCATTTAATTCCACAGTTTACATGACCCTATATAATAATTATTTATGCGGCTACAAGTAATATTTTATATCTATTGAAATATGCATGAATGCAGTATATACTGGCAAAAAAGTTTTAATTGAAGCCTTTAGTGTTGAGATGAAGACAAGCAAGGACTTGACAGGTCATGGTAAGATTTGAGTCATCTGGGAGTTTTCAAGAACAGCTTTGAGCCTCACATCTATTTTATTAATAAGTGAAAATATGTGGATGCATAGAAAAACATCATCAGTCATTCACATACAGGTTTTAGGAATGTTTCCTTCAACTTTAAATATAACACATAAGATTTTTCCACACCTGTGCATTTTAATACCAGGCAAATCAGATTCTGTGTTGTTTCCCCCCTTTGGAACATGTGACGTTATTGTAACCACACTGAGAACCTTCAGAGGAGATGGTCTCAGTCAGAACACAAAGGTGTCAGTTAAATATGACTGCTGTAACCGATTGGACCTGTTGCTGAAGATGTAGTGGTCATATAAACCCCCCATAGAAATATCCACCATTCCAGAACACAGGACCTGCTTTGTGTATTTACAGTTTTTTTCTGGACACATCTGACCAAAAGGTGAATTGAATGTTCTCACATTTTAGTCTGCTGTGATTTCTAAAATTTTTTTTGTTGTTGCATTAAAAGAAGATGAAACAAGGAGACTACTAATAAAGTTTGCACACTAATAAACTGATTTAGAACAAAGCAAACAGACTATAGGTGTGAGGTCTTAAATCTGAGCTCTCTGGCTTCAGTTGTTTTCAGTCCTGGAATCTGATGATCAGAAACTCGTCTTCTAGTAGTCGATGGTTCATCTGCACCCTCCTCTCACAATCATGAAATCTTACCATCGGACCTGACCAGGCCTGAGACGGGGGATTTCCCATCCAAAGCCTCTGTGCTGTTTGTCAGGATGGCCAAATAAGGTAGTGTTTGGCCTGATAATTATCCAGTGTGTCTGTGAAGAATGCTCACACACACACACACTGAGAGGCAGATAAAGACAGACGGACCGTCGACATGTACTGCATAGCACTTGAAAGGAAGGAAGAAACGTGCTGTGTTTGAAACCCAAGCAGTGATGCAGAAAGTGGGGCCAAGCTATGTTTGGTGCTAAGCTAGGATGTTTATTGATTTGTGTACGGTCTCTGTGAACTTTATTTGAGGTGAAAACAGGCCATGCATAGCCATCTCAACTGTGTATATGGGTAAGCACAGGGCTGAATCTTCTGGGGGTGGGGCTCTTAACTGGTCTGATTGTTGTGTGTGTCTAATCACATTAGCAGGTGTGTCTCAGCTGTTGAGGTGATTTAGTGTGTGGCGAGCGCCCTTTGACTGCTTTCACCCCAGTTTTTTCCTCTCACCCCTTCACATAATAAGACGTTCTTTTACCTGTCCTAAATTGGCAGGCTTACAGCGCACAGAGCAGCTGTACACATAGCAGTACTATGCATAGATTTGTATTGGGAGCCGGGCAGATGTCACCTGTTTTTTCCCAGTGTGGAAATCCCCAGCTCCCCGGGCCCTGCTGGGCAATGTAATGACTCACTCATAATTTCAAGTGTGTGTTTGTCTGTGTGCGGTTGTGCAGTGTTTGAGTGCAAGTAGTGTTTTTATGGATGCATACTGTGTGTGTATGTTTATAAGTTTAGAGAGGAGATACGCTTTTCCGGTGCGTGTGTATGTGTGTAGGTATTCTAATTTTTGAGACACTTTGTTTTAGGCAATTAGGACACACGTACACGCAGCAAGTTTAAACAAGTCTCATTTTTCATAAATGCTTTGTTCAGGACCTGGAAACAAGCTAACAATACAAATGAGCACAGTCCTATAATAGGCTTTTGTATATCTCTTTATCTCTGTGTGTGTGTGTGTGTGTGTGTGTGTGTGTGGTGGCTGTGTCGGACCTGTGTGACCTTTGACATTTACAGTTGTTTCCCTTTGACCCTATTAACAGCTACACCTCCTTACTTCACCTCACAGCCACCTTCTCTTTTTCCCTCCCTTTAGTGACAACATTCAAAGAATGCCTCCAGCATCACCATAAAGCATTTTTTTTCTTGCTTTTGTGGCATTCACATTTACATCTTGTCCCTCACGCCTCTCTTCAGGATCAGTCCATCTTTCTGTCTCGGCTCGGTGTGCATTTCACTTTTCATTCCACGTCTCTAACTCTACTTCCTGTCCTTCTTCTCTCCCTCTCGCATTCCTTTTTCTATTATCAGCAGCACTTTGCCTGCCTGTAAGTGGGAGGCGTATACCGACACAGGTTTGAGCCATTTTCACCTATTCAATTCAACGGCCTCACTTCAGACGCAGCCTAATGACGAACGGAATCAAATTAAATATTTACAATAGGCAGAACGCCCCAGCAAGTAGTCTGCATGAGCACAAAGAAAAAAAAGGTGACTAGCCAAGGACAACTCTCTTCCTTTCTTCTCAGTATCTCTTTCACTGTGGTTTTGACATAGTGGCAGTGACATGCTGGTACGCACACACACAAGCAAACACACACACACGCACACGGAAAGAGATGTTTTTTAGGCTACGGTATAACTACAAATACACACACACACACACGGTCAGATATCAGGGTAGAGACACAGACATGTATGCTAAGGCCATTGACACAAAGACACACACACACACACACACGCAAGATAATATACACAAGTTGCTGGCACTCTGATATGTGCTGGTGAATTGATCCAACTCTTTTATCTGCTAAATAACTTACCATCGATTGAGCGAGAGGAGGCGGCGGTGGAGCGGGAGGAAGAGGAGGGAGGGAGACATGGATGTGCAGAGAGAATTAAAGCTTACCAATATCCAGGAGCTGTCCGCGCTGTCACCATGTCACCGGCAGCTCAGAGAGGAGAGTGGAGCAGGATAAAAACAGATGGAAGTCAGGAAGGGACGTCTGCAGGCGTACATGGATAAAGATTTGGGTTTTGCACCAATATTCCTATTATGAATGAATATACGTGTAGATTGAATCATTTCACACGCCGACTGAAGGCCTCCAGCGCCTTGCCGTTATGAGCTTGGACTCTAACAGGTATTATCTATTTCTTATCATTTGACGGAGCCTGAGGTAAAGCGTAATACTGGCCCCTCTTCCTCGGCCTCAGGGGAGCCCGCTCTGCGCCCATAGAGGGTTCAGAGGCTAATTGGATATATCACTGGGAAAAACATTTAAAATCCCAAATCAATACCTGCCTCTTTAATGCTTTTCCTGAAGAAGTGCTCCTCTCTATTGCTGCTGACCCTCCTCTCTCTCCCCACCCATACACTGTCTCCTGTACAATCCCTCACTGCCTATAGGGGCCAAGGGATACGTGTAGGGGTCAATGAGCTAAGGGCTACTGGGGGCCAAAACTGAGTGAGCCCCACGGGGGTCTTAGAATTTAATGGTGGATGGTGATGTACATGTAAAGGCTGATGGGAAATAATATCTAATTCTTGTACAGAGGAGAACAACGCATGAAGCAGCACATAAAGGACTGAACAGCAGCAACAGGCAGGACGTGTTATAATTAACTCCACGTCTTTATCTCTGTGTATTCCTTTAAATTCTTACAAGTGCATGTTTGACTCTGCTTGTAAGTGTGTGTTAGAGCAGGGTTGAAATACAATTATTGCGTCCATGTGAGGAGAAAAACCAAGTTAGTCTCATAAGGGTTTCCCATAGGAACACATCCTTTGCTTGAGGACATGTGCGTGCGCCTGAGTAGTCGGTTATGGTCAGGGTTAAAGGCTGACTGAACACACATACTCTTAGCAACACCCACATCGTTTTAATCTCGACATACCTGCAAATAATGCTGTGTTTTAATATTAATAATCACTTTCGTACTCATTTAACTTAATCCATTTGTTCATAAATGCCTCATAACCCAATTGATGTTGCTAATCAGGCAACAATAGCAGCGACCTGAGGACAAAATAAAAACAAAATGTGAAGTAGGCATATCCATCAGTTTGTTTGGAGTGAATAAACCCGGTTGTGTTATGTTGGCAGAAGATAGTGGTGTAGTTATGTTATACACAGCTGGAATAAACAGAATGGAAACAATAGAAGTCACATTTTGTTGCTGTTCTCCATGTAAAGTCAACGCAGTGTTTTTATCACGGATGAGGCTGAGGAGTAATTTGGTCCCTTCATCAGTAAACATACCTGTTGCTAATGCAAGCCATGTTTTTATTTGTTAATGGGAATATCGTCCTTGTCTTCTTTGTCATTATAGACGGGATTAGGAAGGAGCACATCAGAGGGACGGCTGAGGTTGGACGGTTTTGGGGACAAAGTGAGAGAGGTCATATTAAGATGGTTTGGACATGTGCAGAGGAGGGATAGTAAATATATTGGTAGAAGGATGATGCAGATGGAGATACTAGGCAGGAGGCAAAGAAGAAAAAAAACAAACAGGAGATTTATGGATGTAATGAAGGAGGATGTGTATGCTGTTGGTGTGAAAGAAGAAGATACAGAGGACAGGGTCAGATGGAGGAAGATGATTTGCTGTGGTGACTCCTAAAGGAAGCGGCTGAAAGACAGAATACTAGTATTGATAGTAGAAATAGTAGTCTTTATCATCAGTTTTATCTCCTTTATTTTCTTTTTTGTCTTCTTAATCATTATCGTCTTTGTCGTCTTCATCCTCTTTGTCTTGTTCTTGTTCATCCTCCTCTACAAGAGTTAATTAGTTTGTATGTTAGTTGACTGTTCATTGTCAAAACTTATTTGAAAGAAGTATTTCCATCTTGTAATGAACAGATAAATTCTTTCGAAATATAAAACACTGAATCAGGTTTTAAAATGTTTTCCATTTTTTCCCCCATTTCCATCGACTTTTTATAATTCAGTACTTCAAATGTGCATAAAAAATACTGGTGAAAAGACACCTATAGTTGTTTCAGTTCCACTCCAGATTTAATAAATGCCCAATGTTTCTTTTTTTTTCAGCTTTAGCACCAGACTGTCTGTATGTAGTGTCTAATATCTGTATGTACTATGTCTGACTCTGTATTTCTTCATAATACTAATTTCATGCTAGTTTTTCATTTATTTCTCTATAAAGACCTCTCCCATTATGACTCCCATTGCGCATTTTTCAATTTCTATCCTTAGACTCATTTGAAAGTTCTGGGCCTTGGGGTGTTGTGTTCCCAAATAGAGTCCCAACGAGTTCTGCTGGGTCTTTTTGAAACACTGCAAACTCTCTTTGTTACAGCTCCACTGCTGCCTGGAGTGATGGCAAGCTGTTGCTAAATGTTCCAGTAGCGATCAGTAGCAGGTTTGGATTGGAGAGGCTGCACAGATAAAATCATTATTTGCGTGTTCTGTTTGTTTTTACTGCCAGTGATCAAATCTTTTACTGAATTCAGGATGTTGGAGCTCAGAAGAAGAACCCCTGGTGTGTCCTGCCCTTATTTTCAGTGTGGTGTTAGTTTGTCTGTGCATTCATGTATGCATTTTTATACAGTGTGTGTGTCGGAGCGTTGGGGATCAGTATTTCGTCCTGCCAGCATTATTGCCTTTGACATAGTTTCATTTCCAGAAAAACAGGAAGCAGAGATGGTTGTCTTGCACTTCTGTCCCAGAGGCTGTAGTTAACGTGACCCTGGATGTGCATTGATTTACTTGTGTGAAATGTTCGTGTATTTTTGCCTCAGTATATGGTCGGTGTGTGTCTGAACAGGGACATACATGACACTCAGTCCTTTTTTCAACTGCTCCAGAGACAGTAGAACAGTCGACCACTTTATTGTATTGTTCTACGATGTCTTTCTGACTTTGTAGAACGTTGCTTCGGGTCGTGAACCAGAGTGTCCAGTCACTCATGGTCAAGAAGTGGAAGTGGGACATTGTGATCAGCCCCGATTCTGCACGAACGTGTTACATCTGACACTCTGTTTTCATTGGAGTTTGTCCGTGCTCCGCTTACAGTTTCACCCCCCCATCCCTCTTCCATTCCTTTTCCCTCCCCCATCAACCTGCCTCCTCCACTTTCTCCCTCTCCCCTTCCCACTCCTTCCTTCCTCTGTTTGCTTTTGCTCCCTTGATTCACTTTCAGTGCCAACTTCGACCCTTTCTTTGTCAAATTACTCTCCCTCACTCACTTTACAATGTCTGCTTGACTGCAAGAAAGAGGACTGGGAAAACAAGGAGGTTGTATACCTTTCTTCAACTAAACAGAGCAATTTAAGCTGTGAGTTGCACTTTGTGACATTGCTATGGCCACTTGTCTTCTAAGAGTATTCCAAGAATAAAAAAAATCAGGCAGGAAGTTGAAGATGATGTTTTTGTTAGCTGATAATATTTGAGTTTTTACTACCCAACCTTAAGTTTTACTGTCTACTCAGTTTATACAAACATTTCTTGCTAAATTTATATTAATTAAAGCAGGAATTCAGTTCAACTGTCCCATTCAGCAATCGGGGAAATCAGTTCAACTCTGTCTAACTTTCTTCCTATCCCTGTGCTTTCTCTTGAACTTTTAGTCTTCACCCATAGCTGTCAAACCTACTGATGAAATGCAGGAAAGTTTAGGCATATTCTCCAGAGGCATGACGAAGGTTATTCTTGTGAAATCACTAACTAGAAGACATGTCTGGTTGAAGGCAGGTTGATGGAGAAAAAAAAGAAAAACAAAACTTAATCAAGAATTAAATTCTGCAGACATTTCGGTCAGTGTTTTATATCTTTTGAAAATAGTTTCACTTCATACTTTGTAGTGTGCATTGGAGCATGGGCCATAACGAAAGTCTGAACTGGAGAGATGGCTGCATTTTGAATGTTATTATCATTTCTGATGTAATTTGGCAGCTACATATACACACTCAAACGAAGACGGCCATATAGTCACCATGTTTTGCATCCTATTGAGTTTATCTATAGGTAGATCTTAGGTGTGTGTGTGTCTGTCTGTGTGTGTGTGTGTGTGTGTGTGTGTGTGTGTGTTCAGACTGGACAGGTTCTCTGGAGTGTGACTGATATATGGAGACACAATCCATACAGTTGGAAAAAGCCCGTGATTGACATGATAACCCTTCGCCATTCCCCCTGAGGGAACCAGATGTTTACCCTGTTGTGTTTGTTTAAGATACTCTCCTTCAGGATGACGAATTTCTACATGTCAACAAACAGAGATGTCAGCTGTAGAGTCTGAGAAGTAAGCAGGCGACAGCATGATAGTACACTGTGTTATTAGGTGTGTCCAGCATGAAAAGCAAATTCATATTGAAAGTGCAGGGTTTCAGTTTGGACAAAAACAAAGAAAAGTATACTATTTAGAAGAAAGGAGGAAGACTTTCTCCAAAGAGGAACCTTCAAAATAGACCCTCAACTTCTCTAAACCGCCCTTGTACACAGAAACTTGTCCTTTTTTTTTTTTCCTTCATATTTTTACTTCTGGCTCCAGGAGTTTCCCAATAACCAACAGTCAAATGAAAATAAAGTTCTTCTGGTGTCTATGGAAACAGCCCTTTACTGTTGTCCCAGATGTACTTGTTTGCATCTATCTTACATTACAAATAATTTGTCTACGTCTAATACATAAATAGCCTAACCAATCCGAAAACTTTGCATTTACTATTCAAATAAGAAACTGTAGCCTGAATGTTAATGTTGTCTCTTAAAGTGTTAATTTCATACTCAACCATAAATCAAATCCATTTTGGGCAGATGAAGTCACATTTGCAGTAGGTATTTATTTGTGAGATAAACATTACAGAATAGAAGCGTTACACAATAATCACTATGAAAACAGATGCACACATATGGGGAAATGCTGTGTGGTTATTGTGTGGTTGCTCAACATCAGGTCCATGTTATGGCACAAAGGACAGCTGGCTACACAATAACAAGTGGATAAAATACTCCCTATTAAGATAGCATGACGTTAATACCACCAGAATTCTTACACTATCCATCTCTCTGGTAGACAGACGCACACACATAGCATTGCATGCACGTCCACACACACTTATTTCACAATCTTTCCAGCCCTCCATTTCAAATCATCTGCCAGATGCCCCCACTCCAACTGCTGTTAATCATATTATCTGGAATCCCTAGCACTTAAATCCATAACTGCTGTGTGTATTAATCGCAGGGAATCTCGTTATCATGTCTATATTAATTAAAGCCATCTGCCAGGGATGAGGTGAGGGTGGGGGTAAGGGGGAGACTGAGCGGCGGGGTAGGGCACATCATGCTGTTGTATGTATGACGGCATTCAGGTGGATGTTTGGGAAAATAATCGATTGGCATCTTGGATAATTTCACACCGGGTTGAAACTTCCTTAAACTCCGACTACAGATGATGATGGCGGAAGCAGATCTATCGTATGTTCATCTCCAGGAGCTCTAACGTGACTTGACAAGCACTTCCTGGTTCAGTGTCACAGCAATCCTCTTTAGCTGGTGATCATATATCCATCTGTCTCTGCTGTCAGGCTGCATTATTCATTCACGTCATGAGCACATGCACGTGGAGGCTTTAACTTTCTGTGTGTCGTCCTGTGGAAGCGAATAGAATCAGGCGTTCAGAAGCGAGCCGTATCAATGAAGGAAATGAGGGAACCTGACGTCTTCAATGCGCTACGTTTCAATCGTTAGCTCCCAACCACCACCACCACCACCACACAGGAGGCTGTTTGACTGCCCGTAAGTCACGGCGCTAAAGCATCTCGTCTCTGCTCATGAAGAGGTTGCCCTGGAGGAGAGAAGCAGCAAGCGCTGGAGTGAAGTTCAAAACAAAATAATATTGAACTCAGCATTATTCAGAAAAGGAAATGCCGTTAAGTTTCGATATGTTGCCTTTTCCACAGTAAGGTATGGCTCCCAGGCATACAGATAGTCAAAGAGAGAGGTGGAGTTACTGTGGGTAGATAGACGATGGAAAAGGCATGTTAGTGGGAAGAATAAAGGAGCAGAGCAGTGTACTGTATATAGCCTCCCACATCTATCCATCTATTGCTTTTGCCAGCCCCTCCCTCTCTCTGTTCACACCCTTCCTTCATCTCTGAAACTTCAAGGCTCTGTGGAGGGAAAACATGTCAGTAACTGGGGGCGTAATCCTGGGCGGCCAGTGCTTTTCGCTCAAACACGCACAACAAATACACGCTATTGCGCACACGAGGCCTCGTCTGAATGACAGCTGATCAGGAGTGCCTGCCAGCGCCCTCGTCTTCTCCTCTGCACCCCCCTGCTTCTCATCTCAGCACTCATCTGATTTGATCCATTAGCATTCTTTTCTCTGTGTTGTTCGTGCTACTGTCAGCCTCAGTGGCACAGCCTCAGTCTGAAGCAGTTGAACTGTCGCCTGGGGGGCCTCACCTGAGAGGGGTTGACAGCTGCCTGCATAATCAGCCCTCTGCCGGGATCCTGATAGGCCAGGACCAGGGTGCAGTTT
>JAPQRQ010000026.1:14959250-14991931 GCA_037367365.1 Apogon talboti | reverse complement strand
GGGGGAGCTTTATGATTGGAGATGGGCGGGGTGGGGATTTTTTCAAAGATGAGAATAGTGGGGGTCTTTGAGGGCTGCATGGGAAAGAGGAGGAAGGAAATAGGATGAGGACAGGAACTAGGGAAGGGGGCCCGATGTTGGATTTTGTCAAAATACGAGTCACAGCTGATGACATATGACATTAACCGACATGATTAGACTGTATTTTCAGTACAGCGTTAACTTCCCAGATATTTAAATCAATTCAAGTGTAAGACATGCTTGGCAAGAGGAAGAAGAAGTGATTTTGTACATTTGGTTTTTCTGTAGAAAAGCAACCGAAAACTGTGAAATACTGGAATATTGAGCAACAACGAAAGGATGATGATAATCTAATGAATCGAATCGAATGAATAATCAAGAGCGGTGAAAAGAGAAAGAAGAAATATATTTGAAACAGAAGCGACTCCAAATGGACATCTGCATATTTATTTACCTTTTGTGCAGCTCACAGACGTGTTGTTTGAGACGTTTTACATTCAGACTGTGAGCATGAAAATCACAGAGATCCCTTTCCCCATCGCTCGAATCGTCTTCGGGAATTGGACCTGGAAATCACCTAGCACATAATAATTAAATTACAGGACCTCCTCCAGTAAAACTAATCCACTTCAAATGGTGCTTCAGATCCCGCTTGTCCTGCCCTTGACCCCCGACCCTGACACCTGGTTCAGAGCAGGGAAAGGCTCCTGCGGTGGAGTCCTAAAATAGATCTGTCACATTTCACATCCCAGTGTTGCTGTCCCCTCCCCTGGCCCCCACCCTGATCCAGACAACAGCTCCTCTGTTAGCTGCTGTTTGCTCTAGAGAGAGAGAGAGAGAGTGAGAGCGAGCACCCTCAGCCCATGCAGGCCCACCCTAAACCTCTTTTTCTGTTTCTTCAGACGCTCTACCTCTGTCCACTTCTCCCCAACTTCTCGTCTCTCTCTCTTCCGCCTTTGCCTGTGCCATTCCTCATTTCTCCTTTCTTCTCCCCACCTTCATGCTTTCTTCAGTTTTTCCTGTGCAATCTTTTAGTGTTTGCAATCCGTATCATCCGTACTAGCTTTTGCTCCACTATTACTCTCCCGTGAGATCAATTTACCTGCGTGTGGCCGAGTCTTTTCCTCACACAGGACTCCTCCGTATGCGACTGTTATGGAGTCTTCTCCTCCTCTGTCTTCTCCGCTGTCATTCACTTGGCTCTTCATCTTTAGCGCTAAGCCTTCCAGAGCTTCTGCTAACTTTCTGCCTCCCGACTCATTTCAAATTCAATTAAACCTCCGGAGATTCAACTAACTTTTAAAAGGATAGGGGCATATCTCTGTGTCTCTTTCATTCACTGTAACTTTATGGGTTGTTCTTCGTTTTCTCTCTTCCCATCTTTCCTCCATTCCTCTGTCGCCCTCTTTATTTTTTCCCCTGGCATGAAACATTATTACCTTAAATCGCTCATTTCGCTGTTTTTCAGCCTTCGCTCCCACCCTCCCTGCAGCTGTCTAAATGGTCAGTGTTGTCCAGGTACATGTTATTCTTGGTGGAGGACAGAAGTAGGGCACGGAGCTGTACTCTGTGGGAACAGAACTTAACAAACCTTTCTGAGAGAGGGGAGGGGATTTCTCCAAAACAAACCTCATCAGTCTTCCACCAATCTTTTCTTAACCCGACCAAGAGGTGATATTTCCCAAACCAAGTCGCAGTCCACAGAGCTGGATATCCTATCATACATATTGCATCAATGTGTAGACATGCAGTAAATCCAAGGTAAATACAGGTGACTTAAGTTGAGGCCTGTGCATGCCAGTTTCCAGAACAAACCCAGGGCAGGTCTCTGGCTCTGGGCAAAGCAAACATGTACAAGGGGTTGGCTTTGAAACATAACCTATCCTCTGATTGTGTTGCCGTGGTTAGCGCGCTGCTGGCCTTTGTGCTCCTTTGTTTTACTTTCATTTCACAAAAAGACATTTGGAAGACCGCAACTTGTCCAAGATGACATTGTGGTGATGCACTTTACAGCCATCGCCGGCCACAAACTTGTGATGGATTGTCTCGCAGATCTCGTCTTCCTCTTCTGATCTGTAATTGGTGGATTAAAAATGACTTGTTTGTATGGCCGTAATGAGATTGTGGTGGGTAAATGAGAACGTATGCTTTTGTTTTCAGTCAGAGCCAAGCTGTATAAACACAAACATTGTTACAGTTTAATGGCTGCTAAGTGACTTGGTCCATGATTGATGTGTGACTGTAATGCCAGTCAATGGCCCGTATAAAGAGAATTGGAATATATTTAATAGTATTTGATTCAATGCAATACCACAGAGTTGGTCATAAAACTACACTGAACATGCAAATGCAAGGTCTGATAATGAAGACTTAATTGTCTGAATTATTTATTGATTATAAATGGCTGCTTTGTAATTTATACTCATGAAAACCTGTTTCATTTACAAATCAGAGCTGGTCATGCTAGCAACTTCCTTCTTTATTGTTAGATTCAATCTTAGTAGTTAGATCTCTTTTTCTCTCTCTCTCTCTCTCTCTCTCTCTCTCTCTCTCACACTCTCACTTTCTCTCATATATTCTGTGTGTGTGTGAGTGTCTGTGTGTGTGTGTGTTACTACAGTATATGCATCTCTGTGCCACAGTGTGAATCTTTGGGTCGTGTCCCAGCTTGCATCCCTGCACAGTAAATCATGGCCAGAGTTTTTAACGTCTTCTCCAGTGTGCCTGGGAGAGTCATTAA
The DNA here is from genome assembly GCA_037367365.1 of Apogon talboti. Classification (NCBI taxonomy): domain Eukaryota; kingdom Metazoa; phylum Chordata; class Actinopteri; order Kurtiformes; family Apogonidae; genus Apogon; species Apogon talboti. Next base: position 14,989,170 of record JAPQRQ010000026.1, on the reverse strand, counting down.
CACACACTACAATTACAGAACGGTCCCAAGCAACCATACTTACTGTGTGTGTACATGCCCCCTTGTGTGTATATGTATGTTGCTTAGACTTGGCCCTTGTATGTTCAGGTGCTGCCAGTGGTTTTAGTTAAAACAGTGTTATAAAACCCAAACCTCTTAGATCCACTCAGCCTATATTAGCCATACCTCATACTGTGTAGGCATCCACTCTTAAACATACATTTGACTGCCATTTAATTTTGTGCTGGACTATCATTTCCATAGGATCATATCCATATACTATTATTAGTCGGGACCCTCAAGGGATTATTCTAGAGGTTACCCTCTGGTAAAGGCTGGAGGGCAATAGCCCTGCCTCCAAGCTGACATGGTTATTGGAGCAGCAATAGCACCATGGGGATCTATCTCGCCGGGAATAGAGACCAGAAGAGGTCCAACGTCTTTCACAGTCAGATCCAGCAACTGCTGCATAAAAGGTCAGCCCATCTGTCACTACGCCCATCATACTTTACACAATTTACACCAGCTCTAAATGGCCCTACATCCTTTCTCTGTCCACGCTGTCTCTGTCATGTTCCAGTCTGTGTTCGTCACTTGCTGATGGCCAATGTGTGTCTCTGTGTATACACATGCTCAGGAGGCCAGTTTCTTCTATTTGTTCACCAGCTGGAAGCGTGTTACTGGCGCACACATTGACATCACAGCTCAAATATTGACCGTCTCCTTCCCCATATGGCCACAAAGAGGAGATCTGCACAGAGACATGTACTGTATGAGTGGGAGGGGGTAAAAAAAAAAAGACAGAGTGGGGGTGGTAAAGATAAAGGCACATTAATATGAGCACAATGCAGAGAAGTTCAAAGGCCACTGGTGAGAGGTATGAGGTGTTCAGGAAACCAGCTGAGGACAAACTAAAGGAATGAAGCATCCCATCTTTAGGGCCGTGTGAAACAACAAAAGGTCAAAGATCACAATGTGAACGTGGTTACATAAATCTTGTTACCATGTGATGTCTTTCTGTTGTTGAATTTAACAGTAGACTCATAATGTAGTCCTAAAGAGTTAAACATCCAACTGCACTGAACCTTAAAGGAGCAGCTTGCTTGAAAAGTAGTTTATCATTTGTGGATTTGACAGGAGTTACTTTTTGTGTCTTTTGTTCGCTGTCATTTGTGTAAAAGGCTCAACAAAAACATTTTAGCTTTGGCATACTGAGCTGATGCTTCTGTTTGGGCTTAAATTGGAACAGTATGAGCTCCTGAAGGGTTAAGTGATACAGTTCTGGGGCCGTGCAGCCCTAAGGCTGGGCATAGGGCCAGCTCCACTCATAAACATGGAAGACTTCAGTGTGTGTGTGTGTGTGCATGCATTTATGTGCATGTGTCTGTCTGTGCCAGGGACAGCCCAGTGACTCACAGAGTACAACCCTGCCCCCTTGGCGAAAGAAGAGCAAAGTTTTAAAGAGACACTGGATCTTAGAGGAGTGAAGGAGAGCAGTGCGGTCTAAAGTACAAGAGGAGGCGCTGTAGAGTGTGTGTTTTTCCTCTCAGCTCAAATCTCTGGTGGATGATCACACAGTGCTCATATCCTGTGGAAAGATGTCAGTCCTCTGCCACAAGCCCTGCTGGGAAACTAAGGGGCCACTGTATGTCACACTTAAACTCCCATAAATGCACTCACTTTGAGCAGATCTACTTCAAATAACAACACAAAATGTGAAATAGAAAGTATCAGTGTGTGTTTTTGTGGACGCAGACAAAAGGAATAACCTCATAAGTCACTAACATCACTGACCTGCACACACTTTTTACTTTTACAGACAATCCCTTAAAATACAGTCTCTTTTTATTTACTCTTTTAGGCTCCATCCAGTATCTTTTTCCGTGATACACAGTCACCCTTTCTCTCTCTGTTTCATACACACACACACACACACACACACACACACACACTCACGCAAACAGGCGTTGGGCCAGCTGAGTCACGTCTTACTGGCGTGGAGTGTGATTGCAGCTCACACTTACATAACCTCTGTCTCCACACCACTGTCATTAAAGCAGCTCAGCAGAACGGGCGAAAACAATTCTTTTAAGCACTCTGCAGCCAAGACAGCCTCAGGACTCACCTTCTCAATGGACTGTTTGTATATATGTGTGTGCTCGTGTGCCAGAAAGGCCATGAAGTGAGCCCTGCTCTGTTTACGTGCATTTCTGAAACTTCTTTTTTTTATTATTATTTTTTATCTTAACATCTGAACTCTGAGTTATCTGAGCGAGTAATGAGAGAGTTAAGTTTCTCTGCTCTTCTTTGGACAGAGGGAGTCGACATTCTGGCAGCCCTTAATGTGTGTCTGTGTGAGTGTGTGCGTGGAGAGAGAGAGAGCCTACATTTTGGCAGGCTCCAGTTTATACAGATGGAGCAGCTCTCGTAGGATAAACCACAGAAAATTCCTCCCACTGTCCAAGTTAGCACTTCTTAGGGAGAGAGCCATGCACTCTCCCCCCCCCTCGGTCCCTCATTGCAACCTTCCACACCTAGCCTCTCCTTCTCACTGCTGCCCCTTATGAACCCCTCCAACTCTTCTCCCACCGTCTCCCTGTACACACTGGCAGTCTCTGGAGAAAAGCGAGCAGGCCAAGCTAATCGAGTTTGGACGGGCCCGAGCACTTTCCCCGACTCTTCCTGAATATGAGGAGAGCCAGACCAGAGCAATTGCACTGGAAGCATTTGGTGGACCGCATGGCAAATTAAACAGTGACAGATTCTCTTCTCTTCATCTTTATGTACCACCGCTTATGTACCATCCATCAAACACTTCTAATAATGACAAGCCTCTCTGAAGTCTGGAGAAGTAATTATGTTAACACTTGATCTTCACTACAGTGACCAGAATCATGACAAATGTTTTTTCAGTGTAATGACACATCCACTGCTTTTCCGTTTAACCTCAGCTACCTCTCTACCAGGCCAACCGCTTACCTCATGTGGCTGGTGTCATGGCTCATTCACTGCGTACAAATGCTGCCGTGAAATATAATATCATTATATTCCTGATAGATTATATTCCTTTTCACTGGATTCAGGGTCCAAATCGGCAGTATGAGTAACTTGGGGCCTTGGTGTTAGCAGGGAATTTATGTTTTCCCTTGACTGTAACAGGCTATTTGCAATAATCTAGTTCCCAAAGTAAAGTGATTTGAGTTTTCCTGTAATAAACGAAAAAAGGATTAGATTTGGACTTGTCTACGCTAACAGTCGTTTGGGGTAAACTAATGTCAAGGTAAACAAATGTTAAGTGGAAAAGAGTTTCCACATAACACACACAAAGACACAGACATGAAGCCAAAAATGATTTCAAGGAGATGCTGCTTTCGTTCCTATCACAAATGACCCAATTCCTCGCCAGCAGTGTTTTCACTGGGCTCCAGCATGTGTTTACCAGTGGCAGACTGCCTCCCTATTAAAGCTGCCATTCCCCTGAGGCCACAGCACGCATTATTAAGACACAGGATATGGACTCTGACCATGGCGTCCTAGCTCTGCCTGTAGCCACATGGTTCCTACCTGTAAACCTGCTTATATACACTCATTTTTCTGTCTGCCTGGCTGCATGCCTACTTTCTGCTAATTGCTGCCTGCTTCTTTCTTTTGTTCTTTCTTTTTTCTGATTGTGTCTTGCTGTGTGTATGTGTAGAGGCTATTGCTTAAGTTTTTTCTTACTGGCATGGTTGATCAGTACTTTTGACTATTCATTTCACAAGTTGAGGAAGATGAATCACTGCTGCACGAGTCTGTATGATACAGGAAAGAAAAACTGGGGGTGTAGTTTTCTGAGTTCACTCAGTCCACTGCCTAGCTGTTATCATTTGTGAAATAATATGATCTGCAAATTAATTCCTCACCCATCTCACTGCTGCATTGCATTAAGAAGATGGAAAAATCAACTAAGCAATACTAACGTATTTGGAAAAATATTACATGCAACAAAATGAGAGAGCGGAGTTGAAAAAAGAAGATTAGTTAGGCTTTAGCATTTGCTGAAAGTAGACCATAGGGACAGACCATTCAACACCCTGCTGCAATATGCTATCTAAAAAGTGTACCACTTGCCCGATAAGACACTAAAGAAGTGTAATGCACTCATAATGAATGCAGTTAAAGAAATCCCCCACCCAGCCTGGATGCTTTTTCTGGCTCCCCCACCCGCCACCCTCCTACCCCGAGGCCAAAGCTCCCCAGCTCCCCAGAATGGAGTCATTAGCTGGGTGCTAATGGTTTCAGACTTTCTAATTGAATGGGAGCCCATTGATCTGTAGGTAGAGAGAAATGGTTCTTTTCATTGCCTCAATATGGGTCTGCAAAGCATTTGTCTCCATTCAAAATTTAAGGGGATGCACCGCAGAGGTGTAAGGTAGAAGAAGCCATGGGTGCACAGCACCTGCATGTAAACACACACGTATGTGCAAAAACAAAAATCTCACACAGTGTCAGCTCAGTGTCTGTTCACATCCACTCAGACACAGTCATGCACACACACATGTAGAATTGTTCTCCTCTTTGTAGCCTTAAGGGCTCCCACTCTAAGACTAGCAGACTTTAATCTGTGTTCGCTCACAGAGTTATCCTGGTGGGAGACTATGCTCCTCACATCTTTTTAAACACTGCAACAACAAGGGGTTGCCTGGGGCAGCTGGGGTCAGGGAGGCAGCTTAGTAGAGATGTCAACTGCTGAGCAGTCTCTGCGCACGTTGGAGGTTGAAGTGCATAGGGGTGAAACGTAATACAGATAAAGCAGTATGGGAGATACTCCGCTGGTTTATCCTCCATTTACATTGAGTGCACACAGTCCCACTGTGTGTTTTATCTTATTTTACTGATAACTGCTTCGTTTTGTATGTGTTGTCGGTAACTTTGCTCCTTTGAAATGACTTGGATAATTCAGATAAATACACAAAAGGGAGTGGTAAAAACTACAGAAATAATTTAACTGATGACTTGTAATTAGTCATTTTCCATTGAGCACATATTAGCAGTATGGATAAACTTATGTATATGGTAATTAACAGACTTATAATGATGAGACTAACAGGCTGCCATTGACAACCTGTGGTAAAAATCTCTGAGTAGCAAAAATAATTAAGATTGTCTTGTGAAAAATGAATATTAGGTAAGTGTCTGTATTCAATAATATGTTTTTGTCTTCAGTTTACTTAAACTCAGTGATCTTGCTTCTGTTTGCAGCCATGCAACGTAGTCAGTTTTTATTTAAATATGCGTACTGTATTCTTACAAACTAACGTTTATATTGAAATTGGTAGCTGTGTGTGTGTTTAAGAGACAAAAGCCAGCTGGTTCTGGTTATCAAGCTGGAATTCACTGTAAAAATTACAACATTTTTTTTCTTTTTTCCCCAGTCTTTTACCCCAAACCACACACACACACACACACACACACACACACACACATACATACAACCCATAATTATCCAGCTCTGTTGCGTCTCTCTCAGGAAGAGGCTCTAGCTGTAGCTACTTCTGGAGAATATGTATTTAACAGAATGATAGAAAAACAAATAGACTCACACTCACCCTAGCGTCTACAGACACCAACGGTCACTGATATGAATTCAAAACTAATTCTTACACTTAAGTTTATGGAGGACAGCTCTGTCTGGGTAATAAAACGTCTACGTCATGGCCTTCAGTGCGTGTCCATTTTAAAGACAGCTCTTATGAGCTGAGTGACATCACGTCTGGGAGGGATCTATAATAACATCTCTCCCTCTGCAGATGATCTCTAGATAAGTAGTGTGAGTATGTGTGTATTTGATTTTTGTGTATAATATCCTATAACTGAGTGCTGCTGATTGGTGTATTTACGTGTCTGTGTACGTCTCTGTGATTTGGTGCTGTGTTTGTTTATGTTGGAGGGTAACTGACATAAAGTGGCGTGGCTACTGAGGTGAGCACAGATTGAGAAAGGAGTCGGTAGCAGAAACACTGGAGGTCTGGTCTAGACTTCATAATGAAACTGTGGTTTTTTGGGGTACAAGATTGCATCTGTGTGAAAACTATCTTAACCTCTGTGTAGATCGCAGATAATCAATCTGAAGAGCCCACTCTGATGTTGACCATTTGTAGCAACGCATAACTGCCTATAAGAAATTATAAGAGAGCTTTTGTATGTGTATTCTTATGTGGCAAACTTTCACCTATGCTGGAGTCTTGCATCTGGTAGCCATTTTGTGCCAGCTGCACAGCGAATTTTCCAGAGAGGTAAACCACAGAGGCAGAAGGTGGAGAAACAGCATTGGCCCACCCAGAGGTCGATAACCCACAACAGGCCTGTTTGACACAAACTACTGATAAATACATCTCACCACTGCAATCCTTTTCACTGACAACCACATACAGTATGTATACATAAAACCAGAACACGCATTCCCCTTCCAGTGGCTATAATGGAGGAATTTCACTCAAACAAAACCCAAGTTAAATGCATTTGGAGCATACATCTGATTAGAGTAGCAGATGTAAGACACAGCCTGTCATTTCCTCCTGCATTTTCTCTGGATCACTTTATTACCCTGCAATAGCCAGAGGCAATACCAGCTTGTGATCCAAGTGTGAATTTTGTGTGTATGTGCTTGTGTCGGTGTAGCATGCGTTCATCTCTCCAGCCTCCAAAGTCCACAGTCAATAGCCTACCTGGACTTTGCCAGGCCGCTTGTACAGGGAGGCAAACATAAAAGCCTGCACACTCTGATTCACTGGGAGAAACACTGTCACCTCGTGTCACAAGGACACTGTATCATACTGAATGATTGTAAAGGTGAGGCATGCGTAGTATCAGTCCATGGGGACGAGTGTGGGTGAGGAAGACTGAGATAATGTTAAAATGACAGAGGGAAAGGATATGTAAGACCTGAAAAGTTTTATTGTCCGGAACCTTTTGCTTTAATCCAGTGTTTTGATTGAATGAGCAGTTAAGGCAGCAGAACACACATTAACAGACTGCATTATATAACCAAAAAAAGATGAAGGAAGTCATCACAGAGTTTGGTTTTTTTTTTTTTGTTTTTTTTTTTTTAGAATTCTCACTAAACCAAAACCAATTCTCTGAGAAAAAAAAGAAAAAAAATTTAAGCAAAAATCCAAACATAATCCAAGGATTATCATTGGTTTAACCTTGATTTGATGTTACAGAGTGGCATGAAAATAGACTCTTTCAAAGAATAACCACAATATTGCCTTGGCATGTACAGGACATTCTTTCAGAGGCAGTAAACCTCAGGTCAACGTAGAGAAGTCTGGAAAAATAAGAAAAAGACCGAGAGAGCACAAGAGAAAAACATGAGATATTTAAAAAGTGATGAGAGATACAGAGCGGAATAAGAGACGGAGCGCTAAAGATGACCGAGAGAAAGGGAGATGACATAAACAGGCAGAGTATAACAGAGATAGAGAGTGGTTGAAGGTGAACTGCAGCTCTGGTCTGGCTCTGGGCCTTGCCTCTGTTCTGGAGACTTTCTCCCATCCACAGTGACATGTGGTTTCACGGCCATTACCACACCACATTATAGTGTGATGTGCCATAATGTGAGGCGTCCATATGTACTCCACTCTCTGTTGGCTCCATAAAACACACAGGACCAACTGTTTTTGCTGGTGTCAATGTGTGCTATAGTAACCAATTTTACTCCTTTTGTCCTCGTTTCATCAAATGTAAAACTCAGTCGAACAGCAAATCCAAAGTTAGACAAAGGGCATATAATCTGCAGATGTTCAGACAAACTGTGAATCTGTTTCATAAAAACAGATTATTATATATTTCACAGATTTTGAACCCAGGAAATAACATGAACAACATGAAATTGCAAACAAATTTCATGTTGTTCCGAGCTGTCATTCCCGCTACAGAGGTCACCATCTGCAGATTATTATTCAGTCAAACAGTGCATAATAAATGTCAAACCATTCAATGACAAATATAAACGCTTTCTTGTGAAAGTGAGATCTGAATAGACTACAAGTTCAGCCACAATGATTCCTTTGAATTCTCTATTGTTTTTTTTTTCTGTGTGAGTGTTTTCTGAGCCTATATGTGTGCGTGTGTGTGTTTGTGTGTCCTGGGTTGAGGAACAGAAGGTCTCTGCAGGGCTTGCCTGTGTGGGTGGACTCTGGGATTCACCGTGAAAACAACTGAAAAGCCAAGGACATTTCCTAAATAGGAGCTCACACCATACAATGCAAGGACTGGTCATTTGGTCACTGCTTCTTTGTGTATTTATTCAAGGATATTTGTATGCATGTGTTTATGAATGTGCGCATTCTGTATAATATCAGCATGAGTGTTTTCAGTAGGGGATAAGTGTCTTGTATAGAGAAAAAATATTTGTCGTCTTAAGTTCTGTGCTCTGAATGTTTTAAAAGCATGTAATGCAAGTAAAGCACCTAACCTCTGCCAGCTCAAGCTTCCTATAAAGGCGTCTGTGTGGGCGTGTAAAAATCTACTTATCTGTCTCGGTGAGGATGATTACTTTGTCCGTGCAGAGTGGTTGACAATAAGCCTTCACATTGAGAGCTAGATTGTGTCCTTAGGTCTGATAGTTAGACAGTAGCTGTTGAAACACTCTGCTCTGCAGCCTGAGCTGCAGCCAGATAAGTGGAAGACAAAGACACTATTATATTGTAACGCGTGGCCCAGGGACATTACAACTCATCACAATGCCATTCTACTGGAGACTGCTATAGCAAGGGGCCTGCATAATATCAAGTTGCAGATTCATGCATGTACTGTAACTACAGATTATGTGTCACTGACCTAAATGTGTGATTTATGGGTAGGGTTTAAATGTGGATATGGTTTTCACACAGGGTCCAAGTTTAAGGTTCTGTTGTCAACAGTAGAAGTAGGGTTATTGTAAGTGGCTCTCCTGCCATATTTAAATCATTCAATAGGCAATTTTAATGAAGTTTTTATTGTATTGGAACAGGGTCTAACTTAGTAAAAAGTAGTTGTTTGGACCAGCAGGCCTACAGAGGGCCTGTCTTGTTGGATGTGGTTCTTGTTCTGTTCCTATGACAACCCCTCTGGAACAGCTCACCTTAATGGGCCCCTTGTAGCTACACTGTTTCTGGGCTGTTACAGGTCAGGTCATGTCTGTGTCTGTGCTGTAACTGTTATAGTAGATTCACTTGGCTCTTATGTTCAACTTTAGTCATAATGAGTTCCTGTTGTTAGAGGGGCACTTTGTTAAACTAATATCCAAAAATTAACTCCGCACATCAACTGAAGGCAAACTCAGAAAAGTGGTCAAGACAACACTGTTATCTTACTGTTGTATCATGTCATATCATGTTGTATTGGATGATATTGTATTGTTTTGTATCGCGTATCGTAACGTCATGTTGTACTATCAGATAATAATTTAGCTATAGCTTTCTCAGCTCAAGTCTCAAAGTCTTATATCAATGCAATTTGGAATGATTCAGCTTTAAGACTGATTATTAGAAGTCCTGAAGTACTAAATATATCTGGATCCACTACATTTAGACTGAGTGGTGCTGTTTTACTTACCTGAATACAGTAGTCAATTAGAGGTGACCACAAGAACCCACAACCAGGACATATCAGTTATGTACCTTAGCATCACTGGAGCTGTGAGAGACCCTCAGTCGAGGTAGGCCCACAACAGGCTCAGCGGACTTGGACATGTGTCTGGTCGCAGCTGTAAGGACATTAATTGCTGTCCTGTTGTCTTCTAACTCCTTCTTCCATCTGAAGCCTTGTAGTAGAACCAGCAACACCTCAACCTTGCCCCTCTGCTTCAGTTGCCAGAGGGCAGTCTTCCCACCAGCAGGTTGTTGCTCCATGATGAAAATACACCAGCAATATTTGGGCCACAGTAACAGATTTGGAGACAGGTTGGTTGTTTCATTTCAGATGTGAAGATTAGACCTGTAGTTCCCAGTCCCTGGTTGCATTCACTGGGCCCCACTGTATCCCATTGCTGGAGGGGAGAATACTGCAATAGGTGTGGTCCATTTCCTCTGTGCCCAGGGAGGGGGCAATACCTCTTATGACAGACTCCTGAGATTCTGTGTGTCATCTCCAGTCCTGCTTCAGCACATTTGCATTCCTCCACCAGAGTAGCCAAAGCCACTTCCTGACCTGTCTCTACTCTTTAGCTGACTGGTCTACGATTAACTGACCTTGTATATGGTAAATAGTGACATGAGGTGAGACAGTTGTCAATAAAAGAATCACCAAAGCTTCAGCTTTCCTGGGAGAGCAGTATCATTGATCCATTTGAGGACACTGAGTTGTTTCACCAGCTCTGTGACCTTTAGCTCTATGTTGTACCATTGTCAAAGCCATCTGATGAGCTTTCGCTGGACTGTTGGTGCCATTGGTAAACATAGAACCTAGCATCAGTGAGCTGGCCTTCACAATGAAGTGCTGTTGGACTTTCTGGGTTTAATCTCCATTCATTTCCAAATTGCATTTTCTTGTAATTTGTGGGTGTTTGGTACATACTTGTGTTGTTGTTACTGTAGTTTTGTCATGCATCCATACTAAGAAGATGCATGCCGCTTGTCAAGTGAGTGTCTTCCACCTCCCATCTTCATGCCCACATGATGACTTCCACTGCCATGCTGAATGCCAGAGCAGAAGTGGCACAGCTTGCCACTTCCTCTTTCTCAAGATGCTGCTAGGTTGTGGTGTTGTCTTGTGATCTTACATAGAACTGGGGCTACCGAAAGTAGGCTTAGATAGCTTTTGCACACACTCACAAGCTTTGTAGCTTGTGTGTGTGTGCTGTCCAGGACCTAGAAGAAGTTAAATGCTGACTGGCAGATCTCTTGAGGCACTGACCCAAAGGTATTTGCAAGATCTATGGTGTTGGGGCCTGGGACTGATGCTGTTCTTGGGTTGATGGGTCTGATTCCTGACCTTGAGTTCAATTGAAAGGGTGTCCTCTCCAGACATCCTTTCAATTTGTCTAGAAGATGGACAAGATCTACATTGCCTCCCACTCCTTCTGGCAAGACTGCAGCCACAAGCTTTGAGGCTTGTGGTTTGTGTTGCCAATAACGTCACTAAAGATCCCTTTTGGGCTGTCCAAACAAAGTCAGTAAGCCCGGTTTGTTTGCTACATAAAATTGCCTATTTGGTAAATAAGTGGTCTGAACCTCGCAAAAGCAAACAACTCACTTATCAAACATATTTACAATCTCAATAACATTTTGCATTGAGCTGCCATCAAAGGCTGTTGCTACATAGCCCAGCTTAGTAGTCTAGAAAAAAAAAGACATTATGAGTTCAGTATTAAACTTCAGCACTTCCAAAGAGCAGTCTTCCAAGGCCAATGCTCATTCTCACTTTGTTTCTGTTTCTGTCATTTTTCGTTGCTGTTAAAGGTGGTTTCCTACAAGGAGTGGGTAGTGATTGGAGCCACTTGGCAAGAGCTTCTGCCCATGTTATGTTTACTGACATGTTAAGAGTTGTGTTTACTGATTCAGAGACTACCTCTGCTTTATGGCTATTTTATGTCATATTCTTTTATTTGTTCAAGACTATGCTCAATATTAGCTGTTTTTAAACATGGATATGAATAAAGCAGACTTGACTTCTACATAACAAGAGGTTTGTATACACCCTCTGGACTGGTTCTACTCATGTTGGACTGAGGGCAGAGTAGATGCTACATTGACTCACTGGTGGTATAATGGTATAAAGAGATGGGCCAGCCCAGGGATTGATGACTAGCATTCAAAGTTCTTTTGGGTGTTTCAGCAAAACAGTGCACTTATGCCTCTTTGTTTTTAAACCAAAATATACTAAATTGTCTCTTTAAAGACCCTAAAAAAAACATTGATGACCATAATTACCTGGACTGACAGTTAAGGATGAGTTATGTTAAATAGTGACAACAACAAAAAAATGAAAGCATTGCAAAAAAAGTTAGCTTTCCAATTTTTTTTCCTCTAACCTAATTTTAAGAGTAGACAACGCAAAATGTCTCTGCCCAAGAATAGAGTGAAATGACAGGATTTAGAGCTAAATGTGTTTCTGCCTCTTCCTGAATATGAGATGAATATGAGCAGAGGGGAAATAGAGGGATAATACTGGTGGTGATCAGGGCCTGGTAAAATGGCCCATGATGGAGGGCTATAAATAGCCTCACTTGGACACTCATCTTGGCTCAAGCTCCATCCTCCCGCACCACCCTCTGCTCTGCTGTCCCACACCTCCATCCTCTCCCTGTCCTTCCCCAATTCCACCCCCTCCCCGCATGTCTCCATCCCTCCCTAGTTCCCATATAGCACCTGCTCCGACACCTCCTCTGCCAACTGGCTGATGTCATGCTTTGGTACCGGACAGACGTCCTCACGCTTAATTCTGTCTTACTAAATAGCAGCCAGTGCAAAGAGGACCTGGCTTACCCACACACACTTCAGACTCTCTGCCTCCTCCGGCGTGTGCTAATCTCACGACACACTGAAGTGGCGTGACCATTTCAATTCAATCTGAATGTTTTAGAATTGTCTATGGTTAAAAGTAATCAAATCACCTGGACTTGGGAAGGAAACGTATCAGATAATAATAATAATAATAATAATAATAATAATAATGATAATAATATTGATGATGATAATAATATTGATGATGATAATAATATTAATGATGATAATAATAATAATAATGATAAAAATAATTGTCTGTTGATTTTTTTAAAGAGATCCTATTCTGCATATTTTCCTACATCTTTATTAGTTAAAACTCCTTAATTACCTATTCTGACCTGGTTGCAGTTTTTCCATCCACCTTGTCCTAAAGCCCACCCAGAAAGCCCACACTGTTCTTATTGGCCGGATTACAGGAAGTCTGCAGAGGCCGTTGAGTACACAGTGCCTTCGAGCACAGCCTCAGTCTTCTGCTGGTTCTGGAGGCTTCTGAGCAAACGGTTTCCAGAATTTCACTCATACTTTGTTGTAAATACCATCTTCATACACATTTCAGCATGAATCTACTTTTGAAGATGACAGTGGACAACCTCAGCAACAAATATAACAGCAGGAAATCTCTGGTTATTTTATTTTTTTCTGCTTATTTATCTATGTATGTATTAATAGCGTGCTGTAACTATTGCAGTAATGTTTTGGTGAATGAAAACGTGTCATTCGTGTGCCGTGTGTAGAAGTATTAAGATCTATGACATGCTGACGAAAAAAGGAAAAATATGAGGGGAAAAAAGTCCTTGGAACAAACTAAAGATAGTGTTATTTTCATTTCCACTGACTTGTACATAGATTCTTCTCGGAATTGTAATGTTTGACCACATTTACCACAGACATCAGATATCAAAATATTACACTGTTGCCCATAAAGTTGGAATAATTTTGTTGTCTGACACATTCCTTAGTGATACTTTATCTATCACGAGTACATCACATTGTCACAATCATTTCATGAGGAGAGATAAAAATATTTTATTATGGGCAACAGTGTATATACATGGCCTGACAGTAAAAAAAAACATGTCCGCTTTATATGTCAAATTTAGTTCAAACTTGGCCTGTGTTTTGTGTTCTGCTGACTTTACAAGGTACAAATGTTTCCTACAATGGTCAAATTTAGAGAAATGTGTAATTTTCAGTGGGATCACATCATCACTAATGTTACTTGCAGCCATAAAAATACCAAATATACATCACTGAACATAATGAGATAAAACATTAATACTTTACCTCATCTGTAAACATGATTTCTGTCTGAGTCAGATTTTCAGCGACACAGGTGCTAAAAACAACTCCCATGATGCCGTGCAACATCAAACTATGCATTTTGTTATTGCATTGATTTACTGACACTTAGAAACAGGAATTACATACTTGTGTATATAAGTCTCATTAGTAAAATAATTATATATTGGATTAAAAAAAATTTTTTTTTTGTTTTTCATTTTGCTGATTAGGAAGTGTATACATGCAGCGGTTCCACTCAAGAGTTTTCCGATTTCAGCCGTTTGTCTCTCTATCTCAGATGTCCTGTGTGACCTCTCATTAGTTGTGGCACTGACCCGTGACTTTCTTGTTGCCACACAGGGGTCTGTCTCCTCTAAATACACTTTGCATACCCACTGTCTGCCTGCATTTCCTGTCTGCATCATCTCTGCTTCCTGTGCTCTTAAACTCCGAAGCCCTCCACTGGGGAACTCGTCTCAAGAACCTCTCCACTTCACGTCCACTTCACTCTTAAAGGATTAAATCAGAGACTGCTTGACTCTACGTGGCCTTTCTCTCTCTCTTTGTGTGTGTACATGCTCGCACAAACACACAGACTCGCTCAACGCTGAACAGCAGAATGCCTTCATAAAAGTACCCACTGTTTCCCCTTCCATCACACCGTGTCATTTCTGTGCTCCCTATTGTCATGTTCTTTTTCTTTTTACGTGCCTCTTTTATTTGCTTACAGGAAAAGGAGCACTGCTGATTTACAGCAAAGACACATTCAAGGTAGAATGAGATGAAAGGTTCTGCATCTCACTTGTAATCTTTGCTCTTTTTAACAGTGTCTCTCCTTTTCGTCAGCCATCTTTCCACATTCTCAGTTGTCTTGACCTTCCTCTTCTCCCTGTCTGATCTCGTCATCTTACTATCTTACAGTAGCTGTGTTGACATTTCAGACATCTGTGTGTCTCTGTCCCTGTTCTGTTAATATTAACTTATGCTCAGCTGCACAAGAACTAGGCCCCTGTCCTGCAAAGACACACAGACATACTGCACTTCACAGATTTGGACAGGAGAACTGCTTATATTTTAACTAAAGATGGGAAGTAATGAACTACAAATGTAATAAAATATGATACTTAAGTAAACAGTTTTAAGGTATTTGTACTTTACTTCAGTATTTATTTTACGTTTTACTCCCACTCCCTATATTTTGACATGACTAGTTGTACTTTCTACTCCTTAAATGTGCGAAACATGCTTTCAGATATTTTGCATACAGTATTTCTATGTCCGGGCCTCTCATCTATGTGTAAACATTTGCTCATGTCTATTATTGCTTTATGCAATGAACCTGCTGAAATACAATGTAAAGAATACACTTTGACAACTACCACTTGAGGTTACTTAAGTTTATAACTAACTCTGGGGTGTCAAACATATGGCCCGCAGGCCAAAACTGGCCCGCCAAATGGTCCAATTCAGTCCACAGGATGAAAACTGCACTGAAAATATTAACAATCAAGAGTCTTCAGGGGCCACCTACAGCTCAATGTGATATATATATAAAATAATAGCATAATAACCTATAAATAATGACAACTCCAAATATTCTTCTTGGTTTAAGGTGGGAAAAAAAGTTAATTACATTATGAAAACATTTACATTTACAAAGTGTCCTGTCACAATAAAATGTGAATAACCTGAACAAATAAGAGAAACCTGAAAGAAACATAAGTGCAATTTTAAGAATATAATGCCTGCTACAAAATATTTTCTGCATTTGTAGATCCACTGTGATCTGTGAATTGTGTTAATAAGCTGAGACATAGTATTGTTGAAATTGCAGTTGTTTTTTAAAAAGATATTTCAGGGTGTATGTGGCTGTCTTTTAACTTTCACACTAAAACAAAGGGAAAGATTTGGATCATTATCTATAGATTGTTATGCCTTTTATTTTACTGGTCCAGCCCACCTGAGATCACATTGGGTTGTATGTGATCCCTGAACTAAAATGAGTTTAATACCCCTGACTAACTTGTCATCTACATCCTATATTATTTACAGTGTCCGCAGTTTTTCACTCCACTAGAGACACCGGTTTGTACCAGCATTTGTACCTGTTTGATTGTTTTTGCATTGTTGTGTGGATATATTTGATATTTTTTAAGATGAAGGTCATGTGGACAGACTTTTTTTTTAATGGAGGAAGAAAAGGCATTAATGCATTTGAAGGAATTTTTGATCCTTGTTTCTGATTTCGGTCTCAATGGATCGGACAGTAACACTTAAACAAGACACTGCACCAATGTAAAACACACACCAAAACGAAAGAGAAAAGAAAAAGAGAAAGTCTAGAGAAAATGCATCATGATGTTCTATTGTTGACATTTAAAACTTATTTACATATTCGAGTAAGTTAATGTTTTCAGTATTTTTTTTTAATTTTACTTGAAGTAAAGAGTGGCTTAATAATCTTTGCATTACATTAATACGACCCACGGTTCTGTTAGCTTTGCACAGAAACAGCTGTTAGAAAGGTCCTTCAAAGAGCTAATTTTCACTATTATATTTTACGTACATTCCGAAGCTTGTGCTTAAGTAAAGAATATATTCTACTTTTTCCAGAGTATGTGTACTGATTATGATGATTATACAAAATAGGCAGCTCCGAACAATGATTCAGATTATCTTTACATATTTGCATTCCATATCATCAAGCACCCTGATGTAATTAAAGTATTTATAAAGCAGCAGGGAAGGACTGTGGTGAATGACAGTAAGAGAGGAACTGTTAGCTGAGGCCCTTGAGGTTGTGGAGCCGCTGTGGCGTCCGTGCCTGGAGCCTGCTAGTAAAACATTTTGACCCCCTCATTATGGGCCATTTAGAGGATCAGGACTCCTAAAACAACTTGCTTACATTTCTTTACATGACTTTTGTATGCAGTCATGAGTTCGCAGCCTGAAACCAGGTCTGTCTGGTTGAATCTGGAGCCGGCTGCCACTTCCATCCTTTGTCATCCTCACACGGCTGTGACGAGGACTTGCAACATCAACTGCGGCTGAGGTTTAGGAGGAGGAACCGTGAATCATAGTGCAAATCTTGCTTGTCTCTACCTCTGTCTGTCTTTCTTTCCCCTCTAGAAGACATCCACATAGAACAGTAACTTGCAGCCAGGCACGGTCTGAAATTCCTTTCAAAACCACAATCATCACCATTCCCTCACCCCACCCTAATAACCCCTTAAAGATACACTTGTGCATGCACACACACATATACATAAAGCACCACATGCTGTAAAGATGCTGTTTATTAGGAGGAACCGAAAGACGGCCTTCCTCATCTACTGCCCTGCTACTTCTTGCCATGAAAGGAACCTCACATACATGCAAAAGCTCATGTGCATGTAGAAGTGTCTGGGGTAGATCCTCAAATGGGACAAAGGTACAACAGTGCAACCCAAGTATTAAAACAAAAAAAGAGGAAAAAAAAAACTGAGCTGCAAAAACAACCTGCAAATCTCCAGTTTCCTCATCGAAACCCTCTCTGAATGTCCTAATTTGGAAATAAAATGAGCTAAAATGACTAGTTAATTAATAAAATAAGTAGGTAAAAGGGGTTACATTAACTTTTATTATACTTTAATGGAGCGACTGTAACACCTCTAAATATCTCCCTGGGATTAATAAAGTATTCTGCTCTGCTTTAACCTTTGAGGTTTTAAACAATATAAATGATAAGTTTCAACACCTTTTTATGGACTGATGACTAAATGAGAAATTAATTACAATAAATTAAAAATAACTACAGATACTATGGCTTATGTTAGAATTTTAATGATCATAAAAATTACTGAATGAAGAAAACATAACATTTGATCTGGTATTTGCAACTAAAGATGTCCATAAATAGAATTTTCTGTGCAAATGATAAACAGCTCTGGAAAAAATTAAGAGACCTCTGCAATACTTTCTAAAATCAGCATCTCTACATGTGATCAAGAGGAAGATGGATGGTCACAAGCCATCGAACAGAGCTGAGCTGAATAAAACAATGTTCATTTTACTCAAACACATACCTAGAAATAGTAAAATCAGAGAAACTGATCATTTGCAGTGGTCTCTTATTTTTTTCTAAAGCGGTGCATTCATAACTTTAAAAATCCACAAATGCGACACAGTGGTGCAAAACTCTATGCACAAACACACATCAGTTTTATCTTTCCTTCACTCTTTCTCACACACACATACACACAAATCTAATATTTTTGCTGTTTTTATGAGACATGTAGGTGTGACTTGCCCAGAGACACAGGCCAAACAACACGGGGCTGTAAATAACAAAGCAGCAGCCGTATGTGTGTGTGTGTGTAGTATTTCTACTCATTTGTTGGTGCTATTTCCTAACGTGGCTGATGTGCATGCGTCCTCATTTATTTATTTTTACACTACGTTTGCATCAGCAAAGTCCTTGTAATGAATTACACAGGCTATACTCTGCACACGTCGACAAACAACAGACAAGTTTTTAAGGTAGCGTCGGGACATTAATGCAAAAAAAGAAGCAGTGGGCAGAATTTTCACTAAGGTCCTTCAGAACTGGTTGAGGCCAGATTGCAAGGCATTGTCTTCCTGCTGTTTATTTATAATCTGGTCACTCTGCTGACCTCTCCTCCAGCTCTCTTTTCCTCTTCTCTCCTTCACTCATCATACTATTAATGCTTGGTCATTCTTTCCATTAGTTCACACGCTTCTTTCCTGTTCTGGTTCGGACAACGTGACTCCTCGCCAGTGTCCTGTTGGAGCCGGCTGGAGCGAATGTGCTGAGCAAATTTCTCTAAATTTTTCCACCGAAACTATGATGCGAGGGCCACCAGCGTGGAGTTTCGATGTCGTAATATTCGTTAACTGTCCCTTCGGTTGGTGAAGAAGTGAGTCAGGGTCAGAATGAGGAAGAGGTTACAAGGAGAGATGAAAAGGAAGATGAACAGAAGCAGCAGACACGGTCCTCCCTCCTTTCAGTTCCGATAAATGGCAGCTTCATGTGTCACACTGCGGGTTAACCGTTGTCATGATTCATAACATGTATGAAAACAAAAAAAATCTTTAAGTAAATGACACATAAATATGGGAAGTGAACGAGAAGTGTGTCATTTGTGGTGCATAGAACTTATTTCATGTGAAGACAGACAGTTAGTTGGGAGTGGGCCGTCAAGTCATTCCACTGAAGAAATCAGAGGGCTACTTTTAGATCCATTAACAGTAAAATGACAGGGCTAAGTTTTGCTTTTCATCGAAAGATTATACCTCAGAACACTATGAAACAAGACTTTAGCCCAACAGGAAAATAACTCAACTGAAGGACAGCAACTTAAGCTTTTTTTTTTCCTTCTCTCTTTGTATTGTTTATTTTATTGTTAATTAATCTTAATACAGCATTTTTCTACTTTTACTTCCATAACCTACAAAAAGCATCGTTCATTATTTATATGTATTTAGTTAACAGCTACTAAATCCATTATAAATACAATATACGGACCAAAGTACTGGGACGCATTGCATTCAGTTTTTTCATTGGGAGTAGGACGCTGCACCACAGAATAATAAAAACAAATGTTATAATATAGTTTTATATTGTAATAATATTTTTGCAGTAGTATTTAATTTGTTTTTAGGGTCAATTGTGGTTGCGTTTTCATCTAAAATGCTGATGAAATGCTTCAGTTCGTTTCTTACTTAATTTTACTCCATGTTCAATTTCTTCTTTAATCAGAATTGTTTTTAATGTTCTGCTTTTAGACATGGGAAATATTTGTCACGTTTCAACCATAAATAATCCTTTTAAAGCACAAGTAACCCTCCAGGTCACTAAACCTTCACTCAGAACAAAAGATCTGCCTTTAAATTTATATTATCATCAACATATTATCAACATTTATTGTGATATTTACTGGCAGCAACTGACATGAACATTTTTATCATGATAATATTTCAAATAAACAGGAATGGTGAGTCATACAAGCTGTAGGTGTTATGTTTACTAATTTTTTTTGTCCATATGTGTGTTTCTGTGTATTAATCTGTATATAGCAAAACCTTAAAAGTTACATAGAAGGTAAGTTAGATGAATTCAATAAATGTTTTTCTAATGCTATTACACAGAACTCCCAAGGCTTAAGCAGTGTGTATAAACGTCTTAGAACCAAACAAACATATTTATGATGCTTTTATTAAAATGCATGTATTCATATTAATACATAATGTCCGTAATCATTCTACCAGTGCTTATAAAGCCTTATTTCCTATTACTAAGTAACTTCCGTCTACATTCAGACTGTCCTGTCTGTGTTTGCATGCGCATGTATTTACACATATGATTTGAAGTGTGTGTTCAGTCTCATGTGCTCATGTCTGCTGGACCACATGTCTGGAGCAGTTTAATCTTATCAAATGTAGGATTAGTCTCCTTGACACTCATTCACACGTTGCAGCACATTCAGCTCCTTGTACTTGTGTATGTGTGTATACTGCACTAATATCTATGATGACATCACCTCTCAGCACCAGAGAGGCAGAAAACCACGCTGGGGTAAATCATTACCTACTATCTGGAGTTACTAGTGCCAAGATTGCACACGTCACCCTGCGACTGTAAGAGGGCGAGTGAGTGCCCACACTTTAAATTCAAGTGTTACTTTATAGGTACAGGGTATAAGACTTAGAGGATTAAGGAGGGTTTAATTGTGGAAATGTGATATAAAATTTATCATGTTTTCTTTAGTATCTTATCACATGTCAATGACAGTTAGAATGAGCAGTTTTTTGCACTCCATGCTGCCACTTAACATCACAAACTGAGCTTGCTATGTGTTATTTCTCCTCTTAATGCTCCTGACTAGGGCACTGATAAAGATCTGGATTTGGTTCCTCAGCGCCTTCAATGGCAGCTCATTGGTCCTAACATGTGCTATGTGCTAATGCTAGATACTGTGTATGTATTAGGTCGGGTAAAATGCAGAGACTGAATTTCCCTATGGGAGTAAGAGAAAAATGTTTTTTTGTGTTATTTAGCAAAACTATCAATATGAATGTCACAGGATCTATCATAATTCATTGGCTGTGCATTAAAGCTGCGGTGTTTGCTTTTACCAACGTTGGTGGACTACTTTTGTGGAGACCGTCTACCTGGTGGCACAGATTTTGTCCAATAAGGTGTGTTTTCAGGCAGGTAGGGTGCTCAAATACATGACTAACAGCTGTAATTACCAGTCGCTCTTAAGATTTCCTCAGAAAGTACTGTAGAACTCCACTCCATAGCTCAATGCAGATGTCTGAACTCTCTACTTTTCCACAGTGGGTTGAAATTGTGCCACCCCCCATCTATTTTTAGCCTGTTGATTTGGACTAAGAGTAGAGAGCTGCAGAAGGAGGGTGTATATTGTCAGATTTGCTGTTTTGATTCCAGCTTTGCTAGATTTAAACTGATTTATGTTTCATTTATCTTCACAAATATCATGTTGCTTTGGTTTTGCAATACATTTCTAAAAATGTCACAGCTCACTTCTTGATGACCTTCTGCACATCTGCAATTTGACCTTAGTCATGATCAGACTGAGTGCACGTGTACAATAGCTTTTCCACTGTGTAATGCTTTCGATGTGCTGAATCAAGCCAATGTTAAGAGCTGCATTCCCCTTTTCTTATTATTGAGTGCCAAACTGAGCCCAAGTCATAGTCATACTGCGTTGGGAAGTTCATCAACAGGATGCAGCCCATGCAGAAGTTAAAAAGAAGTGGTGTTTCACATCCCTTCAGATTGGTATTGGAGTTCAAACTTTCCAGAAGTACAACAACTGTAGAGAACACTGGAGTCAACTTAAGTCTCAAAAATGTACCACTGTGACACATAGTAGTTTAGTAAATCTCTGCATTCTCTTCTGATTTTCAAAAATCCGTCTTCATCTCTTTCTCTCTTTCTGTTTCTGTCTTTCTGAGAGTACAGTACAGCGCAGGGTGGGTAATTACTTTGCGCTCCAGCCCTAAAATAACACGACTGGCCCAATTACAGTCTGGGCCTCAATACACAGCCTTGCAGAACAGAGGGGGAAACACTAGACCAATCAAAACAAAGAGGGAAAGCAGAGATGTAAGAAAGGACAACATTTAGATGGCAGGTGTTGATTTAACATGTCTGTGAGGGGAGTGTCCAGGTGGCACAGCGGAGCAGGGTACACGCCATGTCCTGTCCTGTCCTGGCAGCGCTCTGGATTCACGCTGGCATTACTTCTTTCTCCGCTATTCTACTTTTTTCCTCCTATTTTGCCAGAGTTTCATCCGAAATGCCATTGGCTGAAGCATTTCTCTCACAAATCCTAGCATTTACTCCTCGCATTGATCCCAAAACACATCACTCTTACAACTTTCCCTTTTGACCCGCTTGGCCTCTCGTGTGGTCAGGCTTGGCTAAGGTTGGGCTTATGCCAGAGAAGCCTGTTTATGCAAGACTCTTCAAAGTGAACCAGTGAAAGAGTGCACTGTACAAAAGAAGAGAAGTGTAAATACCAGGCTGTTGGCATAACACATGCTCACACCAGACATCACACTGAACAAAATCTTACAAATATACAGCTTATCTTACAAATCTTGACATACAAATAACACAAACATGTTTCGTCTGTTGCTTATAGGACATTTTAAAGTGTGGTAAAGCTTTGCTCACGTAGTCCCTCTCTTAAAAAAACCCAGTCATGAACCCTAAATTCCTAGAAACCCAGTGTTCTGGTGTAGATGTGATGTTGTTTGACTTGCTGTTATGGTTAGGCACTGTATCCCAAATTAGACGTACCCTCCTTTTTCTCCCTACTGACCACGGCTTGACAGGAAAAGTCTGCCAAAGCTCCTGCATTTATGTGTGTTTGCGTATGTGCCGTGTGGATGTTACTTTAAATGTGAACATGTATGAGGAGCATATTTATACACACATACAAGTGCAAACTTTATTTCTTGCGTAGATAAGTGTTGTAATTTTTACCTGCAACCGTCTTATGGCAGCAAACGGTGTCATGTGGCGAATAAAGGGGAGGTTTGACAGCACCGCTGATCAGACAAGACAGAACATGGTTCTCACACCTACTCACACACACCTGACTAACTGACTGGGATCTGGAAAAAGGCCAAAGGAAATTTCTTGGGGAACTTTAAAACGGGTCTTAACATAATTTTATATGAGCTTTTGTGTGTCAAACTGTTGACCTCACTGTTGGCTTGAAGAGGGTTAGAAACAGTCAAAGGGCTTGCAGAAGAAACAAGATCTGAAAAGTTATGTGTGGAGGGAAAAGAAAACAGAGCAGAGGGGTGTTGGTTGAAGGAGGACAGAGGAGAAGGGGGGCGCTGTGTGTCTGTTTCAGTGCCTGGCACAGCGAGGCCTGGTTAGGCTCCAGGCCTCTCTGGGGGGAGCCAAGTCTTCTCCCCAGGCACTGCCAACTCCCTGTGGTGGTGTAGCTACATGTTCAATTATGCTCTGGAGCCTGCCTGTCTTTACCTACGCCTCATAGGAAAGCACTCCTAGCCTCTGTGTGTGTGTGTGTGTGTTTGTGTATGTGTTTGTGTGCTGCAGAAAAGAGTAATGAAGAGATCATGATGCGGTTTTAAAGAACACTGGAAGAGTTCATCCTTCATCTCCAATCAAAACGATCCCTGATTGCAGCGGCTCCTGTTGTTTTGTTTCGGCTGCAGGACTCTATGAAATTTTATGTGGATTTAGTCATTGGATACAATATGGCAGTAATAAGAAAAACAACTTGTTTTTATAACTGCATATGTTGTCATTCTTTCCATCTGGGAGTAAAAAAGATGGATATGGAAAAGCAACAGACTTAGTTAGAGATGTGCATCTCCATCACAGAGACTGATGTGATACACGAGTTAGGACACAAACACAACGTGATTCAGTATGAGAAATATGATTTACAGTTCAAAACAGTACAGACGGTGGGACTGGTTTATTATAAGTAAACACCAATCCATAAATGAACTAAAAAAGCCACTTTTCTCCAGTGCTCCAGTTCAGTAAGCATCTCATTTCTACTTTTTTTTTTTTTAGTTTTATTTTTTTTATATATACTTACCAAACACGCCTTTTCGCAAGTCCTGACAAAAGATAAAATAACACCAGATCTGGACCTCGCCTTATGCCTGGCCTTCTTTCCAGTTCTGTCTCCAGTTACAGTTTTATAACACGCCTCATTCTCAGCAGCAGCCCAAACTTTTTTATATTTGTGCAAAACTTGGCCAGTGTCACCAGTGGAGAGTCGAGATGTGTTTGAGATAACAGTTTAGAGAGCAGAAATCAAAGTGAATATACAATTAATGGCCTCATTTTTAAGAATGGAGACGTATGACCTTGATAATACTCAAAGTAAAAAAAACAGACTTTATTAATGCGAAGACTCTAGATGGACGCATCACCATCTTATCAGAGATTACATCTGGTAGTTTTTCTCTCTGGTCATTCTTAACTTGCTCAATTCAATTTGGTGAACAACTTTAACACCTCTAGATTCAGAACCATGACCCCATCATGACAGTAGCACAGTCTATTCAGAAAAATCATTAATTAAAGAAGAATGGCCTCATGTCTCACTGAGCTCTAAAAGTGCACATGTGAAAAATTTCATTAAACAGATGCATGTGTCAAATTTTGTGTATGTAAGTGCATGCTTGCAGTAGTGTGAATGCATTCCTGTGGGCATGTAAGTGTGTGCATGTGTGTGCCGGCATGCTTGCATGCATATCTGGAGGCATCCTTAAAGGGAGGGGGGGAGCAATTATCACTGCCAATAAAACAACAAACAAACAAACAATCATTGTTCTGGGCCTCACCTTGTTGTACCACACCTCTCCATAAACCTTATTTCACCAGGACGACTGACACCGAGAATGTGCTGCGCTGTGCTGCCTAAGCACTCTCCCTAAATAGCATTCATGTACTCGGCACGCTGCATCCACGTGTACCTGCTGGTGTGCTTATGTCAGTTACATGTGTACACACATGAGGGAGCATCCATGTAAAAGCGAACACACTGCCCTTGGTTGTGATTTCAGCAAACACTGCAGAGGTAACTTCTGGGCTTGCATCTTTTGTCCATGGTGTCTAGAAGAAGTAAAAACAATAAAGTACTGATTATATGAGTGATGAAATAAATATAGGCTTTGTCTTCAGAGCAAGAAGACATAAGATAGTTATGGCTTTTGAAAAATTAAAGAAAGAAATGTATCAACTCTTTTATAACATTTTTTTTAAATTTATATCAATCTAAAACTGGGATGTCAAATTCATTTTAGTTGTAAAATAATAACATAATAACCTATAAATAATGTCAACTCCAATCTTTTCTCTATGTTTTAGAGTGAAAAAAGTAAAATTACATTGTGAAAATGTTTAGATCTACAAACTAACCTGAGGTTTATTAAAAAAAAAGTAAGTGCAATTTTAATAATATTATGCTTCGGCTTATATTTTACACATGTGCATTAAAACTTACAGATCACATTAGATCTACAAAGACACAAAACCTTTAGTAACAGGCATAATAGTGTTCAAGTTGCTTTTACTTCTCTTTAGATATTTCAGGTTGTTAATATTTGTTCAAGTTATTCACATTTTTTGTGAAAGTTTAGTTGTATGTAAATGTAAAAATTTTTTTTTTTTTTTACCTTTTTACACTTAAAAATTTCAAACGCTAGGACTTATCATTATTTATAGACTATTGTGATTTTACTGGTTTGACCCACTTGAGATCATATTGGTCTGAATGTGGCCCCTGAACTAAAATAAGTTTGACACCTTTGATTGTTAATATCTTCAGCGTAATATTTTGCATTTCACAAATTCATCCCACATCCTGGATTGGACCCTTTGGTGGGCCGGTTTTGGTCCATGGACTCTATGTTTGACACCCTTGGTCTAAAACATTGTTGAAAAATAACATTCTGTGGCAGGTACTGAAAAAATATGGACATTTCACTATTATCTGTCCATCTCTAACAGTCAGAAAGACGATATGAAGTTGTGAGTTTTACTGTATTTCAGGTTATCCTCCTCCCATATTTCTAGACAAATGGTTCGAATGGTAGTTAAGATAAAAACCTGCTTCTACATGTGTACCAAAGCTAAAATGTGCGCTGTGATATGTCCAGTGGACAGCTGGGACGATACAGAGAAGATGAGCATGTGACCCTCATCTAAAATACTGTCAGTGCAGACATGGTATCAGTCCTCTTTACATTTTCTAATTAAAACTTCAGATGTGATCCCAGGAGACCATGAACAGACCCAGCAGAACAGCAGAATCTAGTGACTATATGCTTTTGAACCAGTAACAGGCGTATCATACTCTACATACATTGAATTATGGTGTGTAAGTGTGTGCATGTGTTTTACCACTGAGGAACATCCCTGTAGACCGTTGTTTACGTCTTATTACCCCAGTCAGCCCAGTCACTGGGGAGCTGCATTTGTAAACATGATGCCTGGAGAGGCCTGCATCATATGTGTGCTCGTCTATCTGGAGGTGTTTGTGTATTTGTGTGCACCCGGTTCAACAAGAAATCTCAAGAGGTAACTTTGGGAGTTTGTTTTTCCTCTTTGGCAACATATAAGTAATGTATGTAATTGTATTACCTTTAAGCTAGATATTCAGAGAACAAACAAATATGTTAAATATATTATATCACATTTGTTTCTATGCAGCAGAACAGTCTGGGATTTATAAAGTGAATGGTTTAATATAAACAGTGAAATACAACCAGGAATGTTTTAATGCTGTTTAACAATTGGACTTTTAACTCTCAAAGACCTAAACAGACACTGGTAACCAAAAGCATCTACTGATATAACATGTTTATTAACTGTTGATCCACTAATCCTATTAATACATTTTAATAATTCAGGTAAAATG
Organism: Apogon talboti; assembly: GCA_037367365.1. Classification (NCBI taxonomy): domain Eukaryota; kingdom Metazoa; phylum Chordata; class Actinopteri; order Kurtiformes; family Apogonidae; genus Apogon; species Apogon talboti. Next base: position 14,962,475 of record JAPQRQ010000026.1, on the reverse strand, counting down.
CAGTTTTTCAGCTTTTCAGCAGCATCAGATACGACCCATTTGGACTTTCAGAGGCTCCGTAGTTGATGTGGAAACACCATCTTCTACAACATCGATTCACCAATAAAACCCATCTAGTTTGACAAATAACAGGTGTAGGGGCTTGTTTTTATGTTCAGTTAATCTTATATTTGGCTGAAGATTCACTTTTTTGTCAGTTTTAATGTCATTACCTGACATAATATCCATCAGGTGTACACTGAGCTTCATCAAACATCAACATATTTAGTAAATTACATACAGGAAAATAAGAGCTTTTTCACTGAAAAATACTAAATTCAGTATAATATGATAATAAATGGTGATAGATCACTCAGGAAAGATTGTATAGAGGAAAAAAATCATTTGGAAGTTGCCACTAAAGTAGCTGTAGGTCTTTAAGGGGTAAAGATCTGTCCACCAGAAATACAAGGGGACATGAAATGCAGGAACTTGCGGCTGTGAGGTTTTAGCTGTCTTTGCGTGCTCAAAGTGTTGAACTGGGCTTCTGCCGGTTTGTTTGGAGCTGTCCAACCAGGCGTGTGGGACATGGACACAAACTGACATCAAAGACATGACACTGCCACCATTCAGAGTCATGTCCTACTTATCTGTCTGCCTCTCTCTGGCTTTCAGTCTATCACACAAAACACAACACACATCATACATTTCATACATTCTGTACAGTCGGTCAAGGCAACACAATGTAGATCATTAGGAGAACGTCATTATTGCTGTGTAGATTCTTACCAGTTCACCACACGGTCCTCATTAACAGGAGGAAATACTGTAGTTGACCAAACATGATATTTATTATATCCTCGCTGTACTCACTCTGTTGCTACCACACCACAGATTTATTTATTTATTTATTTATTAAATATTTTGTTTGGGATTTTTCACAAGACAACAATACAGTTACATACTTGCAAGACAAAACGACCTCACCGACCCACAATAACCGGGCCAGAGACAGCCGATCACAACACACACAAAAAAGGGGGAAAAAAAAAGAAAAGAAAACCCCCCCCCCACATTTCTTTACATTTTGATACGTATTTCAACATCCAGTTTAATCTAAATCCAAGTGTTAGTCATACATTTAACAAACACCATGCATTTTTTGCACTTTTTATTTCAGCCTATACTCTACTCGCTCTTTGTCATCATAGTTTTGTACATTTTAACTCGTACATTAATCAATGTTAAAACTTTTTTCCACTTTTCCACCTTTTTTTTCTCCACATAATAATTAAAGGTTTAATTATTTCTTAAACTGGTTACTGTATTCCGATCATTGGCTGCACTGGAAAATCTTCTGTAGGCCTAAGCAAAGAGGGAGTTGATGACATTACTGTGAGACTTAACTTTTGACTTGCATTCATTTGATTTCTCTTACGGAAAAAATAGAAGAAAAAAAAAAATCCCCCTTAGCATAGTTTTGCTCTTTTACTACAAAACTCCAAAACCAGAAGTCTGCTGTGTTCCATCTCTGTGATTATTCACCAAACCTGTGAGTGCAAACGGTCATATTTTACAGCTCGGAGACAGACTATTATGCTCCAGATTTAGTGGCTTGGTATAGCTTGCTGTGATTATATGCATTTCCACAGCAGAGGATAACCCGGCTGACCTGGAATATTATGGTCCTACTTGGGAGCAGCCTCCTCCACCCTCAGCCAAGCTGGAGCTAACTGATGTGGTCAGCTGACTCGCGCTATTTTCAACTTACAGAACTTTAATAGCTGCATCATTTTAAGTATCCTGCTTTTCTTTATTTAACAGATAACAGGCTGTTATTATGGGGCAACGACAGGAAGCACAACCCAGCATGTTATCTGGGTTAATTAATGATTTATTGCCTCTTGTATTAATAAAATTGATTCATCTACCTTATTGTTCAGTTATAAATACTGTGGCCATGAAAGGTGCTTTTTGCAGTTTGAGTGGGTACAGGTACATATAGGTTAATTCTCCTGTTGTTACCCCTGACCACGGTGCTGATGATCTGCAGTTGGTCCCCCGAGTCCCTTCAATAACTCTGTTTACATGTGAAATTTCCTCAGTCTGGTCACAATTTGGATCAGAACTTTACTGTTTACATGGATCCTGGAACAGCTGATCCAGTTACAATATGTATTACATGTTTGCACAGAATAAATGATTTTGACATTAGCAGAATTGTTTGGCATTTCAGAAACAGTAGAAGAAGAAGAAGCAGTGTCTGATGTAAACCAATACCGCTGTGTGTTTATTTCTGCTTTTATTTCCATCTTGCTGCATGCCACCGATTTCAATTTCTCCTCCCTCTCGTGTTTATGACTTTTGTCTTCCGCTCGCTGCCATAAAGACGAAAATACATTACGGTGACGCATGGCTGATGTAACGGACATGTGCAGTAAGGATATTTTTTTGTACCCAAACTTTAAAAGAAGTGTTTACATGCACATGAAGTAGATCAACAATTAATGCCACCTCTCTCAATTGGGAGGAAATTTTAATCTGAAGGAATGTGATCGGATCAGAATATTCCAGTGGACGTGTTTACATGAAGCATTTTTATTCTGCTCAGATTTTTAATTTGGTTATTTGTGTCCATGCAAACATGAATAATGGCAGCTCACTAATTTGTGCTAATTGCTAATGCTAATGCTAGGAACTGAGTGTACAGTATGTTTTATGGGTAAAATGCAGAGGCCTAATTTCCCTACAGGGATAATAAAGCAAGTTGACCTTTGACCTTTTTTTTTCTTTTTTATCAGGCTGTGATCACAGCTGTAGAAGTTAAACAGAAATTACTTGGTTTTAATAAAAAATAAAAACAAATTCAAAGAGTGGGAGAACAAAATGGTAAAAGTAAAAGACGAAGCAGAAATCAAAGAGTCGGTTGCATGAGTCGTCATTTCCTGTGTCGTCTGCGCTTCTGTGAAAAAGAGAAACTGGGAAAGAAACGGTTAATGACTTTCCCAACGGTGAGCAAATGATCTGTCTCACCGTCTCTTCTTCCCCGCTGTCTGTCTCTTGCTGTCTGTCTGCGTCTGTCAGACCACAAAGGAGTCATGCAGATTGCAGGCCGTGACACTCTGACCAGCTTTAGTGCAGAGGTGTGTGTATCGGCACACACACACTCCCAGATCCCTTGGCCTGTTCCCACAGCAGGGCAGACACCAGGCCTGTTTATTTAACCATTAGCCAGGGGGAGGGGAG
>JAPQRQ010000026.1:14943926-14956493 GCA_037367365.1 Apogon talboti | reverse complement strand
CTTTTAGTAAGATTGCATTGAACACACACTTAACTTAAAATGTTTATTTTAAAATGTTCAGTTTCATATTTGACCTCCAAGACTTAGGTTTTTTCCTTAAACAAAAAAAGAATCTGCCATTCGAGTGAGATAACTCCTGTCTACAGGCATTTCATGAAAATAAAATAATTTTCTGCATTAAAGCTGCAGGAAAATACAGACTGTCTTTCTGCAGCTCTCTCTTCTCAGCCCAAATCAAAAGAACTAAACCTCAATCCAACGCTGTTTCATGTTGTACTTGGATATTGCAATATGGAGTCGAGTCCTGGTCATGTTTGAAGGAATCTAATCAGTGATTGGTAGTTATAGCTGTCAATCACAGTTAACCCCCTACCTGTGATTAGACGAGATGGGGGCTGTCACTGCAAACATTTTGTGCACACTGAAAACACAGGGAAGAAGTAGATGCACAAAGTCTGATGAGATTTTTACTACCAGTGGTGTTAATTCAACTATCAAGAACTGCAGCTTTATGAGCAAGAGCATTATAAAAAGGATAAAAACGCATTTATACAGCATTCAATTAAATTACTTCCGTGTTATTGTTGACTAAATAAGTAAGATGTCTGTTGGTTCTTAAAAAGTCATATTAACTGGTATTAACTGGCACACAAACAATTTATCTAACAATTAGCTGCCTTTTTACTTTGTTTTATTAATGTGAGCAGCTTTAAAAAATCTGCCTCTGAATGTAATGTTCGTCACCTCACAAATCATCATATTCCTGCGTTTTACTTTCCTTTAGACATTACTTAAAGTTTTATCTATGGTATAAAACTCAAAATGATCTCCGGATGATCTGAAAACTCTTTAACATGAAGTGTCTGACAACTGTAAGTGCTCCTTAAATAATAAGGCAAATCTGTGGCTGAAAAAATATCTGTGAATAGATCTAAGTTCAGTTGGTTTTTGTAAATTTTTTTCTCACACTGAAACATTTAGTCTTTTTTAACTGTAATGTTGTTGTGTCATACTGTTAGTTTTTGTGTTTTAAGCCTTAAAGACCGAGAACTATTTTTTTGGGACTTCCAAATGAGTTTTCCTCTATGTTTAACATTTCCTAAGTGATTTACTATGTCATCGTCTGTATTTTGCATTTTTTAGTGTAAATCATGTATTTTCCTGTTTTAATTTACTAATCATGTAAATGTCCATAAAAGCTCAGTGCATATTCAAAGATTATTATATCAAAACAGAAAGTGACTTTTTCACCAAAATATATCATTAATTGAACATAAAACACAATCACAAGTGTCTCCATCTGTGAATCAATGTTGTAGAAGATGACGGTGTTTCCACGGTAACTATGGAGCCTCTGAACGTCCATGTGGGTCATATCTGATGACCATGAAAAGATGACAAACTGCATTTTACACCAATTATTGACATGTATTGATAGGATTAGTGGATCAACAGGTATTACACATTTTAGATCAGTAGACGATTGGGGCCACCAGTCAATGTTTAGGCCTTAAAGGGTTAATGTTGTTTCTTAAAGGCCTAACCAGGGATTAGGTCTGTGAATTATTTTGGCTATACCAATACACATATACATTGCATTGGTTGCAAGAATGTAAATAAACTAAAATACTTAACATTAGCACTGAACAGTGAATGTGTAGTTACATTAATTTTACAAAGATTTATAGAAGTTAATGGTTTGTTAAAGACTGTCATAACACTAGCAACAGTAGTGTGAATTATCCGTACCCACACCTCAGCTGTCCTACGGAGGTGTGTAGCAGATTCATAATAATAACTTACATGGGTCAAAGGCACATAACTCCCCCAGCTGATGTCACTAACATTACTATGAATTTTCTTAAACAGTTATATGCAAATGTGAAGCAGCGCTAGCAAAGAAATGAAAGTTACAGAAGCAGTTTTGGAGGACAGGAGGATGTGATTCAGGTGGGAGAGAGATGGGTTTTCAGTTAAAGAGAGTATGAGGTGTGGAGTGACTGATGAGGTGGGTTGGCTATTTTATTCCATCATTCAAACCCACCTCCCAACACGCACACCCACACACACAGCGGAAAATAGAAACTGTCTTCTTGTGTGACACATACGCACACATTTGCACATAATTTAAGCGTGCATACTCTATAAGGCTGTCTCTCTGTCTTACACACATACTCATGCACACAGAAAAAGAGAGTCGGAGCTAGACACAAAGGCAAAACTGTACTTACGGGCACTCCTCCGCCCCGTAATCCTCTCAGACCAAACCAAACCTGAACACCTGCAGTGAAAACTATACAAGTGTTCTGGCTGAACAGCCATCCAAGCACGGTTTGGACGTCACAGATGATCCTAGTGGCGTGCTGCTCTGTGCTTTCTTAGGTCAGGTCCTGATCTGTTTTCAAGAATCACAACATCACAGCATCAGTTCTGGCCTGCATATGTGTTACGGATCTTTGAGGTCAAAATGTGTACTTTACCTAAATAAAGTGCACAGTGCGTTCATGCGCTGATTCATGCACTTTACTAAAACATAAACAAAAATAAAAAAGTCCTGATTAGCACTTAAAGTATAACAGTAAGATGATGTCATACATTTCTAGCTGAACCTCAGGTTATATTTATATACTGTGGAGACGATTACACCATTCTGATGTCATATTGCGTAATTAAAACATACAGAAAATAACGAGCATTGATTTTGTTGATCAGGCGGTAGTAGTTGTCACCTCACAGCGGTTGAGTTTGCATGTTCTCCCCATAGCTGCATCCAAAGACATGCACCGTAACAGGTTAATCAGTCAATCTGAGAGGCCTGTAGGTGTGAATGTGAGAATGAATGGCTGTTAGTCTGTATTTGTTAGCCTTGTGATGAACTGGTGCCATGTCCAGGGTGTACCCCACCTTCACCCATTGGTAGCGAAGGTGGGGTACACCTGGGGATGGGCTCCTGCGGCCCCTGACCCTCCCAAGGACGTTCAGAAAATGAATGAACTGTTGATCAGTTTTCAATATCAGCATCAGATTTGAAAACATTCTGATGTTTTTTCCCTCTCTCTTTTGTGTGGTTCATAATAATCACCAATGGATACAAACAGTAACAGACTGTATTTTCAGGTGTTATTGTCTCATCCATTTAGGTTTAATCTAACCATTAGATGTTTGGAAGTTTCTTAATGACACAAAAATAACAGCAGGTGATAATTCCTGTACTAAAGTGTCTTTAGAGCATATTATTGAGTAAAAATTAGTTATTGTGTTAAAATGTAGAGTAAAAGTAGGAACCACACACTCACATAAAGCACAGGTACCTGAAAATGCCTTTGTACTTCTGTGCATTACTTCCTGCCTCTGTGTTTGTGCGTATCGGAATAAAATGGAGCCGTATTCTGCCAGCCCAGACACTGTCCCAGGTAAGATGACCCTGTTTTCTTTCCGTGGGCTCTTCAGGAAGACGAGTATGAGAAGAGCAGAGAATGAGAGGCGAGGACAGTACGGCGTATAATCACACAGACTAGATGACATTGAAAAGCCTGGGGCCAGTACTGACAAACACAGCTGCTTACTGACACAGTAAATCTACTGGATGACTCTGCCCTTCTCTGTCTTAAACACACACATATGAGCACGCACACACATACACACGTCTGAAACGGAGCATGTTTGAGGGTTTGTGCCACTGGGCTGTCTCAGGTTGGATAATAACTCTTGGCCTGTCAGAGCTGAGTGCGAGCTGTCCAAAAAGCTGTCAACAGCCCACTTACCCTAAAACTAGCGCGACTATGGCCTGTGCTTACGGGATCTTTGCAGGCAGTCTTCCCGACACACTTTAGCTGACACACACTGTTACTGCTCCCGGAGTCACATGCAGCCTCTCTTTCTTGTAACTGGAGGTACAAAACAACATTGGTGCATTTGTTCTCGGATATATACCGTTCGGGGGGTGTGCAGGATATACAGTTTCTTACTGAGATCTTTCTCGCGTTAATTGTTCTCAGTCAGACTGGAGACAGGGAGACGATGCGCAGTAAATGAGCTTCAGCTTCAGATTTAAGCCTCTGCCCCAGATTAGGTGTTAGCACTTCAGTCATGTCGCAATGAAAAAAAAAAGTAAAAGAGTAAGATTAATTTCGGCCTCCATCCATCTGCTCAACTTTACAATGCTTCATCAATGAGGACGGTGTGGAGGTGTGCGTGCAACATGTTTGCTAACATCTTACACTTTTTCTTAAGTTACTTTTAAAGCATATAAAATGTTCTAACCACTAATTGGCGGAAATCTGAGTACACTCCACTTGTGCGTCTGTGCATGTACTTGCCTATGAGTTAATGTCATTAAATGATGTAACAGCATTATGTCTTTTCCACCCGTCCCCCCCCCTCCCTCTCTCTGTTGTTTTTTTTTTTTGCTTTTTCACTGCCCTTCCTTTAGCTGCAGTCAGACCCAGATGAAAATATGAACTCGGAGAGAAAAGTTAATCTCCCACACAAACGCAGAGCGGAGGCTGTAACTCAATACAGCCTGCTTTGTGGGAGGCCCACTTGTCCTCATCTCGGAGAATTAATACAAGTTGTCCACTTATGAGGAATGAGATTAAAATGTAGTTGGCTCTTATTAAACCCAAGAAGGAACACAAGGAGCATAAAGGATCTTTGTGTGCGAGTGCGAGCGGGTTAGAAGGTGCGAATGTGTATGCATATGGGTGTGTGTATGTGTGTTTGTGTGTTTTGTACATTAGGCGCAGTGTGCGAAGGGCGGGGGCTTGAGATTCCCGAGTAACCCTTATTGGAGATGATTACTCTCATAAAACCTCTGCTCTCTAAATTGCCCCCCCCCCCCCTCCTCCTACTCCTTCCATCTGCAGTCTAAACACACTTAATCAAGAGCAGGTGTGTCCTGATGCATTTACAGACGCCTCGCTGACAATCTTCTACGGCAAAACAAGAGCGCAGAGGAGGCCATCTTTTTATCTCCTTCTCTTGGTGGATGAAGGCTGCGCTTGACAGATACGGATGAAAATATGGATCAGAACAAATGTGTGACATATTGCTTTCTCCTCACTTTGTTTCCTAATATATCTCCTCTCCTCTCCTCTCCTCTCCTCTCCTCTCCTCTCCTCTCCTCTCCTCTCCTCTCCTCTCCTCTCCTCTCCTCTCCATCACCATCACCATCACCCCTCCTCCTCCTCCTCTTCATCCTCTTCTTTCTCCTCCTCTCTCTGTCAGTTCTGTGTCTTAATTCACTGTGGGGGATCAGCCAGTGTTGGGGATCTGTGGGTTAATACGGTTACCGGGATAACAATCTCCCCCAGCATCGCTCCATGATAGATGGGCACTGTGTGTATATGTGTTGAGTGATTGAGCAAGTGGGTGAGTGAGTGAGAGATAAAGTAAGCGGTGGCTGTGTAAAAATGTGTGTGTGCGGTCCGTAAGCGGGAGTGTGGAAGCGGAGGGGGCCGTGGTATCCGTCAGAGGAGAACAATGGCTTTTAAATGAATCTGGGAGCTCGTAAATCACACAAAGAGAGAGCCCAAATGCAGCGCTGATTGCCTGGACGTCAGAGTCAGCGGACGACAGGAAGGAACGAATGAACGAGAGAATGAACGAGAGCCCCAGCGAGACACCTTGTTAACGCCTGAACAAAACGCCTCCATTAGGAACCAATGGCCTACTTATGCAAATGACTCCACATACGCACACTTTCTCTTCTGAAAGTTCTGTCCTTGGGAGGCACATGCAGTCAGTCAGGCAGGACAAATGTAAATAAATCATGGGACAAACACTTTTCCATTACATATTTGTAGTTCTGAAGTAAAGCTTTAAAACAGGGGTGTCAAACATGTGTCCCGTGGGCCAAAACCTGCCCGCTAAATGGTCCAATCTGGACTGTGGGGGGAATTTGTGAAGCGCAAAAATTACACTGAAGATTTTCAGTCAAGGGTGTCAAACTCTGTTTAGTTCAGAGGCCTCATTCAGCCCAATGTGATCTGAAGCGGACCACGCCACTAAAATACACAATAACCTAGAAATAGTGACATCTCCAAAATTTTGTCTTTGTTTTAGTGCAAAAAATTTTAATTACTTGAAAATGTTTACATTTACAATCTATCCTTTCACAGAGCATGTAACAGCCTGAGCAAACATGTACAACCTGAAATGTATTTAGAAAAATAAGTCTAATTTTAACAATATTCTGCCTGTTACTAAATGTTTTATGCCTCTGTAGATCCACTGTGTTCTGTAAGTTGTAACGCACATATGTAAATGAGAAGCTGAGGCATAATTTTGTTAAAATTGCACTTATTTTTCTTAAGAATTTTCAGGCTGTTCATGGTGGCTCATGTTACTCACATTTTTTTAAAGCATTGTTTGTAGAATTCTACTTTTTGCACTCTGAAACATGAGAAAGGTTTGGAGTTGATATTTATGGATTATTATGTTATTATTTTACTGGTCCAGCCCACTTGAGATCCAGTGTGACTGTATGTGGCCCCTGAACTGAAATAAGTTTGACAGCCCTGCTTTGAAAGAACTCGGGGACGGCCTTTGCAGTTACCTGTAGCAGCATAATAGTGTTGCCTAACACTGTTAATGCCAAACTTTAAACACAATAATGTGTCTTGCCTAACTTGCTGTTCCATGTCTATATGTCTTTACTTAATCTCACGTAATTTGAATTGGCTTGATAACGATATAATTTCACCGTTGCTCATAACGTCTGTAGCTGTTACTGTATGTGTTAATGCTAAGCAGTTGTAAATCATTAGAGCCAGGCTTCATTATGGTTAGTGTGAGTGTTGCCACAGAGGGAGAGATGAGTGGTAGGCAGAGTGTAATTACAGGTATGTGGAGAGAAAACATGCAATTAGAGATGTAGAGGAGGCATTTTGTACACTTTTGCTGCTCACATGTGTGGAAGCTTGTTTAGCCTCCTCTCCTCGCCTCTCCTCTCCTCTCCTCTCCTCTCCTCTCCTCTCCTCTCCTCTCCTCTCCTCTCCTCTCTGTTTCCCAGGCTTCTTGTTGTTGTGTTGTGTACTCTGTCTGTACAACAACTGGCAGTGACTGTGGGTCAGTATGAGGGTGGAGGTCAGGTCGACTCATTTGACCACCCAGACTAGTGCAGCTGATGGTCTAAGGTTAGAGTTGAGAGGTCAGAGGTCAGGACTTCTTGGACAGTACTGCCTGTCTCACCTGTCTGTTCTCAGGGAAAGGGAACAACAGAAATAGAGGAGAAAATAGGAGTGTGAGAAAGTGATGACATAAAATGAACAGGTGTCTGTCTTAATCTCCCTTTCTGTTTTTCATTGTTTCTAGTTGTTTGAGATTATAATCAAATGACTAATTAACTGGAAGTTGTTTTTTTTTTTTAATGTGTCCTCTATCTTTTCTGGTATTTAGCCTATGTACATAACATATACATAGTAAAGCTACTTGCACTATTATACATATGTTTTTTGTAATTTGTCATACTTATACTCATGTTTATGCGTCCTTTCAATCCATACTGCACATTTACTACCCTTAACTCCCTTCAAATTAGATTTGTATATTGTTTGTAGCTGTTTTCTTTCTTATTTTTAATACCGGGCACTTTTCAGACATAAAACTATACTACTTGTGCTCTGCATTGACAATAAACCAAATTCTATTCTATTCTATCCCATTCCATTCCATTCCATTACGTTTGAGCTTGCAACACACCTAGATGACCGCATGACAACTCTTGATTTACAGTTTCTCAAATTCCAAATACATGCATTTTGTAAAATTCAATTATACATAGAACATATCTTGTTATATCGGTGACAGTGTTCTCAGGTGTCATCCATAAATCATGCCAAAACAAAAGCCTCTGTATTAAAAAGCCAATTCAACATATCAGCATTAGACAACCACAATGAATCAGGATTCCTCATTTGCATCCTTCGAAGCTTTTTAACAAATCATCATTTTCTGATTCTAGGATCTTCATTTTGAAGTCTTGACCGTCATTCCTTCTTTCCTTCATTCCTCAGTGGAAATAAAGTTAATATTGTTGGTTTGTGGACTGATCACAACATTTGAAGATGTCATTTCCAGCTTTGGCACTGATATTTTTTTGCAACACTCACAACTAATGAATTAAAGAAGAAAATAATGAAAAAGTGTAAATGTATACCTCAGTTTCTGCTCTAGATTGTAGTATGTTACATTTCATGGGTGGTACACAATACTAATTATTGCAGAAATAGGTTTAATGGTACAGAATATATATTAGATTGTATGATATCCCTGCCAATTATCAATATTTTTATTAAAACATACAGTCAGACTCTATGCATTTTTAGACACCATTTTGTCTCACTATAATGCAGTGATTAAATACATAATTCTAACTTTACTGGTATTTTTTCTTCTATAGTCACACAGACTTTGTTATGTATTATAGATGTTTGTCTGCAATGTATCAAATATTGCAGAATTGCTGTATTGTAATACCGTCATTATCGTAGTATTATCGAGAGGTGATTCCACCCCTATTACTACATATCAATTACAAGTAGAAAAAAATAGATGTGACTGTACCATAATTTTTAAAATAACGTTCTGTCTTTCTCGATCTGCGTCTTTCCCTCGCCCTCCCTCTCTGTAACCATAATGGTGTGTAATGTGCAGGCTGATTAGGACTTTGACGGCGAGCTTCAGACCAGCCACCCAGACACTGAGGTTAGTTAGTCTGGGTTTTGTGGTCAGACTGTTTGGCGAGGGATACCCGTCTGTTAGTTAAACCTAGCTTGGCCGCAGGTCGCTCTTTCATATAAACAATACGCACACATATGAGCCGCATATTGTGAAACGGTTTAAGATCTTCTTGAAGGTACACAGATCCAGATCCAGGGCTCTGTGAACAGAAAGCTCTTTGTGGAATTTCCCAAGGAGACAAATGTGACCTCAGAAACAGAGGTATGTGACAGCTGCTCCTCTCCTACCAAAAATGAGGAGTAAGAAAAGTACAAGGTTATAAAGGAGGCGCTGAATGTGACCACCACTGGGTGTTAAAAACAGGTGGGCAGGTTTGTACAGTGGGGAACTGCGTCCATCAGGAGAACATTTAGATCCGTTGGTTCTCGCCAAGTCGACATTCTCTGTATTTTTCTCTGACGCACATGCCGCACATAAACACATGAGCCCAGAGAAATGCATGCAAACACACAAACACATACACACAATATTTACAATACTTAGAGTATTTGGTGACGGGTTAGAGGAGGCGTGACTGACCTCCTCAGTCATAATTAAGAGCCTACCAGAGCAGAGCCTTTAGGCCTTTAGGCCAGCCGGGGGCCCTGCCCAGACACACTCCCTCAGACTACGTTGTTTATGTTTCATTAGAGCACAATTATATGTCGCATCCCTCTTTCTCACCGTCTCTCACTCTCTCCGACTTTCCCTGATCCTTTCATGTGTGTCTTACCTCACTGCATTTCACATGTGCGTTCGTGCACTTGTGCTTTTTGCTCTCGGCAGATTCAGAACAGAACAGTGTGTGCCCAGTTCCACCGAGAAACAATATTTGTCTCCCCCCAATCCTTATCACAGGTCAAACAAGCCGCAGAGGCCCTTCACTCTGCTATACATACAGAGAACCCAGAGAATCGAGAAGGGAGGGGGAGGGAAAGAGTAGAAGTAGGTAGAAGAAAAAAAAAGACAAGTTAGAGATGAAAGAATGCTGCTGAAGGTGTAGAATGAGGGAGGAGGAGGAGGAGGAGGAGGAGGAGGAGGAGTGCCTTCCAATAAGGAGTGGACAGCTCTTCAACTCCCGCTGCTTTACTGCAACACCACAAAGGACTGGTCTGTACAAAGAAAAAATCAGAATCAGAATACTTTATTAATCCCGAGGAGAAATTATTGGGTGTTACAGTCGCTCCATTCAAATATAATAAAGTAGCAGGAAAGAATTTATCACTACAACAGAAAAAGATCATGAAAAATATGTAAATATATACATATATAAAACTCTAAGTATATAAACACATATATATGATAATAAAAGAAATATACATAATAAGTGTGCAAAACATCATTGTATGTGAAAGAAGCGGTTCAGGAGAGAGTCTGAGAAAGGAAGGAAGGAGAAACAGGTGTGAAGCAGAGTTGGGCTCAGATTTGTAAACCAGTGCTCTGAAAGCCTCCTAATACTAGAACCAACAGGTGACCAGACTCCAACTGAATACATGGTCTGTCACCGTAATAAAATGATGCCTTTGTGCATTTCTGTAAATCACAAACACCTATGAGCGCCTCATTCCTCAGTCAGCAGGAGATGGTGGAAGTCAATGGAAGATACACAAAATCCACAACTTTGTCATCTTTAGGTTTGGTTAGGGTTAGGAAAAAGACTTATAGGAAGTTCTGGTATGTGTCTTATAAACCCAACCAAGCACTTTTAGTGTCTTCAAAGTGTATTATGCACTTTTCACACCCGCCTGATGTCAAATTAGTGACTCTTTTGATGGAAAATAATTGAAATATTCTGTCTGTGAGCAATTTGTATTCATGCCAGAAGCGCCATGACATGATACACATCTAGAAATAATGATATGAAGTGTGTTTTTGGTTCAGAAATGTTGAGGTTGTACTTATCTGTAATCTAAACATACGCTGACAGGATTTTAACAGATTGTTGAGGTTACATGTCTCTTCATTTGTGGTGTTTGAACTACATATGAAAGACAAAGTATGCATGTAATTCTCAGCGGCTGATACTGATATGCAAAGAAAGTGAAAACGTTACCCAAACCCAGACTGTAATAAGGAATTTTGACTCTCTTTTTCTGTTTTTTGACATATTATATTTATTCACGCATTAAATTCATTTCTACATGTCACTTTTACATTAAAAGATACCAAAACTGCTGCACATATAGGAACACAATACATAGTCACTACAATTGAACACATGAGGTAAAAATGAGACTAGTTCTTTTCTGAAAACTCATTTAGATAGCTATAATGATTAATAGAGAAAGGCATCTTCTACATCAAATGAACATGCAGCATATCATTTGTAGAGTGGAAGGAGTGTAGTACAATATCATGTCTATTTCCTGGGAAAGTCTACTTTTTATTAAGCCTGTAAATGAGAATATGTACATCAGAGTAATATTAAGAGTGGACAAACACACTGCTGTCATGGTTCAATATCAGTTATCAAAGGAAAATTGGACAATAAGGGACAGAAAAGGAAGAACAAGAGCAGTGGAGGAATGACTTTCCATGATGCATCTCTATGAGGAGGTGTGTCCGTCGGCCAGTCTGTCTGTCGTTCCCCGAAATCTGGGAGTAACAGTTTGACAGAAAGTTGCAAAATTAGCACAGATGTTCACTTTTTAAGGTCAAAGGTCAAGGATACTGCAACCTCATGTCTCTATTATAATGAATGCGATATCACAGGAATGGTTTGATAGAATGTGGGAGAAAAATATTCACGTGGATGCATTAATAGTGGTGGTCAAAGGAGCCCATGTCTGTCCATACTTATGAGTGCAATATCTGAGGAATGCACCAAGGGAATTTCTTCAAATTTGGCACAAATGTTCATTTGGACTCAAGGATGATGAAAGTAGATTTTGGTGGCCATCGTTTAGAGCCATAATTGCTAGTAATTGAAAGAACAGCATGTTTATGATGCCAGTGCGGTGAATAAATTGGGTTCGTGTTGTCTTTACCCAGAGCTATTGAGGAGTAATTAGCAGCATTTAAGTGAATATTTAATGACTCACGGTTCTTTACTTCCAACACCACCATTGAACACATCCAGTGGAGTCGTCGGGTCTAGACACGGTCTTAACCCCATCCAGGACCATCACTGATCCACCCAACATTAACACGCTCACAATGAGCAACATAATAGATGGCACTATGACAGGAAAACACCCACATCAGAGGTAAAATATATTTCCATTCGGAGTGGGTTGATTTGGGGATAATGGTGGGAAACATTTACCACAGAGATACCACATCCCGCTGTGAGCTTTAGCCTGTGAGTCAACAACCACAGGTGGCAAAGTTAAAATGCAAAATGCTGTTATAATACCCTGCAGGTTTGTATAACAGTCTAATCTTTGCAGCGAGGTTTGTGTGTCAAAGAGATGGCAGAGAGGAGAGGTTGTCCCCAATCCTGTAGTGTCTTATCTGAACAGCAGGACAGATGTTACAATGGACATGCTAGATCTTATCCTTCCTATCAACTGTCTGTCTCCTGTTTACGCATATTTTACTTACTTTTTATCGGCTTTGTTGTGTCACGTCTTTCCATCACAACCCCGTTTTTTTGTTTCTCCTGTTTTTTTGGGTTTTTTTATTTACTATTTCCTGTGAGAGCGGAAAGCCCCCTCAGACAAACAGCCCCAGACGCTCTCCAATACTCTCTCTCTCTCTTTCTTGCTTCAGCAGACTATGTAAACACATTGGGTGGATTACAGCTGGCCTGGTAGGAGAGCAGTGGGACGTAGTGTGTGTGTGTGTGTGTGTGTGTGTGTGTGTGTGTGTGTGTGTGTGTGTGTGTGTGTGTGTGTGTGTGTGTGT
>JAPQRQ010000026.1:14917016-14929800 GCA_037367365.1 Apogon talboti | reverse complement strand
CTATAGCGTCTTGTTTGCAGTAGAGGTTGATGGTTCAAACGTATCATTGACCGCTCGGTGTCTGCTCTTATCTTCTCCCTCTGGCCTTATCCCCACAGTGGCCAGACATGGATCAATCCCACCCGGAATTGGGTTTCACATCCCGGAAGCAGAGATGTACACATGGGTCACTTTCATCGACTCAGTGCGGCCATGTCCATAGGTATCCATCATACAGGCCATTGACTCGTTGTGACCATGAAGGTACAGATTCATCATAAGGAAAGGCTGCGGCGGACGAGGTCAGCGAAAAAGTAGCGGCTGCTTCTCATCTGCCATGCGGTTGAAATTAAGCCTTTGGAGATATTATCACTAATGTCGATGTAATTACAGTATAATGTACTATATACATGGGTGTTTATGTAAAATTAGGTTTGCAGCCAATTATGTGGTGTGGAAAACTAAAAAAAAGTAAACCACAAAATTACATTTAAGATTAGATCGTTGGCGTATTGAGTGCATGTGTTTTCACCTGCGTAAAATAGTCAAACAGCGTGATTATTTGTGTCGAAGTGTATGTTCGTGCACGTGTGTGTTGGGCGTTACATGCCGGAGATAAATAACAGACGCAGTGATGCTGTGTTGATCTGAACTCCAGACAGCGTCGGGCTCGGCTGAGGACTGAGGCGGAGAAGACGAAGGGAGGGACAGAGCGAGATGAGCGAGAGACGAGAAGAAGATGGTGAAGATTGATTGCCATTGACTCGGGTCCAGAGCGCTGAGAACTGTGAGATTCCAACAGCCAGTCTGAAACACACGCACACATGCACACACACATACACACATACACACACACCTGTGAGATATGGTAAATACCTGGAAAACACAGGGAAACCCGCTGACAATACAGAGCAAAGTAAAACACAAATAGACAAAGACTAATTACTGCAACGTAATTCTTTCATCTCCTGTTCTCGGTGTGTCTGTATCTGTAGGTGAACACTAACACACACAGACACGCACACTCTAAAAAACCCTCTTAGTAACTGGTTAATGCTTTGTTGTATGTGTGTGTGTGTCCCTTGGGAAAGCCTGCTTTAATTCCCCAGGAAATCATTGTGATTTAGAGTAGCAGGGAAGTCACTTCCAATGAAAGTCAATGGACCGCTGGTGTGGCGGTGGGTTGGGCTGCGTGTGTGTGTGTGTGTGTGTGTGTGTGTGTGTGCTTGGAGTGTACCTAAATGGAGTTTTTTTTTTTCTTAATCAAAATGTAATTAAATCAACACGATAGCACAGAGGGAGTTCAAACTATATACAGAAGCTGGTGGAAATTAAAATAACCATATGGCTCCGAGAAAGGAGGAAAAACTGTTATTTGCAAAAAAAAAAAATAGATCACCTCACAGTCTTTTCTAAATAATTCAACATACGCATGATTTAATGCTGTTCTAGCACTGAATGTATAGAACAGGTAGAAAGGCAGGTACAAACCAAATTGGACTTGAGGTACCTGCGCCACAGAGTTGACACTAATGCTCGGTCCGCTGTAGCTGACTGCTACGTTTGGGGCTCGTAAAGGTTTTTGGGTCCTGGTGGTTTAACAGAAGCAGTTCAGGTTAGGGACAGACATCCATGAGCCCTTCACTGCTGCCGCTGCTGCTGCTGCTGCTGCTGATGAGGATACGAGGAGCTGGTGGAGGCTGGCAGAGCAGGCTGAATGCAGATAGGATCTCTGTGGGGGGGCGTGAATGTGTGATTGGAGACTAAAATCATTACAGTACGCCTGGTCACTGTGTCCTTGGCTCTTCCGCTGAGCTGAGGCCAGTGCTGATGCTTTTCTCTACTTTCCCCCACTGCTTCCGACTTCCTCTTTTCTTTATCTTTCACCATTTTTACCGCTCTACTGTTTTCTTTGTGTATATATATAAATATATATCGCTGGTTTTGAATAAAAACATGAACATCTTGTCAAAACTTTAAAAAAAACCTCTCTGCAGGTAAGAATCTGGGTGGACGTCCACATCTGCAGCATGTTAATAATGCATAGAAGATTAACACAAGTCAGTGATGAGGAAGTCAGGGAAAGTACGACTAAATATTACACACCTTAGCGGATCAATTTATGTTTGCTGGCTCTGTTTTATGTGTTTAATTGTATAAATATTATATCCCTAATACGTGCAGAATTAATTGTGAAATCAGTTTTTTTTTAACAGAATGCGGGTTTACTTGTATGATTTTTTTCAGTTTTGTTTTTTTTTTCCTCTATAATTTTTGTGCATCCTGTTGAGTGTAAACATGTGCGTTGAATCCTGAAGTCATATTACACCATATAATACTTTACATAATGCATTTTCCCCTCTGGGTCACTCACAGACTAATCAGCTTTAATGTGAAATCAAAAAAGGTGGATATCCAGCAGACAAAATGAAACGTGTTTATGTTATTTTGTGCTATTATCATAACTGTAAACCTCTCTTTTCTCTTCCTGGTTCACCCCAGCTGCACTCATGCCCCCAGGCTGCAGTGGCTGTCCAGAGAGAGAGAGAGAGGGAGAGAGAGAGAGAGAATGTAAACTAGACTCGCCCTCCTTGGGTCTCATTGGTTGATTCTCTGCCTAGCGGTTTTGTCCTTGAGAATGTGCAGACACGGGGCAGATAATGTTCTGACACCAGAAACTCTAGACCCGGACCAGATCAACACTTACTCCCTTCTTCTTCTTCTTCTTTTCTGCTTCTATTGTCATGCTATCCGGACGCGCAGATTGAACAACGACGGTGTTTGTTGATCGTCTTTGCGCATTGAAATCACAAATGCGTTTGTCAAACTTTTGGCAAATCTAAAATAAAAACTATTTCAATGTAATATTTTGTCTGTGTACTTACATGGAGCATCGGGCCACTGAGGGATTGCAAGTGTGTTGACACATGGCAATCATAAATTCCTGTAACCATATTATCACACATAATATCACAGCCGCAGGCGCGCACATGGGATTATTCTGGAGCTGAGGTCTGGCTCAGCGAATTAGACGACTTTTTTACGACTCAGATTGTGTAACAACCTGCACGACTCGAACCTTTAAATGTATTCTAAGCCATGCACTAAAAATTATTTTACCACTTAATGTAAATCTGAGGTTTTCATCTCCTCTCCGGTGCGTTGCAAGGTCAAAGATCTCCTTTTACCGTGCGCTCTTGTAACGGCGGGGGTTTCTGCAGAAGTCAGCATGCCAGCAGAGGCCAGCAGCATGTATAGGAATCTCCCTGCAGCCACACATAAACGACCAGAGCTGCTGAACTTAGGGTCTAATCACATTACGCACGTAGATCCAAAACTTGCCCCTCGGTTCTAAAATGTAAAAAAAAATAAAATTAAGGCTCTGGACAAATGCTGCAAAAAGTTTAGAAGTCGTGGAAAATGAGTTAAAGTGGGAAATAATTTTCCAAAATCGTTGCAAAAAATTGTCTATGTGTGAGAGCTGTGGCTACACTCAATAACTTTTTATTTGTACTTTTTTTTTGGCTCAAAGTGTGCCAGTGTGCGCTCCTGTAATTACGGTGTGTGGGATTATTAATTACCGATAATGTGTCGTTAATGTGTCAGTGTGCGCCTTATTTTGTCACCATTATCACTGATCTTTCTCCCTATTGGGGTAAAAACAAGTCTGAGAGGTAATTATTGCCATTTCAATGACTTTAATAAGCAAAATAGGAAACAATTTCTTCCAAAAACAACAAAAAATAAGACAAAACAGAAACCAGCCTGAATGGAACAGTTCAAATTTAAGTGTTTAACTATTATTTATATAAACAGGATTGAAAATTGATCCCCATCATCGCAAAGTACATGGAATTTATGAAAACAAAACAACAACCCGCTGCTGCAGTTTCAGTTCGATTTCAACACAGTTGAATCAGTAACAAACGAAAGATTGTTAAATGCATGACTTTTCAACAATAGTTTCAAATGCAAGCACCATGCTTATTCGATATGATCTGACAGTTTGTTAATTTAAATCATTAAAATAAAAACTTTAACTATGCATCTGGCCAGCAGAACCAGAATCATCAAATAATAATAAAACAGACAAAAAACGTATTATATAACATACAAATTGTTTTCATTTTGAGAATTTGCACAACCTGAATCCCCTTTTTTACTGACCGGCAGAAAAAAATCAGGAAAACATAGAACATTATTAGTTTAACTTTGTATTAAAACGCTTGCGTTATCTAAATATCAAGTTTGCATAAAAACCCTGACGAGTGAGATGTTGCACGTTTGTAAATTGTTAAAAATATAAATGATTGAATGCTACAGGTGTCCGCCAATCGGAATGAGAGGTTTAGATTTTGTCTGGGTTTGATGTGGTTTATTAAAGTTAAGATAACGACACACAGGACTGTTCTGAATTCGTGGGACTGCAGCCACATTTAATTAAAATAACAGAAAGCACGTGTGTGTGTTATGTGTTCTAGAAAACTTGTAGCTTCGCCTTGGTGCGCATTCGCCTGTGCAGTGTAGTCTGTAGGCTCCTAAAATATTGCAGCCACATGTGTCTATTGAGCTTCACACACGTGTCCAAATATTAGAGAAAAAAAATAAAAAATACTTTGCACTGAGGCTTATTTAACATAATATTACAGTATGGTATCATAGTATGTCTTCCTGGAGGGAGGTTTGCACAAAGTTCAAAATGAAAACTTGGAAATCATTATCCAAAAGTGCACTTGACACACAAAGTTTGTTGTATTTAAATGCAACTGAAAAAATGCACTCCTCTCTCAGTCTATACCCCAAATGATAAAAATAAAAAATAAGTGAAATAAAAACACAACTCAAAGAAAGAAAGAAGTTCAAACCAGCCTCCTCAATCTTGTTGTGCAGTTTTGCGGTTGCATAATATTTACAAGCCCAAAGAAACCCACACCATATGATACTGCACCGGCAGTCCTGCTGTTCTGTCCCCTTTGCATTTCTCTAACCCCCAAACTATGGAGAAGCGCAGATCAACAACATGCTCTTAATATACACGAGAAGATGAAAGTACAAAATAGAAATTATTACCGTACATGTCCAGCATGCAGGATTAATATTTAATGCAGATTTTTTGTTTCAATATATATTCGAATATAACCAAGCAGGCAATAAATCAATGAGATGTTGCATAAAATGTCCCCCCCGTGGCGGGTTTGTAGACAGAAGTTTAATTTGCATAAAACGAAGTCTTGATTTTGGAGATGTTCTCAGATTATGGGCCCACTTGTCGAATGTGAATCTTGTGTTGCAGGATGCGCAGTCAGGCCTACTTGTTGTTTCATAATGTCATCGTTTTGGAAAACAAAAGTACAAGACAACTGCCTCGACGCCATCCCACACTACTTACAGATCATTGAAAAGCTGTAGCCTTAAAGGAAAAAAAAATATCAGCCGGTCCTCTTCTTTGAAGAAGAAAAAAAGTCTCTTCACTACAAGCAACTAATCTACAAAGATGCTGCGACTGATCAGACACTCTACATTGCTCTTTGTATCTCAGTTGACACGTGGATGGAGAGATGATTATATATGAGAATACTATCTGATGGATTATTCTTCTATATGAATATAATTGTTACCGTATTAGTATAATCATAAAGAGTATGGGAGGTGTGGATTATTATTTGTTCATCAGCCAGTCTGTCTTTTGTGGAGAAAAGGAAAGGTGAGGGGGAAGTTTGTTGTGAGGGGGTTCACAACAAAAAGGCTATGACAACTCACATGAAAAACTCTGGAGATGAAGGGTTGTCACTGGTGGAGCCAGCCTCACGGAACCCGTTATTGGCCCCTGACCCCGTCAGTTTCTCACACTTGAGTTTGTAGGCGTCCCTCTCCCTCGCCAGCCGGCTGATCTCCGCTTTCAGCTGCTCCACTTGGTTCATCAGCTGCGTCTTCTCGTTCTCCAGCACGTGCTTCTGCTGCACCCGCTTGAACCGGCAGGACTGCGCGTAGCCCCGGTTCTTCAGGGTCCTCCTCTTCTGCTTGAGGCGGATGACCTCGTCCTTGGTGAAGCCCCGTAGGTGTCTGTTGAGCTCCCTCACCGACATGGACACCAGCTGGTCGTCGGAGAAGCGGTCCTCCACGTTGAGTCCGCCCCCGGAGCCGTGGTGCCCCGCCGACTGGTTCAGGTGGCCGTGCGGATGGTGGTGATGATGGTGGCGGTGGTGATGGAGCGGCTGGTGGGACTCTGGAGATACCGGGGACGGGCTGTCGGGGTCCTGGCTGTGGTGGTGGTGGTGCTGGCTGTGTGGGTGGTTGTGTCCGCCCGGGTGCCCGGACAGTTCCTCGGCGTGGTGCGGGATGCCCGCCGCATATGGGTGATGGTGCTGCTGGCCGTGGCCGTGGTGACTGTGGTGGTGGTGCGGGCCCCTGTAGCCCTCGAAAGCGCCTTGCTGCTGCAGCTGTTGTTGGACGTGCGGAGGCGGAGGGTGGCCGTGAGCCGTGGCTCCAATCAGGGCCTCCACCGCGTCCTCTGGGGTCAGGCTTAGCGTCTGCGGGTCTATCTGCTGGTGGTACCCGCCGTTCGTCGGCATCCAGTACAGCTCCTCTAGGTGGTTTTTCTGCTCTGTGGGGCTGAAGCTGGGTGAGGAGGGCACCGAGCTGCAGGGTGTACTGATGGGGGTGGAGGACACAGAGCCCTGGGGTTGGAGACGGTTACACTGGCGCACACCGTTGCGCTCCAGCCCGGCCAGGCCTTCCTTCTTCACGTCAAACTTCATCAGGTCAAAATCATTGACATATTCCAGAGCCAGAGGGCTGCTGGGTAGCTCCGGGCCCATGCTCAGCTCTGCACTCATGTTGTTGTCGCGACTCTTTTGCAGATATGCAAAGGTACTTGCGAGCGTCGCAAAAACTGACTTATTAATCAGCGTCTCTTCTCTCCTTTCTTGTTTCATGCAATAGTTCTTTTGGCTCCTCCACAGCTGTGCACTGACTTGCTGTAGCATGAAACACCGTTTGATTGGTGGAAAAAGGAAAACGAAAAAAAAGTAGCGGAGGAAAACTTTCAGACTAATGCTCTGCAAACGGTTTGCGTCATATAGCCTACTTCTGCTGGGATAATCTGGCAGAGACCAGGCAGGAGGTAGAAAGCAATGCGCCTCAGTGCAAAAGTAAAAACCTCAGTCCACTCAGCAGAAGTGTATTCACACAAAAAAATCTACATAAATAATCAGAAAAGAAATACCACATTTGTTCGCTGAGACGGGCACCAGTCCTCGTTGCAACTTCTTACTTGTAAGTCCCTTTTTTTCTCCAGGAAAATGTCAGGAGCAAATAAAGCGGAGTAAATAGGGCGTCTGATTTTCGCTGAGAAGCAGCTTTTCCAGCTCTGCACCGCAGAGATTTAAAGGCTCGCCTCTCTCTCCTTCTCTCTCCCACTCTGGTATCCAGCAGACTGCGCTTGGACTCAGCCTGTGCTTTATCCTTATAGCGCCCCGTGACGTCGCGCCGAAAGGCAGGATCGCGCGCGACTCTCCAATGGGAGCGGGACTCTGCGCTCAAACGGAGGAAGAGGAGGAGAACCGAGGAGAGAGGGGGGGATGCACAATACGCTTCTGACAGCTACAGACAGTCAGCTGACCGACTTCCCTAAAGTGGGAGGAAAGTGGAGGAAAAAAAGGAGAAAGAAATGCCTTCACTTCGTGGACGCTGTGTGTAACGCGCGACTCCCTGTCTTTCCCCGCGATGACAGGAGACCTCAGTGATTTATAGATGCACTGCGTCGCTGTAAGGCTGCTGAAAATGATCTAATTGCACTTTATGACACAACCAATTTCTTTACCTGTAACGTCCAATATTAAAAGCTGACTTTAGACATAAGGTACAAATGAAATCCCTGGTGCTTATATTGTACTTTGATTTGTTTTGATCATTTTGCAGGAAATTTGACGCATGTTTTGGGTGCGTTATTTCACGAAACATCTAACATTTAAATTTAATAATAGTTAATAAAACACATTTTATGATTTATTGAATAGTTTTTACCCTCAGTTTTTGTTTACAAAAGTGTACAGATATTATTATTTCTATATATATATATATATGTATATATACCACAAAATAATGCCAATCAACAACATTTGAGACCCTTGTCTTAAACATGGTACGTGGAACGTTATTGATACGTTCTGTGTGTTAAAACGTACTGCCAGGATGCCATGATAACTCTACTTAACTAAATATTTGCTAAATATTTCCACTATGATCTCTCCTGGAGGTGTTTACACAACCCTCCACTGCATCAGTACATGTTAAGTATAGACTCCTTCTTCAAAGCTCAAAGGAAAGTTGACTGTGTCCAGAGTCTGTTATTACTCCCAGGTTTCTTCTACACATCAGGCTCCTCTTGGCTCGGACAGTTTGTTTTACACTGAGCAGCATCACAACAGAGGAATCACCGGAAAACAGGCTCAAGGCTGCCCCTGCGTGGGCAACACACGAACCGGTGGAAGCCGCTGAGGCGCTGCGTAAACGCGTCCTTTTACTTTGCGCTTGGAATTTTATCAGTTTGGTTGCGCGGTTTAACAGATCACATCCTGAAATTATGACTGACAACAATTAATCTCTGTCGTCGGAGTCTCATAAATACCGACTGTCACAAGTTTAATCGCCTCGCTGATACAGTCTAACAGGTAGTTTGACCAAAATACAATCAGATCGCTCAGATATGTGCGTAAAGCATCGATCTCATCTGTATTTTAATTGACCGCTAAAAAAAAAGAGACGTGTGAGTAATTGCCAAGCTTCTCTGCAAAAGGAAACTACTTGTAAATGAGTCAATTGGAAGGATCGATTGGATTATCATTTCGTTTCCCTCTCATATCCACGGTTGAGTACAGCCGCGTCCAAGGCGTATTGATCAGGGTGGATGTAAGAGGAGGCTGCCAAAGATAAGATCCGATAATGAAGGGCTTATTTGTTTGGTTTCAATTCTTAATCAGTTTGAGCTCTGCAGTAGTGTATCAATGGATGAAGTCTGAATCCAACTCATGTCATAAATCAGGACCCGTCCTCCTCTGCTCCTCAAAAACTAATAGAGGTAGAAATTTTTGGTGCAGATGCAAGTTACGATTTAAATAATTTCAGTAATTATTTTTTTTAATAAGTACGACATAGCCTAAATGCAGTATAATTTACAACGCATAGTTATGACAAGAAAAATCTGAAATCATAAAAGCATGAGATTAAAAAAATCCAAAGACTCCTGAGACAAAGATGCAATTTCTAAATCATTACTGTTATTTGTATTATTTTTATTATTACTATTTTTACTGCTGTTACTTCTGCTATAACGTCTGATATTATTAGTGTTAAACGCCATTATTTTGGAGCAAGTATTTTTTTTAGAATATTTTTTTATACAAAGGTAATCAAGTGCATTTTAAAGTCACTCTGTACAGTATTTAATTTGTGTAATTTTACATTTTTATCGACACAGAATGATCCCTAACCTGAACCTTTCTCACATCTTATCATCATTTAGACACACTCTGCTCTTCCAGTGCCGGAGCTCAGCGCGCACGGGTCTGACCATCACCCCATAAACCACTGACACAGGAATTCAACCCTAATAATTTTGGTTCACTGCCAAAAACCTATAGTTTCAAGTTACAATCGGTCTTTTTCTCCTCTGAAGCTCCTCAGTTGTCAGTTCCAACTTCAAAAGCGCCCTGAGCGAGTCGTACCGAGCCGTGCCGCTCTAAAACGTCTTCCCGGAGAGGCCGACCCGGCGGCAGCCCCATTAGGTCGTAATGCTCTCTAATATAGCCCGGGTTCGCCGTCTAATAGATCCAGGCAGGCCTGCCGGCGGCTCTCCCCCTTCGGTAATAACGGGCTGTAATGGAGAGACGAGATGTAAAAAAGCGTCCATGTCAGCAGCATATCGGTGGTTAATGATCTATTAAGTGATCCGTGTGCTTATGGACAGCGAAAAAAGTGTTGATGCTTGCTTATTCGCCCCTAATGAGAGTCCCATCCTACGGATTTTAGGAATGAATAACAGAAATAAAATCACCTTTAAAATGTTACATTTAACAGTTGACGCATGGAGGCTGCAGTGGCTGCAGAGCTTCCCACAGCTCACATCTCACACCTCCAACAGGCCCGCTGGTGTCAGAGGAGGCCTGAGCTCACATATTGGAACAGACATGATTCCCCTCACAAATATGGATTTCAATTCAGCTCCGAGTCGAAACCAGGGACCTATCCATGCATGCACACCTGCTGCCCGGAGGCCGGGGCGCACTGCTCTGGATCCCACTGAGCTCAAACTTCGTCACTTAAGGAAGATGCGTAAGGATCTACAATGGGTGTTTTTTTTGTTTTGTTTTAATTTTCAGTCAAATTTAACTGGATTTCACTTTGGACGGAAACTTTTGTCCGGTTCGGTCACTTTGGCTGTTTGATGTGCGTAACGACTGTGGCTCTAATGGTCCCTTGGATTCCTGGAAAGGCTACACGACAGAGAGGGAAGGTATCCGAGCTGGAAGGCCCGTGACAGGGCGAGTGAGGGATGGAGATGGAGAGACGGGACTTTTCGGAAGTGCTGCTCTGATGAGCGTTGGTGCATGAGAGGCAGAGGCAGAGACAACCCTGGCTCCAACCTGCAAACTTTTTTTTTCTTTCCGTATAACTCTTTTCCCTAGTGCACTTTACTACTTTTTAAAACGCATTACAAGTGAGTAATCGCTAAAAGAACCAATGAGATACAAACTGTAAATTAAAACTGATGAGGCGTCTTTTCTTTCACTGTAATACAATTCAACATCTGCTTAGGTTTTACCTATTTCTTGAATTTGTGCTGATGAATGAAACAGGTTGTAGAAATCTGTCGACGGACGTCTCATTGTCAGATTTCCATTATTTATGTTCACCGTGGTGCTTAGGATAAACGATTGGGCTTTAGTCTTATAATAAAAACGCACGCCTGCGTCGTAATTGAATTTGTTATTTGTTAAATGCATTTCATTGCTGCAGCTGCATTCCCCACTCATCCACAGTGTGTAAACTGGTACAAAACAGTATCTGCTTCAAAAATAATTTCTTTGAGTAAATAACTAAGTATAAAGAAAGGCATGTTTGTTAATTGCACATCCAGTGGACCCTTTTTGCATCTCTACTGCACCATCCTCCGTTTACAACATGCAGTTATTCAGGCATTCTTGTTTACCTCAGACAGATCGATTATCTCTGTGAAAACATGTATTATTAAGATGTGTCGTCTATGTAAACAGGCAGAGGCCAGCCTGTGAGGAAAGCGAACATCCCCATCAGGGATAATTGACTTAAGAGTCTCTAAAGGAAAACAACAAGAGAGGTGAGATAAGAGCAAATTCTGGCAACATCATTAATATGAATAAGAATCGATTTAACAGTGAACATCACATGTTTGTCGTTAAAAATGTGCTCTTGATGTGGTCTTCTTTTATGCGTGGGCCTGCCTTTGACTTTCATAATTCATCTGTAGTGTTATCATCAGAGCTGCACTCTCACCGTTTACGCACACAGAAGGTAGTTGGGTTCGCAGGGAAAATTAGGGCTGATTTCTTGTGACAGGGCGCCTCTGGTGGCGCATTTACTCATTGCTAATAGTTTGATGTGTATCATCAGTGACAAGTCGTTTTTTTGGCGCTCACTCCATGAAGCCAGCTCCAACTTCAGAACTGTAGTTATTTAATCTTTTTTTTAATGAAACAGAGAGTGAAAGGATGACAGAGAGAAAGGAAAAAAAGAGAGATGGACAGAGGGAGGATATAAAATATGATGTGGGGCCAAAGCATAATAGTAGGCCTTTTCTAAGATTAGATGTCTCTGATTGACATGTTGTAAATATAACAACAAATAAATGTCAGTGCACACTGTACTGGCTTAATCCCAAAGGAAAAAGAACAATAAATCTGCCTTTTGCTGTGGTCATTTCATTAATGTAAATTGCAATGCTATGTACAGTACTTTGGCTTCTCTCCAGTTGGCTCTTTGTTGAGGTTTATGCATAACATTGGATTTTATCATAAACTGGATCTGTGTGACCACAGTATGTGGGCGACGCCACAAGAACCAAGTATCAAAGTGCAGGCATCACATAATTAAAGCCCATATTCTCTGGTCATAACCACAATTTACATCTGTATTTTGAAAGCCAATAACTGGCTACTGTAATTCTACCGAAACATACAAGTAATACATAATTAGATCATTTCCCCCGATTCCACCTGTTTATTTCTAAAATGAAATGACATATGTGCATCTGATAGAACCTGATTTAATCCTAAATTATTTGGACCAGCTCATATCTTTTTGCACTCTGCTGTCTAAAACAGTCTCTGGCATTAACGTGTCATCACAGAGGAGCGTCTTTTGTCATTCATGGTGCTCTTTAATTGTGTGCATATGGGGCTGTCAGATTATATCTCTGGCTTATGTAAAATTTCCACTGCATGTAATATTCTGGAAAATGTGCGTCATCAACTATATGTACAGCAGCAGCCTCTTATTAAGCCTGGAGCAAAGAAAGAGCTTTAATGGGCCTCAAATGGCTCTGTTTAATATCTGAGAGGACTTTATTTTCTTGTCAAGTGTGTAATGCATTTGGGTTTGTGATAAGTTAACCCATAGGTCAGTTTGGTGCCAGTGTGTGAGTGGGTGGGCATGATTGATCAGGAGGTGGGCGCCACATATTTAGGGATAAGAGCTGAGCGGGTGTTTTTTCCTTTTTTTTTTTTCCATCCTTGCTTTGGGATTCCTCCTCTCCTCTCCTCTCCTCTCC
>JAPQRQ010000026.1:14887985-14903068 GCA_037367365.1 Apogon talboti | reverse complement strand
GTGATGGAAGAGGGAAACATCTAAAACATGCAGGACAGCGGCTCTCTAGGACCGAACTTGCCTACCCCTGTTCTAGACTGTATGAAATGGTTGGACAGAGCAGTGATAACATTGCCCATTGGTGTCTAAACTGTCCTTTTTTCAGGCCAGTTTGTGATTTTGACGTCCAAACTGCCAACATGTTGTTTGGACCCAGGAGTGACCATATTTGGACAAAATGGGCAGACCCTTCAAAACCTGAGGGGTCTGGGGAGCTAATGCTAACCTTTAGCTTACTAAAAATTCTAAACATCATCCAACATTGTTACATCCTCAGGTTGTTCAGACCAATGTGCTTGGTTATAGATCCAAAAACCAATCATAAACATCATAAGCAATACTGGAATGAATGGCTTAGAAGCATCTCCTTATAAGACATCCTACACTACATGGTGTTGCATTTACATTTGTCCCAACAGATCTGCTGACCCAAAACTCACCCAGATGGGCAAAAAGAAGCAACAGAACAAATATTATATTCTACAAATCAGCTTTTTACCAAAAACAGTGTATTCAGACTAATCACTAACATTTTGATAAGTAAGGATAATCATTTCTCAGTAACTCTAACAGATTCTACTTGTTTTGTAATTACATAACGCTGTTCTATATACGTATCCAGTCTCTCCCCTGTGGTTTACTTCAGATCCTATTTTCTTGTGTTGTGTTTATGAAGATGGTAATGAAGCTATATGTGTAGATCAGGACGAGACAAAAAAGGAGTTTTTGGAAACTGAGACAGTGTTACAGTGAGCGTGTGGAAGAGAGGGGGAGGCTTCGGCCCACTCTAATTGATTATACCACTATCGACAGGGACCCAGAAAAACAGGCACTCCCTTTCCTCTTGATTGAATTAAACACCTTTTATGGGGTAAATCGATGGGACGGAGATGATAGGGGGGCAGATGACGGGGATAAAGGGAGAGGAGAGCCGAGTGTTATATGTAGAGGTGTCTTTAAGGCCTCACACACGAAACATGCATGTACGCTCACACACACACACCGAGCCGTCCACAGACAGGTGAGAGGTCCAGTGCCATGTTGTAATTCAGGCAAATCAATGCTTTTAAAGCATTTAGCCCTGCCTGGTGATGAAGTACAGTCAGAATAGGCCCGCAAAGCAATATATGTCTCAGACCCGTATCAATCATAATTACAGAGCCAGCCCAGGACAGTGCAGTAAGTGGAGGGATGACTAGACTCCTCTCCTCCATTCACTTTTTTATAGTTTGATCAAAGATGAATAGTAAAAAGGGGACGGTGCGGCGGACAGCAGTTGATATCCAATACAGAGGAGTATAATGTACCTGCTGTACATGTACTCAGAATAGTCATTTAGAAAACTCTAGTCTTCTCTTTAATGTTTAGTCTTGTGAAATTTACACTGATTGATGACTTAATGACCTTTTTTCCAAAAAAAAAAATTCTCCTTTCACATATCTTCGTCCCATTAGTAGCCTGTCTGCAGGTCTGTCATTCCATCACTCGGTCCAGACTGAAATATCACGGCTCTATAATGGATTACTGAGGTGTTACACATACAGTTAGAAAACATGATACCTAGCTTTCATTACCTTGGTTTACCAGTGTTTGTCTATTGTTTTGTCTGTTTGTTAGCAGTCCAGCATCCATCATTTTTGCCAACTCGTGCTGCAGTTTTAGTTTTTCTTGATGACACTAACCACATATGATTGGATTCTGATAAAATTTGTTAACTTGGGGCATTTTTTAAATTCATTGTTTCATACAGAACTCATGTGATTTGCTTTTAATTTACAACAGACATGTACAGATCTAATGCCACAAAAAGTTTTAACCCTAAAAGGTCAAAGGTCAGGGTCATTGTAGATTATGAAGATTGTACAATATTATAAACATCACTGTATCTCAGGTTTGCTTCAGAATATAATGGTATTTGTGGACCATTGTCTTCCAGAATGCAAAATAAAATCCTGAACAACTTTGCAAACATCTGTATGTTCAGTGTCAGTAGGTGGTGGTGCTCAGAGCTAAGGTTAAGGCATATGGAGACTGAGTTGTCTTTGCAGAGTGTTGTTTGGTCTTAGTGCTGGTGATGCACTGGGAAGGTTTCTTTGGTCCACCACAGGGTAAAGTTTTGTGATGTTTTTATTTGTAGTTAATAGTGAATTCTGTTGGATTTAGGGGTTTTAGTGCTAATTATCAAATATCAAGTACAAATCCTAACATACAGTCTGTAGTGTAGGCACAGCTTTGCCTGTGAACCACGAGGGAAACACATCTGACTGATGTCAGAAAACAACAAAACCACACCTCTCCAATCAAGTGACATCATTCCCACAAAACTGGCTTAATCAATACAAACCAGGAGACCGATCACGTTAAAAGTCAGCTGTCCTCTAATTAGCACATGCAGACCCGGCCCTCCTGGCCTTAATTTTCATGGAGTCCCACTAGTTAGTACCAGGACAGTATGACCTCATGTAGCCACAGGGAGACCCCTGCCCACAGCCCGTCCTAATCAGCTACCCCGCCTGGACACAGAGTCCACTATGACCGTATTAGTCACCAACAGCACCCCACCGCTGACCCCCACAAACCACCACACTAAGTCCACAGTCTGGCTCAGCCAATCAACATTGCTGTCAACACTGGCCAAACCAATTAAAGTGTCTAATGAGCGTCTTATATAACACTAACATGGCCATTAAAGAGCGTTTAAAGAGAGTACAGGGGTATCGGGTGGAGGGCTGCGGGTTATGGTGTCATGCCTTATTAGTATTCAAGCAGCGTTTGGTTTCCATTAAGGCAGCATTCATGAGCACCTCAGGTGTCTCGATAGATCCAGCACCAGGGCTGTATGATGATTCACACATCCAAGATTTTATAAACAGCTTTCACATCAATGAGAACAATCTCCCCTCATAAAGTACAAGTTCGATTTCATTTGCAAATACAGAGATCTGCAGGAAAAATAAATAAATAAGTGTGCAGAATGTATTTGGGAAAACAGTGACTTGACAGTATTACACAGGCACTCAGTTTAATACCCAGCCATAATATTGCTAAGGGAACAGGCCCAAGGCGCTACTCTCTTTTATTAGTCATTCACCGGGATTATGGACACATTGCTTCCATTACCTAAGAGAGGAGCAGAAGCCCTGTCCCCCTGGGGATGGCCAAATAACTCTCTCTCACACACAAACATTAACATACACTCTGTGCCTTAAATAGATTTGAGTGCACAGACGTACACGTACAAGCACACACACTCCATCATGAAGACAAACACAGGCTTCAATGAGTATGAACCCATTTTACCAGCAGGATAATAGGATCAATACCGCATGTGGATAAATGGCAACTAAATAGATCCATAATAAAGTTGCAGAAAGACATTAGACTTACTTGATGACCTGTGTACCTGTGCATTTGATTTGTCTGATTGTTACACTGCCTCGGGTTATCTGTGGCTATGCTCCATGTTTGTGTTTATCTGCCGTCAGCTGTCTTTGCTCTATTCAAAGATGGATGGAGGATGCAGTTGAAATTCTTCTGCTCTAAATCCAATACATGCACTTGCACAAATATGCAGCTGCCACCCCGCCATACTCAGACACACACATATATGTACATATACTGCACATACATTGTTTGTGTCAGTGTTGATGTGATGAGGCTGATGGATGGCAGCACAGAGATAAAGGATGGACAGATGAATTTGATTTGTTCTCCAGAAGCCAGACTATGAAGAGACGGGCTTTCCATCAGTGCATTACCACTGCAGCTGTGAATGCATGTATCAGTAAAGTAAATCAATTACCAATCGATAGCATTCCTCAATTTGCATAAATCAGAGTGTTTTGAGCCACAAGAGTCTCCCATTTGTTGCGTTTTTTTTTTTTCTTTGCTCTTCACCTTCGAGAGCTACGACTCATGTTTCATTACAGCTCCTCCGTGACTTCAGTGTAACAACAAAGAACATCCGTCATGTTATTCTGAATCCGGTCGGCAGAATAAAATGTTGCTATTGTACATTTTTGCAAACCACAGATACATATAATGTCAATGTAATTTGTCACTGAAGGATCGGCTGCTTTTGTACCTTTCCTTAAAAGGCTGCATAGTGGTGGGAATGAATGGTGGATTTACAAAATCCAGGAGAGAGAGAGAGATCTACCGGAGAAAGGAGTTCACATCCAGGCCAAGAAAAGCACATTGGCTAGGATTAGGAAAAGATTGTGGTTTCATTTACATATGAATATACACCTTGTGAGTCATTTTTTCTCTTCCTTGTGGATGTTTGCCCTGATATATTTCCATAACCCCAACTAAGTGCCACCAAACCACAAAAAACAGAGATGTGTTTTTTGCTATAAAATCATGTAATACAGTCAGTTAGACATATTAATAAATGTTATCACTTCTTTAAAATTGTACAAATTACAAACAAACTACTGGTTTCAGAAGTCTCATGTAGTGGCTTTTTGTGACCATGACAACAGCTGATGAAATAAACACTAGTCACCACTTTCCTAATTGTACACACTGTACATCTGTAACTGCAGCATTTCCCATTAATTCCATAGACCGTGGTGGCTTTATTTCTATGCATGTACATTTATAATGAACCAAACATGTTTTCACATAACAGTGTAACTCTAAAGCATCTGTGTGAATCAAACTTACTGCATGTTTGAGTTTAGAGGTCGGACGAGGAGTTCAGGGGTGTTCTTCAGTCAATATTTAGCACAAGAACACATTACATAACAACTGCAGGATGACGTGGACAAACAAGATACATGAGAAATGTTGTAGTTGTGGTTCAGAAAAGTTGAGATTATACGTATGGATGTTTTGCAGAAACATACAATATCAACATTGTATCATCGTGGAGGATGGATTATTTGTTTTACGCAGAGTATATTTCACAAGTGGACACAAATGTGCCTCTGCTAGAGAGACGACAAACAAAACAGAAAAAAATGCATAAAGTCAGGTGAGAAAAAATAAATGTTCAAGTACGATTTTTAAAAATAGCCACACAATACAAGGGGCATTTCCTGGAGGAACTAGTTTGTATTAATGTCTGACTGTTGCTGTAGATGAATTGTGTTATCAACCAGTTCACAGACAACACATGTAAATAACAAATGTAAACTCTCATGCCATAGACTAAAAACTAAGTAAAACAACTGAAAGCAGAAATTAAATGATGTGTTTCCCTTAGTTGGCCCAATGAAATCATGAGCGGAAATTCATGTTCGAACATCTGTCATTTAATAGAGTCAGGATGCATGAGCAAGGAAACACACGCAGGAGAAAGTAGCTGCCTGTTGACATCAATTCAGAGAATTAATGTGTCCCAACAAATCTTGTTGTTTTATTTCCACCAGTGCCTCCATTATGCGCTTTTAGTCATTAGGGCTGATACTTAATGATTGACACCCAGTTAAAGTGCACCTTCAGTGCATCACTTATCATGACCTGCTCACATGCACAGCACACAGTTACACACATGTAAGTATGTAAACACACGCGCACACACATATTAATATTTACTCTCTTAAACACACACAGCCAAGCACCTACTCTCCTAAACCCCAACGTGGGCATAAATTTCTCCAGCTGTGACTTAAAAGACAAATAGCCAATAAAAGTGCCAGGGGTGTTCACACATGCGTTTCTGGCACAATCAAATCAATTTCCTCTAAGTAGCCATAAACATGTTCTCTTTTAAAAGGTGTGAGAGGGGTCCCATTATCCGTGGGCCCCCTGGCCTGCTCCTCCACCCCAAAAGTCTCTCTGTAGGGGCCCACATCAAGGCCTAATCTATCTCAGTCCACTAGACCCATCTGTAGCTCGCAGACACACAGAGATCAGGACCTTAGCCACGTCCAAGCCTTCTGATCACAAGACTACGTCCATTAATCAGTAGCAGGCAGCACAGTGACAAAGAAATTGCCCAGCAGGGGGGTTAGAGTCCAAGAAGATGCCTGGATCTTGCTAAAGGGCCCGTACTGTGCTCGAGGACAACAAGGACAAGACCAGGGCTCTGTTGGAGCTTTGCTGTTATTAATCATCAAGAACTGTGACTGAGTTTTGGACGTTATAGGTTCAAAGACTTCCTAAGTCCACAAAAGACCCTGTTTGGTCCCAAAGCTTCTTCAACTAATGTTAGTTCCATTGTGATGCAGTTACTGTAGTGGCTTCAGGGGAGGTGCTGAGATAACAATTACCGCGGTTGTCCTTCCCATGGTGAATGATTGTAATTGTAATTGACTATAACCACTTTTTGCATATAAACCTCATGTAAAACGCTCCACCCCCACCTTGCAGACACTCTGTCGCCCCTCTTTGCTCTATCTCCACTGTCTGTAAAACCTTGGGCCTCCAAGCTTACACTCATGGGAGTTGACACTCAGCTCCTACAAATCCAGTTAATATTCAATGGCTCATTAAAGATTGATTGTGAGCAGTAAAGTGGGAAATCACACACATACTGTATAAGAACACACAATCCTGCCCTTATCTTGTAATTGTGCTTTATGGAGGGGCTTTGGTCCTGGTGTTCCCCTGGCCCTTGTTAGTGAAGGTGAGCGATGTATGGCCCCTGCATGGCGGGCCTGACCCGGCTCAGTTGGACCTGTACCTATCCAGGCTGTAAACGCCAGACCAGGGCAATCAGGCAAAGGATTGCCCCCCTGAGAGAGGAGTTCATTTCTGCTGCTGAAATATTTAGGAGTCTGAGTATGCCCTAAGAGACTAGAAGTAGCAAATCTGAGACTCAGCCCTGTGTATATGCTGTGGGGATAATCCCTGCACATCCCAGTCTAAAACAAATTAGACCCAGCATTATGTCAAACATGTGCCTTCAGTGTACTACGTATTGTTTTTATCTCCATTAAAAAGCAATGAAAGTGTTATTTTTATTCAGATGTGTTGTTTTTATTTTATGCATCTGAAACTTGAGAGCCTGTTTTAAATTTGTTGGTTTGTCTGTTTTGGTTTCTCCATCTCCCTTTTCTGCGCTTTCTGCCTCTCACTCTACCTGACCTATGTGACCCTGCCAGTTTCCCAGGAGTCCCTGGCCTAGGCAATGCCACAAACACAATTTCCGTAATGTCATTTGCAGCATGGATGAAGGAGAGAAAGTCCTGGCTGTCAAAACCACCTCAACGCTGCGGCGAAGAAAACACGACCCGACACATGACAGATTCTTAGGTTTGTACAAATGGACAGCTCCCCAGCTCCCCTCCTTCTCACTTCAAACCTTTCACCTCCTCCCTTTGCACCACCTTATCCGTCTTTGGCCATTAGTCTTTTTTTTTTTTTCTACCTTCCCCACACCCGACCACTTTCCATGTCTAACCCCCCCTTAGCTCGAAGAGTGTCACTGCCTCCCTCTCTCTCATGTCAAATGGACAGAAATTACTGCATTATTAAGTGTGAGCAGAGGGCCAAGTCATCTCATCAAATCTAATAAAATCATGTTGTCATGTGACTCCCGCTCTTATGCACAAATATAGTCTTAAATGAGGAATTAAGCTAAACTGTTTTCTAATCTTCCTTGTGTTTAATTCTATAACACTCCCAGTCAATCAAATGCGCAGTGTTATTTATTATGGAAAGTTCATTTATGAGTAAAAATGCACATAAAAGGAGCAGATTATTGTTGAGTATGTTATTTTATATGTGCCATTCTTCATGATGCTTTATTACCTTTCTTCAGCTTTCACCTCCTGCCTCCGGCCTCATAAAGAAAGGTAGGACCCTCTCAATCATTTGGCCAATCAATGAAGATGATTGGACCAGTGAACAGGAACACATTGGGTTAACACCTCCAACCTGCTCTGCACCTGATGTGACCCGCAGCCACCCGGTATGTGCTCACATCCCATTTGTCACCGCAGTTTTTCCTGGAACAGGGGGATAAGATTGAATGGGCCGCCATGGAAATATGATTTTCAGTACGCATTGTTAACTCACCAGGGAGAGGCTTTTGCCAAATTCTATCAAAGTGTGCAACTGTGTATTAAATGACTATCAAAAGGCCAGCCATCATTTTTCATGCCGTAACCATGGTGCGCCCCAGGACTAACCCCGCTATAATCACAAAGAGGGCTACGGCTATTGATCCACCGTGAAAATGTGTTGACAGTGGAACGGACAAACGGAGGCGAGACAGTTGGGAGTGTTGAATATGAAGCCGTGGTTAGTATATTAGAGGACGGCGTGGCGCGTGCGGAGGGCTGGGTTAATATAACCATTTACTGGGTGTACAGATGAGAGTTTCTTTCTTCCCACGCTACGGCCAAAAGTTTGCTGCTTTGCCGTAGCGATCCGTATGGAAGCAGGTGGGCGCAGGGCCATGAGTGGGCGTGAGGAGGTCCCAGTGGGCGGCGGGTCATGGATCTGGAAACGTCAAAATCTCCCACAAGCAGAGAATGCTGGTTGAATACCGGTGTTCAGTGTGTAGGAAGAGAGCTGGTTAAAGTTTAACCAGCCCCATCCTGTTCTCCATAACCCTCCATCAGCCAGCCAGCCCCAGCGCCACGGCCTCCACCCCCACTGACCCCCACCCTGTTAGGGACAGAAGTGATGGATCGCCGCTGTCATTGTGCCCTGTGAGGGGACCGCTGCAAAGAAGGACCCAGACTCCTTGTTAATCTGACCCTCTGAGCCAGAGTGGACAACGCAACACATTATGACAACCCCCCCCACTCCCAAAAGCAAAAAAAAAAAAACACCACATGGCATATAACTAAACTCACCCGCCTACACATGAGCTGCGGCACTCTCTGTTCCTTTTTATTCAGCCTATTTTCACCCCCAGCCCCCATAAACCATGACAGGAATTCCTCAGAAGCCGAGCGCATTTGGTGAGGAGTATAAAAAGAACAGAGAAAGTTGTGCAGAAAGAGAAAAATGAGAGGTGGAGGGGAGAGACGGCGAGCAGCTGTGTGGAGTGACAGGACGCAGTGCAGATGAGTAATGGAGCTGGATGAACTCGTGATATTGACGAGTGATCAGTCATGTACTGATGCCATCTCTACCCTGAACCCTGTGTTCACTCGCAAAGACTGTTTCAGTGTAACTGCTGTTTTTTTTTGGTTTTTTTTCCTGGTTTGACTGTAAGAAAAAGATACATTAGCCCAATAAGTTACAAAAATAACATGTAGTAGAGTTACAGAGGGGAGCAGAAAAAACAAAAACAATAGACTAAACAAACTTTAGACTGCACAGTCCTCTGGGTTTTATCCTAGTTTATTTATTTCATGAATATCTTTTGTCCGTATGATGACATTTAAACTTGTTCCAGTTTTCGTTCACAGGCATGAAGTTTTCAGTACAGAGGAAATCTATACAACTGGTACTTTAGATAACATATTTTTACAGATGAATAAATTAGGACCAACTATGTAGTTATATAAATGTAAAACTGAACAGCAAAAAAGATAAACAGTGGCAGCTCTTTGTGTTCTTTTAAAGACGAGTAAATGAAAAGCAAAGCATAACTGAAGAGTGAAACGTCCTTTATGGACAGACAAAATGATGACAAAAGGAAAAATCATGCTAATTTGTAATGACCCTCCTTGTGATTATTATACGTTTCCCTTGGGTGAGCTGGCAAAGTTAATTTTACTGGTTTGTTAAGGGAACAGGATGTCAAGCCCCCATAAGGAAATGTAATGATACGAAGGACATGGGTCAAGTTTACCATTTGGAGGAAAAAAAATCTTGAATCTGTTTTCCTCCGTTCTGTGACAGTGAGGTCAGAGCTCCACCCATCTGGGTCGAAACTGGAGACGTGTGGTGTCAGTAGGTGACGGCGAGGGCCACCGTACAGCCCAGGTCCAGGGACTTGATCACGGATGGACATGTGCATATGTGTGTGTGTGTGTGTGTGGGTGGAGAGGTTGACACACACACGCGCTGCACCTCTCTCAGCTGACTCTGAGAATATGTTTGCGTGGGACAAGTCCACCAAGACCCATCCATCAACCGGGCCCAAATACGCCCTGCGCCACTGTTGACATGGGGTTAACAACTTGACACTGACAGAGGTGGGCGAGGCCTGCGGCAGAATGGAGGCTGAGACAGAGAGAGAGATGGATTGGACTGTGATCGACATTCAATTTGAATTATTGCAAATATTTCCATTTAGCAGAAAATTGAGTACATTATCAACTGTACATGCTGCTGGACAAGTGACAGTGATTTTTCCAGGGTGTTGTACATTGGTTTGATCAAATCTGTTTGCACTCAAACTGTTTTCCAGTGACCGTTTGGTGCAACAGAAAGTGAAACAAGTACCGTGCGTCTTCTACAAACCTTTTCCATACTTCAAAGTATCGTTTTAAGTCTAAAGAGACAAGCTTGTCAAGTTTGCAGGCAGAGATGAGTTATGTTAGACTTGTTCATGAAGACATTAAACTTCCTTCCTCTCAGTAATTACCATGCATTATTACACATTAAACATGCACTAATGTACAAGTGATCAATTCTGTGGTAAGACAACAACCAGAAAGTGATTAAAAACTTTTAAGGCGCATTGATTTAAAAACTACTTTGCGGGCTATGTGGAAAAAACAGGAGCTGCGCATAAAGTTGTAAATCAGCGCAGATGTACAGGTCAGGATGTCGGGAACGTTCACGTCCAATAGAAGCCGAGAATGTAAAGTAAATCTCTGAGTGGTTGTGGCAGGGTTGCAGGTGGAGGAAAGCGCAAGGGAAATGTAGCGTAATCTCAGCCTCAGCCATGCTATCGGCTGGGCTTTTTAACACAGGGGCCAATTTAATTGCACTTAAAGCAGAATGGCAGAACATCAATCTTGATGAGTGGATCTGCATCACAGTTCTCCCAGGCCAATCTATCACTATCTATGCCTCTGGGTAGCCTCCCCCAACACTAACACACTCATACATGCCCATACTCCCTCCCCGTCCCATCTGTACGTTCCCATCATGCTCTGCTTTTTGCTTTACAATACCAGAATTTCATGAATCTATTTTTTGGATGTTTTGTTTCTATTCAGACCATTTATAACAAGAGGGAACTATTAGGATAATCCAACTACAAAATAGTACTACAACTGCTGCTATTATTACTATTAAATACTCAGCTGTTTTACTTTGTTTAAATGAATCATAACACAGAGTTGATACCTCTGTCAAATAAACTGTCAAACATCACTTACTTTTTACCTTTTTTGCCTGAAGTATGTGTTGAAATTGAAACTGCTTGAATTTTTTTTTTTTACAACTTCTGCTTTAAATTATACATTAAATATTGAAAAAAGCTGTTGAAATATTACACAAGTATAAACTCTCCGTAGATGGATCATCCAAGTAGTCCTTCGATGTAATCATTTTACTTTTGTTTGCTTTTTTTTTGTTAGTAATTTATTTCAATCATGAAGGAAGTAGGAGAACTCAATCAACTGATCGAACAATCAATAAAGAAAATACAAATATAACAAATACAAAAACAGAAGAAGTAAATGTACAAGTCTGACCCCTTACCCATAAATTATTATTCATAAATAATTACATATAAATACATCTACACTGTTGCCCATAAAGTTGGAATGATTTTGTTTTCAGACACATTCCTCTTTCCTGTTTATACACAGCAGTAATCACCTTTGATCAGGTACAATGATTACATACTAAGTCCCAGTTACACTTTATCTATCAAGAATAACTCACATTGTCACAATAATTTTATGAGAGGAGATAAAAATATTTTATGCCAAGTTTATGGACAACAGTGTACACATATACATATACACACTAACGTATATATATTGAAATACGCAGTATACAGATACACATATACATGAATTTTAGTTTCTGAAGTATCAACAGTACAATGACCATATAGAAAACAAAAAAAACATGATGGTATAGAAAAACTGTTGAAAAATGTGTAAAAAACCCCAATATGAGCTAACATTGAAAGTGCCAAGTAATAGTAAAACACCTATAAATAAACATCCACACACAGGTCATACTGTCTTCTTATTTACGTCTTTTGAAGATATGCACTTCCTCTTGCAAGGACTTGGTTTAGGTTGGGATGTTGTGTTTTCAGGCTACATTTGCAGACAGCACTCAGACGTCATTTAAACGCAGGCATATATCGCTTTTTAATAGTGAAATAAAGGTAGAGGAAGGAAATGCAGGCACTAAAGCTAAGCTGATGGCTCTGTGGTTAGAGAACAGTAACTACCTCCTGTGCTATATGCGTCTTGAACTCTTAGCGGCCATGAGACACTTAAATACGGAGAGCACTGGCCTCATCAAGGCCATAAAGCATAAAGAGGACTTATCTAGCGTTGAAAGCTAGGGACAGAGCCTATAGAGGAGTAATGATCCCTTAATGTGGTGGCCTCTCTTTCTCAACCTCTTTCTGTCTCCCCCTCCTTCTACCCCCAACTCCTACATTAGCAGGGATAATAAATGAGACTCTGGCATTACAAGCATAAACTTTTTATGACCCACCTAACCAGCCTTATCAAATGTGGATGTGATTAGTCCACCAGGTGACAGATGGAGAGATGGACAGGAGAGGAAACTCACATGCACACGTGGATATATGTAATTAATTATTTGATATTATGTACTGGAAGTAGCGATGAGTGTGGACAAGCAGGAGGAAGTGAAAAAATAAAGGATGAGGGGTAAAAAATGAGAGTAGAATGAGGGAGGTGAGGAGTGGGAGGATGGGAGTGTCTCTGTGTAGCTGTTCTGAATGGGATGGTAAGATGGAGTGGACAGGCTGTATGGGCCCGCTGAAAGGCGCCTTTCTCCTCTACATGATAACTTTGATCCCTCCTGTTTCCACAAACCAGTCAGCAATATTGTTAAGCAGCAGTGGGTTAATACTTTAACCAGGTCCTGGAGTGGAGACTGGGGGGGGGGGTAAGCCCACCTCCTCCATGTCTACTTCTAAATACTGTATCTCCTGATCCTTCAGTTTCTGTATTCTTTATGCAGTTAAAACCATTCAACCTTAGAAAGGCCAAAACGGATCACTGCATAAAATTATTCTCAATGAAAAATAATATAAATCTTAAATGTAGAGGAAAAAATACAGTTTAACAAGTAAATGTAATTAAAATAGTTGCAAAACATAGACATATAGAAATTTAGTAGTGATATGTAAAAGATAAACGTGACAGTTTGTATTAGGTTCAATATTTCATCCTTCTTAAAGGCACACAAGTTTATAAAAAATGCCGTCTCTATACGCAAATCTGTTTGTATTGTTTTGTATCATCATAAATAATAAAAATTGTATTTTGTCATTTTCAGTGGGCTTGCTCCTTCAGTTATTTCCAGCAGTACACCTGTCTGCTGGCATGCAGAACTTAAAGAGGTTTTCCTAACAGTCACTCCTCTTCCATTTTAGCTCTATGACTGATAGCACGGATGCATGCTAAACATGGGTGACATGTCGCTTTTGTTCTGCCTCATTACCGAACGGCCCGAGTATGAAGAGATCAGATTAAAGATAATTAAAATGACAAAAACACACCATCATTCCTAATGCGGCTGTAATGACGGCCTAAGTGTAGCTGAGCGCCAGCCCCCTCGGCTCATCCCTCTGTGCTGTTCAGCTGTGGATATAGAATCATTAACCTGGCTCTGTGAGTAGGATGTGCTGACAGAACACTCTGCCATTGTGCTTCCTGTCATCTTCAGGAAATCAGGGCTTCCCCCTGCTGTCGAGGTAAAGCACCACTGGGATGATGGGCTATGCCAATCTATCTCCTCATTCTCAGTTTCATTTTGTTCTTCTCTTTTGTGTGTTCTTTCAGTGTGTGCATGTATATTTTTTTTACAGTGTCTGCTCATAACAGCACATATTTAAAAGAGTAAATAGCACCTAAAACTTTTAATTATTGCAACCGGAAATTCTTCACTTTTCCAGCACAAAAAAAAATGTACACAATAAGAAAGGTAATCCAATAAAACAACATGGCAAAGATCAAGCAGAAATTCTTCACTTTTCCAGCACAAAAAAAATTGTACACAATAAGAAGGGTAATCCAATAAAACAACATGGCAAAGATCAGATTCCAACTG
Source organism: Apogon talboti (assembly GCA_037367365.1). Lineage (NCBI taxonomy): Eukaryota > Metazoa > Chordata > Actinopteri > Kurtiformes > Apogonidae > Apogon > Apogon talboti. The sequence continues at coordinate 14,888,956 of JAPQRQ010000026.1, read as the reverse complement.
TCAGAGGAAACAGTCTCAAGAGTATTTTCCTTTTCTGACCAATAATTGCCTAATCCTTTAAGAGTGCAAAGTATTGTCACATGCTCCTGTTATTTTTGACCACCCCTGCGTGTGTGTGTGTGTGTGTGTGTGTGCGCCCTAATGCAAGTGATGGAGTGGGTATCCTCTGTCATGAGCAGCGCAGAGTTGACGCTTCCTTTACATGGCAGCTGCAAGGCTCCAGTGATGTATCAGAGTCAGCAGAAGCATTAATCTGAACTGGGGTTAATCATTGCTCCGGGAACCCAGAAGAGATAGAGGCTGCCTGGGGAGAAGTCAGCCAGGCGAGTGGGCGGCTTCACTGCAGGAGGCCTGCACATCTACAGTAAAGGAATGCTTGCAGGGATACATAACCACTTGTCTGTTTATCTCCCTGTGCAACTATCAACCATGTAAAAGGTTCTCTGCAGGTTTATATGTGTACGCTTAGGTGTGTCTGAGAGGTCACAGGGTGGGGGCTGATGGGACAGCAATGTAATCCCCTGAAATGGACGGACATCCGAAATGTGGGCAATGTGAAGCCGGATCTGTACTGTGTCTACTCAGCAGTACCTATTCACTCCCCTGAGCTGGGGAGTTAATAATTCAAAAGAGAGCAGAGGAAAGAGGCCATACGTAGGCCTGAGTGACAACAGAGAGACAGACCGACACAGACGACTGAAAATTATGGAAAAAGTGACCACAGCGTGAAGGAGGTATGGAGCAAAAGTCTGAGAAGATAATAAGAAGACAAATTGTTTCCATAAGGGAAAACAGTTCTTAGAAAATTGAGCATGAAATGACGTTTCATTATTACAGCTGGAGTAACAGCAGCCTATACTGTAGGTGCCTTTGCATTGGGCTTCCTCCTGCTCTCCTCCATCCATCCATCCATCCATCCATCCATCCATCCATCCATCCATCCATCCATCCATCCATCCATCCATCCATCC
>JAPQRQ010000026.1:14868263-14887841 GCA_037367365.1 Apogon talboti | reverse complement strand
CCATCCATCCATCCATCCATCCATCCATCCATCCATCCATCCATCCATCCATCCATCCATCCATCCATCCATCCTCCTCTCCTTTCTTTACTCATCCCTCTGGGACCATTCTTCCCTGTGACCTGCCGTCACCACCATCACGACTGCCAACATCAAAGTCCAGGATGCTCTCTTCAAGAAGCGCACAGGAGGACACGAAGGAAACACGCACCAGCCAACAAATAAGTAGCGGCGCACATAAACATGCACTCGCCCGCGTGGAAACACACTCGCACATGCACAGATGCCTGAAAGAATGTCAGAAATGCCAGTAGGAAGGATGAGGGGCAATGGGAATACAAAGAGGTCCATCTCCTCAGAGAAGAGGAAAAACAGGGTAATAAAACCGTCATGTCAAGCCAAGAATCTGCTGATGGCACACATACATATACGCAAGTTCAGAAGACAAAAGAGAATCTGTCAAACAGATAAAGCCATCACTTCTCCTTTTCATTCCTGGTTTTGTCCAGAGGCGTCCCCCTTTCACCTCCCCTCTGCCCTGCCAGCACTTGTCAGGCAAGAGAGTCATTAATGTTTAGCTGGGCAGTGATGGCAGCGCTGACAGCACTCATCTGTCTAAGAAGACAAGATGAGAGAGGGACAGCCCATCAAAGGATGCCACTTTGAGAGTGAGAGGGAAAAAATGAGGGGGAAAAAAAGCAAAAGACTGGACAGACAGGAAAGGGACCCATCTCTCTCTGCAAAGTTAAAGGTTACGTCACCAAGGTGGGCTATAAAATAATGCTATTGTCATCTCCATCCTCCCCTCCTTTTCTATCTTTTCCATCCATCCACCTACACAGCCCCCATCTCCCCTCCCCTCCATGCGCTTGTCAGCAGTTTGATTCAGTACCTGCAGGTTAGTTACTCATTGAGCCGAGGAGGGACCGGAGCCGGTGGAGGTGTATGGACAACTGTCTATGGGCAGCGACTGCTGGTGGTTGGGGGCTGCTGTTGGATTGACAGATCTGCCTGCGTCGCTCATTTCCCTCCTGTAAAAGACACGAGACACAAAGCACAGGAAGTGGAGGGAAGTAAATAGCTGTGAATATGAATGGTGCACTGCAGGGGCGGTTAATAATTGGGAAATGTTGGAGTATTAATCTGAGAGACAACGTGATGTTAGCCGCTTTTGTTTCAGACTCTTCAAACTCTTCAGCCTTTACTCCTGTATTTACCGTTAAAAGTTCTCCTACTGTTTCCTCTCAGTCAATCAGAGTAACATCTCAATCAAAGCCTATACTCGATTCTTCTACTGGTTTCACTATATAGTTATAATGCTATAATGTTTTCCTTCTTTTCGTCAGTTGCTCACTGGATATTGTAACTGACTGATGGTGGTAGTAAATATCTTTATCAGATTTGGTACTTTGGTTTACAGGAAGCACAATAACAGTGACGATTTCCATACCCAATGGAAAGACTGTCATTATTCTTTTTCCACTAATCTGTGTATGATCATTTTGAAAGTCCCCTTTGCGACATGAAACAAAAATAACCTCCAACAGCAACTACATCCTGAAAATGTCAGGCCTTGACAAGACACACGTCTGTTAATGTGTGGTTTTAGTCGTCTTAATACTGTGACATCCTTCCTCATGTGCATTTGCTCCACCACGACAACTTTTCTTCCAATTATTTTGCAAATGCATAGTCACAGCGTCCACAGTGCCACTCGCTGTTACCTCAAAATTAACCAAACAACCCCTTTGCAGAGCGGTAGTGGAGCGTATTAGTCCTATCTACGGCACTATCAAACTGTGGAGATCTGTGCGGTCTGGCCAGTTTTTTTTTTTTTTAGTTTGTGACAGTTTCCATTCTAAGTTCTGAAATAGCCTTGGACTTTCCAGTGTTAAAAGAACAGTTCCAGCCTCTGCACCATTTTGATGGATATACTCCAAATCTTTTTGTCCTTGGCCTTTATTCTCCCCTTTCCTCTGGGTTTCATGAAATTTGGCGCAGTAGTTTTGATATCCAAACAGGACTATTCACATATTACATCCTTGGCGGAAGCGATAACACCATTACGCTGTTATTCACTTTGAAGCTTTGATGGACCTCTAATGAAACTCATTAATCAGGACTTTTCCATCTGAACAAGCTTTCTCAGGTTACTAATCAAATTTATTTCTGTATATTACGTTGCATTTCCCTCTTTTTTTATTAACATCAAGTCGGTATTGTCTCATTGACGATGTTCTGCGCAGTAAGATTTGACTTTCTGGGTGTTTTTCTAAAAGTATTTGTGTGTTTGTGTGCCTGACAAACATTTAGCGGAGTGTTGTGTTTCCCTCCATCTTTCCAGATACGTCAGAAGTTAATGGAGAAGGTGCTTTGACTGCCGTGACAAGTTAAGTAGAGGGAGTGGGACCATTGTCTACCAAATCAGCTGTCAGTGTGTTTCTGCTGTCAGCAGTTTGACTCACTACCTGCCTGGTTAATCATCGAGCCGCTCCAAGCTGCGAGCTGCTGGAGGTGTATGGCCCACCGTCACGGACCCCCATCATCACCACAACAGGACAACATCTGATTGACAGATTAGCAAGCACTGGCGCTTTTTCAAAGAAAGACGGGGGAAAGCAGGGTGGAGAGAAGTGATTGGAATTGAAGCGGACTCGATGAGGAAGTACGAAGAGGAGGAGGTGTGTGTTTGTGTGGGTAGACGCTGTGGAGGCATTAGGGTTAACAGGTCTTCTCTATTGTATGTGTGATGAGAAACATAAAGATCTAAGGCTTTCACAAAGATTTGCACCAAAACTTTTTCCTTCTAGAAAGCAGAATCGACAGATAGTAGGTGTAAAGGCTCATGAATATTTTGTGAGGTGAAGAAGATAGGCAGCCAAAATACAGAGATTGCATTTAATTTTTAACCATTATAAGTGGGGAAAAAAAGGAAAAAAATATCAAAGTTTTAACAGCATATAGAAAGTTTTCCCTCAGGGCAGACTAAGGAAGGATGGAGACAAATGGTGAGGTTTCTTTGGGAAGTGAAATTGCCTCCCCTATTGGACATTAAAGCTGCTACAACCAACATTTGTCCCCCCACTCCCTGATAAGGTTATCCCCACGCTAGTCCTCTCCCCCTCCCTCTGATTCCCTCATGCACGCCCGCTGAGGTTTGATTTCAAATGGAAAAATTAATGGGAGAATAATAGCCTTGGGCCTCGCTCTCTTCCACACACATCTTAGTTGGTCTATAGGGGTACAGAGAGGGGGAATAAGATTTAGATCCATTCGCCTTACTTGGCCTGTTATTCCATTGTGACACAGACACACTTGTGCATGAGCGTATACCCACGTACCCACTCCCGTACACCAGGGACCTCGCCCCCCCTTCATTCACACCTCAGAGGGCTTAACTTTCAAATATTAGTACAGTGGCTGTGCGGATTTCAAATAAATAAATAAATGAGGAAGCAATGATTAGCAATTCTCCCGATACTTATATCAATGCGTCTCATATTCATTTTCACTTCCAGGAGAATATTTCTGCAGAAACAGGGGTTTTGAGAACTTTCTAAGAGAGGTCCCTAAACTCTTGTGAGGTTTTTTTTTTTTTTAATCAATTAGAAAGGATGTCAAAATCTTATACTTGGGGAAAATATATAAAGTACAAACTCTCATATTTGATTAAATAGTGTTTGATTCATAAATACAAAATACACATAAATAATAATAATAAATTTTATTTATAAGCGCCATTCAAGTCACCCAAGGACACTGTACAACAGTAGTTTAAAAAGACAATACATAGAATACAAAAGAAATAAATAATAAAGAAGAAATAATTACAAGGCAAGAAAAAGTGAAGAGGTGATTCTGTTTAAAGTGAAGAATGAGGATACATTGAATTATGACCTGTGGCATATAACTGGCAGGAGTCAGGTTGTAAAGGGCCAACGTGATCTCATGAATTAACGTTAATATACACGCTAGTTTTATTGGCGTGTTATATGTACGCATTGAACGCCATGTCACGTGACACACACTTAAGGATAGGGTGCCGTTTCCGGTTAGGTTTAGGCTTAGTTTTAGGGTTAAGGTCGGGGGGGGGTCGCAGAACTGGGCAAATATTGACACACAATCGCACAGCGTCTAATAATACGGCAAAACTCACAAATGCATTCATATAACAGGCTAAAACGGCACCAAACTCATATAACGCGATTTCATGAGATCAGGCTGAAAGGGCACAAAAATAGACACATCTGCACACACGATGTGCAAGTTTCACTTCAGCTGATACAGGGCCGAGGTGGTTGCAGGCATTATGAAATCAAAGTTAAGTAGTCGCTGCTGTTGGGCTACCAACACAAGGAGGGTGTGTGTGTGTGTGTGTGTGTGTCTGGGGTAGGGGGCCGGTTGTTAAGAGTTTAAAAGCGGAAGAGGAGTTGGTGTAGAACTAGTATTGATGTCGGGGAAGCCCACTGGCACTTTGTGTTCAAACATTTGAGAGGACCGACCTGCCGAGCAGCAGCGCCCGGGTTGCAGGATTCCCGCTCTTCCTGTTTCTCCTGACTTTGAGGAATTTTATGGTGAACGTACTCCCAGTGCTCTTCTCACATGCCCCACACCTCATCACAGATACCTGCCTCAGCAAAAACTAGAGAGAGATAGACGAAAAGAGAGAGAACTTTCCAGGCATTTGAGGAGTTTCTACTGCGTCTCTTGTCACTTCTTCTGCAAATTAGAGAAAATATTACAAAGCTATTTTATGTGACATTTATACTCTTTTTTTTCCCCATTAGACCTTCCATAGATGTTGGACGGCTATAGGTCAGTCCTGATTAGAGCTGGACTTCAGTAGGTACCTGGTCTTACACTGACTCTGAGCTGTAAAACCTTCACTGTACTGGTGTAAATGCATAAAATGATCTGCTTTTACCACATCTAGAGCAAAGGGGTTTGAAACAGCTTAAGCACAGGTGTCAATGGCCCGCGCACCAAAAAGAGCCCACCAAAGGGTCCAAGCCGGCCCAGGGGATGAATTTGGGAAATATAAAAATTACACTGAAGATAGTGATAGATCAATGATGTCAAAATAATTTTAGTTCTGGGGGAACCTTACTGGCCAATTTGATCTCAGGTGAGTCAGACCAGTACAATACTAACATAATGACCTAGAAACAATGACAACCCCCAAAGTTTCTTTATCAGTGTAAAAAATGTAAATTACATGAAAATGTTTGCATTTACAAACTATCCTTTCACAAAAAAATGTGAATAAACCAAACAAATATGAATAACCTGCAATGTCTGAAGAGAAGTCGGTGCAATTTTAACAATATCACACCTGTTATTAAATGTTTGGTGTCTTTGTAAATCCAATTTGATCTTTAAGTTCACATTGTTGACGTGTTTGAACCACAAGAATTAATGACATTCTTGTGGTTTAAACACGTTCTGTACATGAAATCGTCTGGTATTACAAAAATGTCTTCATTTCATCAGGTCTCCCTCGAAAAAGAGATTTTATCTCAGGGGACTTCCTGGTTAAATCAAGTTAAATAAAATAAAATAAATAAGTTGTAATGCACATGTGTGAATGATAAACTGAGGCATCTTCTGTTGTTAATATTGCGCTTATTTTTCTTAAGACATTTCAGGTTCTTCATGTAATTCACATTTTTTAGGAAAATTTGTAGATGTAAACATTCTCATAATCTAATTTTACTTTTTTCACTGTCACTATTTTCCTTGAGATCATAATGGGCTGAATGTGACCCTGATGTATAATGAGTTTGACACCTCTGGCTTAAAGTGTCAGCCAAAAATCTTAAACAAACTAAGCCAGAAGGGAGTTTTCCCTTTTCTTTTGCATGATTTCAAGGCCTTAACTCACAAATCACCATAGTACGATTATATCAATACAAACACAACAGAAGGACTGAGCATAAAATACAATCTGAAACAGTGATTGTTGCGTACTGTCAGTGGTTCCCAGATCAGATCACTATGAAGCATTTCAAGCATCACAGGAGACTTAGGTATATAAGGGGAAGTTTACAGAGCACTGTGGAAGGGTGTCTGGGGTAGAATGATGGTGCGACACACTTCTGAAACAAGCCACCGTCCTCTCGCCTCCTGTACTCTGCCTGTGGGTACATGTAGCATTAATTGCTGCCTCTACAGAGCCTGCAGACTCCACGCACTATCTATTCCTTGCATCAAAGAAACCACACGCTGAACTTTATGAAATTTTTATTCAATGTGTTCACTTCTCTTCCCTTTTTCCTCTCTTTCTTCCTATTCCCATTCCCCACCTTGCCCCCCCCCCCTCCTCCCTTTTTAGCTCTGCCACCAAACAGACAAGAAAGACTTCTCTCTGCCATGTTTTCGGCTCGACTTCCTTCCTGCCCAGAAGCACTGGAGTATCTCGTTAGTTCTCTCACAGCCAACATCTCTCCTCTATGTGCCAGGAGCAAAAACCTGATTGTGGGGGGAATAAAGAGAAGAAAAGAGAATAAAGGGGGGTCTACATCAAGAAGTTTGGTGAGTGAGATTCTCAGTAGAGCGAGGTGAGAGACTCTAATATCATTTAGCCACAGTAATTACAGATACAAGGAGTACACAAAGGAAAGAACAGAGATGAGAGGGTTTTCTCTCCCTGTGGACAATGTACACCGAAGGGCCCAAGTTTCATCATAAACTCAGCTCACATTCAAGTACATGCAAAAACACAATGCAAGATCATTGTTGGTATGACGGAGCATTGCTCTGATTTCCAGGACATGAACAAAGGTTTGCAGAATGGTTTGACTTGTCTCGAATATTCTACAATTTGTTCAACCTCTTAGCCTCGTCTGATTATGACAGCTGAAAGGAAAAAAACAAAAAAAAACAAAAAAGAAACAAGTTTCAATTGACGGAGCCTGCACATTACCTTCCTTTTAACTGCCCTCACACACACTGTTGTCATCCATCAAAGCAGTGTGTTGTTTACCCCCCCCCCCCTCATGTCTCATACACACAGGTATAAATCACTACGCCTGATTTCTGGGGCCAGGGTTTAAATAATTAAAGAGCTTTAATTTATCAGGATTTAGCACCCACTGACAGTAGGGCTGACAAAAGAGAATGAGAGATGTATTGAGAAAGGGAAAAAAAAAAGGTCATTATACATAAAGAACAGTCAAAATAATTACACATTTTTACTGAAGAGGAAAACAGACAACTAAGTCTAAGTAGCAACAAGAACTACATGAAAAGGCATTAAGGTTCTGCTGTAGAGCTACTTTATCCGGGTGTATGTTTTATTTACCTGTTGGAGAGAAGACATAAATGCAATCAAACTGCGCGTGACGTTTTGTATATGTGGTTCATTTTGTGATAATTACATATCATCAAAACCAGTAATGCAAAAATAACAAGACACACAATTTACATTTGAAGAACTGAAATAAACACATCCAGTAAAATTCCAGGGTATAGTTATTAACTAATAACTTCACATGCTGTCAGGTTTGGAAGCATTTAAATAATAACTAGATTTTTTTTTTTGTGACTTTTGGCAGTGATAATAAAAAATATGATCAGCAAAACAACTGGAGGTTTTTGTGGAGAAGGAACCAACACACTGGGTATGAAAAACACACTACAGCAATGTACAATTTAACTCTAACTTTGTGTAACATCGGCAACTGTCTAGAAATAAACTTGAGGTTATTGTGTAAACCTATGACGAATAACCCCTCTAATTTTTTTTTTTAAAGTGACATTTTTATGAGACATTTGAATAAAACACAATTGAAAACGTAGCTAGAGCACAATGAGAAAAACACATTTATAGGATGAGATCTGTGTTGAATGATGTGTTTCAACAGAAGCAGGGAGCTGCGAGGGCCAGCAGCGGTTATGGGTGCCAACAAATGGTGGAGCTCTGCTGCCCTCCTATGGCCAGAAACATGCAAAGAAACGAACAGCTCCTGAAAACTGTACAGACCAGCACTGACACACGGGTGGTCTCCTGCTCGTATCTTTTGGTTCACTGGATGAACTTTTAGCCCTATGAATTTTGGAAGTCAGAGACAAGATCTACCAGCAGGCACAAAGACGTAAGGGAGAAACATTACAATAAAGCAAACGGCCATCTCTGGCTCTGTTTGACCCTCATATTATTTATTCTTTCCAGTAGATCTCAGAACAGATTGAACACACACTCTCACACACAAACACACATCACCTAGACACAGCATAAAAAAGACACAGCTTTAATCTGCTATTAAACTCAAAGAAACAAAATGAAAAACCCTCTTGCCTGAGAGTCAAGATGCAGATTCACTCTCGAGTACATTATTATTTAATATTGTTAACATTAGTTGATGACTTCACTGAGTAAAGTTGGTCATTTTCCGGCAATAGTTAGCCACCTAGTGGTAGGACCCTTTTATAACATCAAGTATTGACAACAGGGAAATTTCATCACAACTTTGGAAGTTTTTGGCTATATGACAACATGTCATCAATGAACGAACAGCTTAACAAACATCGTTAAGTAGATATTTAACAAACTATTAAGTCTACAGGCTTGGCTGGGGGAAGGTAGGAGATTATCACACCGGAAACACATTATCACTCCTAAATCAGACAGTACAATATGCTTTTTAACCATATTGTGTGGTTAATTGCTGAATAATAAACCTATACTTTTATGGTTACAATACCAATTCCCTGTGAAGCTGATACCGCTGATATAGTACCATCCTTATGTAGACAAATGATGATACAGTTAGTCGCTGTGTCTTCTCAAGACATAAGATCACATCTCTCTTCATTGGATCCCTCCTCCGGTGGAGTGTTCTGCACACTTCAGTTGTCCAACAGTGAGCGCTGTAGAGCCTCTTGAATCATTGTGTGCTCGTCTGTGGAGTAATCCTGTGGACATGGACAAGCAAAACAAAAAACTGATCGCCAGCACCAACACACACAATCTATAAACTGGAAAACACATATTCACATTCAGAACTTTTCAAGGGCCTGCACTTACAACAAAAGTATCATAAGAAAAGGTGTGTCTAATCTTCAGGTGCTGGAAAAAGTCAGCGCTCCTGTAATTCGGGTCCCCCCAAGGCATTGAGGCACAGATAGGACACACCTAAACACACAGTCAGAAAAAGACATTCACAAACAAGTTAAGTGACCGTAGCTAATCCAGTGCTTAGATTCTTTGTTTCTACAGGTCAGTTCATGTAATCATTGTGTGGTTAGACTTTTCGTACCACTTGGCGAGTATCTCGAGCATGCTGGGTAGTGCAGTGCTCAACCAGGCCGTCCTGGTCAAGGTTCTGGCAGTTACAATAAGGGCAGGTGAAGGTGTAGCGATTTGGCACTGGACTGCAGGCAAGAAACAGAAACAAAGATGTAATACTACTTTCTATTAAAATACTTTTATTGGAGTGATTCTCCAATAATTAGTTGTCACATATTAAGAAATACTTCAGCTCATTATGACATTTGTATATTGCATTTTATAAATAACAGTATATTCATCCCCTATCATATGTCTAACATCCCAGTCTTTTTTACGCATAATTATGTGATGGGTTTTTGTACATAAAGAAAGCAAAGGATGAATTTTTATTGTTTCTATCAGTGGCAATGCAGAAATCAATGTAAAATCAGGGCTCCAGACAAAGTTCTGACATTGGTTACACTGACCTTTTATTCTACTTTAATTATACTATATGGAAGATTTGGGTGTGTTTCTGTACTTATATAAAGTCTGGGTTGGAATCTATGTTTTGCTGGGAGCTGGCTATGTCTTGACACTAACTGACTGCATTTCAGAAGCTAACTGTACCAAGTACTGCACATCGTAGACACTGTGAAAAAGCAGAAGAGTTGCACTGGACAAATCATGAGTGAATGTGAGGATTTTGTAGAAAATCAGATTCATATCCTCTACATAGAAGTCAGTGTACATGCGGTTATTGTGGATATGGTAACTCAGAGTTGTTGGTCTAGTAAAGGAGTTCCTAAATCAGACCCCAAGACGAACCTTTGTGTAAGCACCTGAGCACATCAATCTTCTACAATGCACATTCGCAAGACATATAAGGCTGCACTCTTTACTATAAACATGGTTAAATGCTATGGAAAATTGACAAGTGATTCTTTATGAAAGGCATATAAATATATGTAAATAAAATGGCACATGTTATAAGCTCCAACTTAGAATTAGATGGAGCCTCTCTGCTGGTGGCAGGAGAGACAGGTGGTAATGTCAGGTCTGGGCCAGGACTCATGGTTGGTTTAACAGGGATAACAGGCACTGCAGCATTTTCCTTTGTGATAAAAAGCAATTGATAGTTTTTTTTTCCTCATTACCGGTAAGATTTAGGTTTGTGGTGTCATACAAGGAGTACAGGGTGTAGGTTCACACATATCTTATCTTTGCACCTAAGTTCAACAAAGAATAATATCAGGGTCAGAGTAGAAGCAGGTGTTGTAGAAAGTGGTGGTTAAAAAAGAAAAAAAAACCGCTACACACGGGGCAGACCTGTTAAATGTTCAGTTGCATCAGCTTTAAGTGCCCTCAGGAGCCCTCTAAGCTACTGTTTACAAGCTACTGCAAGGAGTGATTTTTGAACACAGCTCTTATTTTCACCTGATAATGGCAGGCTGACTCTGGGCAGTGGTCCTCACTCCTTCTTCGATGTATTCCTGGTATTTTGAACAGTTCGCTGTATGACTTCTCATCTGAGAAAGCCCAATCTGAACAGTGAAAAAAAAAATACGCCAGTTACTTCTTGTAAGATTGCCAATATGTCAGCTTATGTTTTGTTCAGTTTTTCCATGGTCATACAGCTCACCTGTGCTCCACAGCCTTTGCAAGCTGCCACAGATGACTGGATAAGAGCCTCTAGCTCTACAGCTTTAGCACAGTTGCCCAGTGCAGACCGACATACAGCACAAACAGGCTTCTGTGGACGCAAACACTCCTGCAAACAACTGTGGCAGAACCTGACAAGAGAACAGAAACTGTAAGACAACAATGTGTACAAGTGCTATTTGACATTAATATAAACCATCTGATATAAGAATCCAGTGGGTGTCATTCTCAAATTGATCCCTATTGTAAATGGTTCCTTAGCTTTTTCTGTAAACCCCATGGAAAGTCCCCACCTCAAGAGGGCGCAGGGACTTGTAGTCCTTTGGATGGCTTGAGGAGCCCTCGCTATAGAGCTCTAAACTACAACTCCCAAGTGAGGTCTCCTCTTTGATGTAAACAAAACTGAAACTGAATTGGCAAGCTGACATTGGTTTTTATCACAGATATCAGTAAACTGCAACATTTACTGACGCGCAACAAAAGAAACCACTCCCAAAGTCGATGTTTGACAATTCTGTTCCCAAGACAAGTTTAGACTCCAGCCTTTCGCTGTGGTATTTTTATCTAGTACCAATTGTGGCAGACGTGTGTTAACAGGAGGTCGATCGAAAAAAGAGGCGAAATACTTACGTATGACCGCACTGTGTTGTTACGGGGCTCTCGAAAATTTCCAAACACACGGGACAGAGGAATTCCGACACGTCGCTACTCCCGTCCGATGCATTTTTCTTATGCTGTGCAGAGCTAAATCCTCCGAGCATCGCCATTTCTTTTCTTCACTGTCAGCCCCCACCAGCCTCTCTCGTAGTGACGTCACGACAGCGTTTCCTGGTTCTTTAACGGCGCGAGGGCGGAGTTAACGTAATATTTCGCCACATCACAGATCTGTCATGTACACAACTGAATACAAGTGAGTACAAGTCAATAAAAGGACGTTTATTAACCACAGTATCACAACCACTTCTGAAAAGATAGGTTCTTGGTTAAGGCCTGCAATTCTATTTATATTATGAAATATTATTATTGGTGTTTCATTAAGTAATATTACATCAATTACATTTTCTTTTTGCCATCAAATTACCTTTAATGGATATAGTACTTTGGGTAATTCAGGGCAATTCTTTAGTCTGTAGTTTTTGGTTTTTTTATTAAATTTGTATGAATTTACTAAGCTACTGTAGTATTACCTAGTATCACACTTGTCTCTCCACTTCTTGAACACGTCATTATGTGTTTGTGATTTCCTCCACATCTTTGACATTATGAATAAAACTTACATCAGGTTTTGTATTATTTATTCATTTAATCTTGCTCATGATTTTTTTTTTTTTTTTTTTTACAATTGACTTCATTGTCTTGACATAGAATCGTTGAATTTCGTACTTTAATTATTTTTAATGAATAAGAAATACAATTTTAATCAATTTAGTTCTTTACAGAATGCAGTGACTGGTCAAAATGTCTTATTGGATAGGTTTGCATTAGGTACTTAGGTACCATTTTGTATTTTTCATTCATTCATTCAGCTGGGGAAAACGTTTGCATATTCATTGCCATTTATTGTTAGTGTATGTCTATTTCAGTTATTTACTTATCCCAGCAGAGTACATCCCGAGAGCCAAACTACTGAACTTTCTGAACATATGATGATCTGGTTATGGTCTTTTCTCTTATCCTTCATGTTTTTGAACAGGTGATGATTTGGCTGTGATCTTTCCTCATATGTTTCCTCTCTCCGAATTAGTCACGATGTGTTTGTGGTCTTTCCTCTTCCTGAACAAATAATGATATGGTTGTAATCTTTCCTCTTTTTGAACTATCTGACTGTTCCTCTTTGTGAGCAAATTATGTGATGTGGTCTCCTCTGCATCCTTGCCTCCTCCGGCAGCACGTGGGCCCCTGATGCTGATGAACTGTCAGAAACGTGCGCATGCGCAGTACGAAGATGGGAATTTCCAACAGCTGAGGAGGCGTAGCTAGCCAGGGCTAGCACTTGTTAAAGGTAAGATACGCGGTTGGTGGGGTTTCAGCTTACAAAACGGTGTAATCTCTCGGCTGACTCAGGCTTAGACTTGGTCGTACAAGAATAGTGTCACAAGTACTTAAAATGTTTCCATGGCTAAAGATTTCTATCTTGCCATGGACCGCCCCGCTAGCTACAACGATTGTTAGCAAGCCAGCTGCGCTGAAATGGGCGTTCACTGCTTAGTTGGGGGCCCATGCCAGCGATAGCATCGTTTTTAGTGAGTTTAATTTTCACATAAATTAACATATAGACCGTTATCATGACTAGTATTGCTATCACTGATTCCGTTATAACTAGCTTAAAAGGCAACAGTAAGGCATGGAATGTCGTTAGCTGAAGCGTGTGGCTTGTTAGCTCGCTGCACGGATCTCGGTTTATGTGGCAGATAACTGGTTCAGCTGCCAGTATTTAAGAATGAGGAGCCGAATCCCCTTTGTTCTACCGTCTAAGACTATTAAACATTTTTGGCTTCACCTTAGTAGGAAAAAAGAAATGTTTCTTTCATGCTTAATAGCTTAAGGTGTTTAAATGTGTACTAGCACAACTCGTGCAAGCTATCACAGTGTGTACGCATGTACTATCGATGGCTCACTATTTACAGGCGCAAACCAGAGCGCCAGAAAAAAATACTATAAGTTGTAAAATCTGTGTTCTCCTATTTCATTTGTACGCGGTAATTTGATGGCATGCAAGTCATGACTGTTAGGTATATGCCACACATTACATCAAATCCCTTTTACGATGTACACTTATTCACCATCCCACTCACAACCAACACCTTTTTCTCACTACAGTGATGTCGTGTCCTTTATTTTTTCACTGTTACCTAATACAAGTGATCAGTCCAAGTTGTGTGTGCAACACTTGAGAAATTTACCAATTGTTCATCTGTGTCCTTACAGTTTGGGGTCAACTAAGAAGAGCCCCACCATCATGATTGTGTCTTCGTGATGCATGAGCTTGAACTCTGCACACACTGTAACCTGCTGATGGAATAGAATCAAGCTTTAATGGTGAGAAGCAAAAGCGGATCGTGACCTAATCTTCCACAACATAGGCCTGTTTGTCTGGTAACAAGTCAGGCATTGAGCCAGCACCAGAGATGCCCCTAAGAAGGCATCCCTACAGGCTGCAGCCTAGCTACACCAACTGAAAGCACCAAACAACTGCATCTCTTGTTTGGTGGATGTGCTGCTGACTGGACATAAAGTCTCATTCCCTGCTCACATCTCTGAAACGCTGTCAACATTGAGGGTGTGCCAGTGCATACAGTTAATTATGGTAACGAAAAATGGTGCTTGAATGTGGCATCTCAATGCGGGGTATGCTAAAAGGGGTGAGGCTCTCTCAGAAAAGCATAACAGCTGACTAATAGTCTGCTGCCAACAATGGATGCCAAGTTAAAGGAGGACCTATTCCGAAGGTATGTGGCTGCATTGGAGAGGCGACTGGAGGAAGGAGGGCACTTCACAGGAGTAGGAGCACCAGAGGGGGAGAGGGCAAAACATAAGGACAAGGAGGCCCTGCTCTCAACTGCAACAGCTCTGTTAGGGGCCTACCAGCCAGATCCGGGACAGCGTTTCCGCATGGTGCGTTTCTATGAAGTGGTGGAAAACTCACTCCGTTGCCAGAGAGGGGGCAACCTCAAAAGCCTGGAGAGAGCCTTCCACACACTGGAGACCATCTGCACCAACCTCTTGCTCTTCCCCTGGAAGAAGGAATTCAGATGTATAAAGGTGAGTTTAATCAATTATGAAAATGTAATTACTTTTACTTAACAAATGTTTAAAGTGAAAGTGATGCAGAGTTAGTCATCAGCATGCAATATCATTTGTCCTCATGTATTCACCTTTGAAACATGTTTCTTTATGAACATTCACCTTTTTGCAAGCTATACAGTTCAAAGTTTATCAGTTTTTAATATGATGTACTGTACAAGAGAACTACAGTTTGTAACATTTGTAAGCACAGCCATTGATAGATGAAACTAATCTGTACACCGGGTATATAATCATATCTGTTACCAATTTAAGCTTGACAGGAATTTTTTTTTAGTCTTTCAAGCTTTGGCAATGTACTGTATAAACACTGATATAGACAGAAGTAGTAAAGATTTACTGTGCTGATGTGCAGGAAACACATTTGTTGAAAGAACAGTAGGCTACCAAAAAGAAGTATTTATATTTTACATTTATGTAACTAACTTTAGTCAAGCATAAACATATAATGTATATTGCTCTTTTTAAAGCTTCATATTGTGTGAAAGATCTTGTTTTATATTCTTTACACCATTTTGAAAATAGTTTTTACCATTATTACATGACACTGAATTTTCCCCCTTTATACTAACACTACTAAACTGAACTCTCTTTCAGACCTTCACCGGCCCATATGTGTACCATCTGCAGTCTGCAATTTCTGATGCCGAACTTCGATCACTAATGCGCACCATTGGCTACTCCTGCGACCATGATTCACAGTTCCATTTGCAGGAGCACGCAGGAGGTGCAAATCATCTCCGTCAGTTGGCATTTGAGCTCTTTCTCGCCCAGGCAGAGTGTCGTCTTCTCGGGGAGGTAGTGGCGCTGGCCCGTGGTTCGGCCTCAGAGCTGGAGGCCCTTGAACTCCGCCGAGGTTGCAGAGATGATGCAGCTGGGTGTGCTGAGGCTCTCCGTAGACGTGACAGCCTCGGGGCAGATATGGCTCGGTTGTCTGTGCGGCCGATGGATATAGAAAGACCCCATGCTCACCATCTGCGGCGAGGCAGCAGACCATCTAAGTCTGTGGATGTTACAGATGGGGCTGGTCACTGGCACGCAGCAGTTAGCAAGCCTGTGTTAAAGGCCTCATTGAGTCTGAGGAAGGAGCCTCTATTTGTGGATGCAGAGGAGGATATGAAGGATGAAATCATCAGACCCTGCACTTCAGCCTCTCTGTTCTCTGTGGCAGCTCCACCCTCCTATAGCCCTGTTGCGGATTTCTTCCCAATTCAGTCACCTCCCCCGGCTGACGCTTACACATCGTACCACCTGTCCTCTTTGGACGAGATTGACTTGTACACAGAGAGGGGTGGCACTGGGACAGGAGGCAGGCAGACCCCCTCCCGTCCTCCATCCAGAGAGCCTCGGGATGCGAGAGATGGGTGGCTCCTCAAATCTCACGGTAGTGTGAAATGTCAGGGTTGTGGGCTGGGCTGTTCCACTATGGCCTCCTGTCAGAGGTGTGACATGATCCTCTGTCCTGCCTGTCATGATGTGGACCCCTCCCCTTGTTGTGGCCTCCAGGACTACCACCCCAAATCCCCTCGGCCCCTTGATGGATACATCCCCGTCAAGGAAAAGCTCTCTGTCTACTCGAATACTCACTCCCACTCCCTTCTCCACCCTCACCCCCTCACTCTGACCCACTCACACTCCCACCCACATCCACACCCTCAGATGGTGGAGAAACCCCTCGTGTCCACTAAGCTGTTTCCAAGCAAGTCTGTTGCCTTGACAACGCCAAAGGGAGGCAGCAGTGAGCGAATAAGTATGGGGGGATCACGATGCGGGTTTTGCAACAAGCCTGGTGCATCACACACGTGTGTGAACTGTTCGAAGGTATCATGTGACTCATGCATGGGCTTGTATGCAAAGGATATGTGCACGCGAAAAAACCCCCAGCACAGTTTTGTGCCCAACCATCAGCTCAACTTCAAATCTGGCACCATATCTCACCTGGTGTACCGATGAATCAGGCAGACACAGTATTTGGTTTTCCCTTGAAGTCCCTTAACCTGCAAAGTAGTCTTGCACTATTGCTTTAGCTCTGTTCCTGTTTAAACAACTCATTCACCGTTTTCCCCTTTATCTGATGGTCTCTTCGCTCTCCGTAACCCTCTCTTGAACTCTTGTACATTTTCTCTTCCTGTTAGTAGGGCCCTGGAATGCACATGCCACAGAGAGCCATATCGTCTGCCCATCTCTCTCTGCCTTGTACAAGTTCAGGCCTCTTTACCTGTTTCTTCTTCTTTTTACCTTGCTACCTGCTCTTGAGTAGTCATGTGATGTTGTAGCGCTTCCCAAAAATCCTCAAATGTTATCCTTCTTAAAGGGAAACTGGAGAAAAGAGTTTCATTCTTTCTCATTTTGAATGAATTCCGTCCAAATGAACATATATACTTTGCCTAACTCCTCAGCTAAAATTCCTCTAATATATAAATATATATAAATATATATATATACAGTATATATATGTGTGTGAGTGTGAGTGTTTGCGAGTGTGTGTGTGCGTGTGTAGAAAAGACCTCTGAGCTTGCATTGTGACAAAAGAGATCTTTTTAAACTTGAAAAATACTAGGGAAAACAGAGAAAATGTACACTGGAAGTCAATAAGTCAATAGTATATATTTTTAATCTCTATTCTGTAGAACAATGTGAGACTGTTAAATGGGCATGAGGTCTGGTATTGGGACTTTTGGGGGATAAACATATGTCTGTTTGTGTGATTTTTGCCGATATCTCAAAGGGAAATATTCAGACAATGGTCAGATGCCAAAAAGTCTATTTAAAAGATTTTGCCTTGTAAATTAACCCTCGTTTCTGCTTACATGACTGACATTTAAATGCTGCTGTTGACTTGAGACATTGAAGAAGTGTGGTGTTGAAATCTTTCTGGTAAATAGCCTGTTGAGTTGTGTCAGTTCCAAGCCCCCCCTTCCCTTTCATTACACTCCATGGTTCAACCTCCATGGTTCATGATGTTGTAATGTCCCCTCACTGGTCGCTGATCAGTTGTTGCCTGTCAGTCTCAGGTGGAGTTGGAGGAAGTCTCAAGCCGGGCCACTTCTTTGACAGAATGTGGGCCTATTGATTGGTTTTAGACAGTATGAAAGTGTGTACTCTGACACGGTTTCTGTCTACCTCAAATGGCTTCAGCTTACACACCGAATCTGACATTGTGGTTTTAAACTAGCCCTTGAAACCTAAATGTATTAATTACACAGTTGCTCTTAAATTGGCACTTAATCTTTGGCGGGTTTATGTCTTGGAAAAATGCCTAACTCACACACAAAATGTTAGCAGAGGTTATTTATTTTAATCTCAGGCTTTCCAATCCGGGCAGTACTTTAACACAGCACATGGTTTTCTGTCGAATTTGGATGTGATCATACAGGGGACACAAAACACAAGAACATGAACACCTATAAAAATTACAGTGCAATCTAACATAATAGGACTGCAACAAACACTACCTTTGAGGATTAAAAGTGTTAAGGAACATCCAGAACTATTTGAGCTTTCATTTCTGTGAATAACTGGGTACGGTGTTTGTGTCTTCTGGTCAGTAATTGACTGCTTCTCATTTATTTCTTGCAGACTTTAATCTCACTGAACTTTGACACACAAAAGGGACAATTGAGAAGGACAGAGTTCATCACTAATTAGAAGCTTTACTTATACTTTCTCTTTAATAACTTCACTGTGAAATGGCTTAAGCGTCTGAGAAAAGGAGGATTTTATTTATGAACTAAAGTAACACGTGCCCTCTACTCAAAATAACTATATTTTGTGTTCACTCCTTCACTTTATTTTGCTTAAAGGGGAAGACGTCCCTGTGTCTGAGATCTGAGTTTAACGTGTTGACCTGTGAGCACAATATTTGGCATCTGAAATGATTTGCAGCCACTTAGATCTTGTGATACGTTTAGGAAATATCTTGTCAGAATTTAAAACTATGGAATATCTTATAAAACATTGTATTTTGACTGAGGAAGGTAGAAGATGTCATTTTAATGTGTAATGAAGTCATTGCAACTGTGGGAATCCGTAGCAGACACAGAAGGCCTTAGGTAGGTGTGAGTTATGACACTTTATTTTTGCATAAGTGAAGACACATTTAGTGTGTTAATTTCATCAAACACTATTATTAGTCACTTCTAAGGCCTGGATTATTACGGGTAAATAAATTCTGCTAACATGTAGAATTGGAAATGCTAATGCATGTAAAAGATGGGAGTTATTGCAGTGTATCGGAGTTGCTACTCACCAAGGGCTAATTTAAATCACATTTCATAAAAAATTTAAGAAAAGTCTGATTCAGGGTTATTTTGACAGAACTTTGACAGGCAACCACAACCTTTTTTCTGTCAAGAATAACCTTTAAATGCCTTAAGCTCATTCAGCTGTCTTATCCTCGAGAATTCAGTTGTCATTTATGTCATGTTATGTTTTAACAGTCTGAAGGTTGAACTGGACATAATTTTGACAGGCTACAGTAACTAAATATGAAGTCTGTTTTATGTGCGCTAAGGAAAGAGTAATTCAGAAATGAATCGCCACAAGCGTGGATTAACCACCACATGGGGGTTTGAGATATTGAACAATGCAGTAAGAATAATGGATCAACTCAGACATAGTGAGAATATACACATGTGCATTGGTTTACTGGGAGTGATGTCTGAATTCACACTTTGTTCATTCCGTTCCTTTAAAACTTGTATTTTATTTTACAGAAGGGATGTTCGTATGTAGCTGATGAGTTCTGTTGAGCAGCTTTGAAAAATGTCCTCGGCCCAGCTTCAGCTCGGGCTAACATGGATATCAAAAAAAAGTTTTGAGTGACCTTAGGGAGGCGTGCAATTGTTTTATTTTCTAATGAAGCCTTTCTGAAATAGTTTGAATATTTATCATATGTAAATATA
>JAPQRQ010000026.1:14753423-14766193 GCA_037367365.1 Apogon talboti | reverse complement strand
TGCTTAAGTAATGATGGGAGGAAAACTGATCACATAAATACTTTCGTACAACCACAGATGCCTGTTGCGCCACAATGACCGGGCTGTTTCACCATTTTTGAAGCTTTATTATGCCAGATGTGGTGTAAAACAATGAGAATAAGACATGTCATTCGTTTTTCAGCTGAGATGTACTTATTAATTACATGTTTCACTGCTGATGCTTAAGAATGCTTTGATGTCGATGGTGATAATACAGTATATGCATCATCTTTTGTGTCAAACTGCAAAAATCTGATACATTATACCAAGTACTACACATTAAGTGATAAGATTGTCTCTTTAAGTTTTCCCTATGACTTTCTGGCTCCTTGTAAGTTGTAGTTTAGCATTCTGCTGTCAAAGAAACCCCATGAAAAGACCACTTCTGTCAAAAAATAGATGTACAGCAGCTTATTTCTCTGTGTAACAGAGCTCTACCATTTCCTAAAAACATATAATGAGCTGAATCATTGCAGTGGATAACAAGCTCCGGTCTACCTCCTCAGCAGTGGCTCAATCTGTACTAACACATCCAAAAACAGTGTCCAACAAATCCAGAAATCAGCCTGTGACAGTAAGAGAAAATCACAAATGATATATCCCTTGGGAGTGTACAGTTTGTTTTCAGTATCCAATGAAAGAGAGAGCAGAGACTGGGAAGGACTGATAAATGGAGTAATACAGTGGTTCTTAGTACAAAGGAGATGCAGCAGATTCCCTCCATGTTAAAATGCAACTGGTTGGACGGCAGGAGGCTCATGATGCCGTTAATGGGGCTTTGTTCAAAAAAGGTTGAACACTGGAGTAATATGATGTTGGACTGGACGGGACCGCATCACCCCTATATTGGTGTCACAGTCCCTGTTCCTTGTGTCCCTATCAGTTACACCCCTTCATTAGTGGAACTCACCACACCTGTTCACGCAGCTGAAGCTCATCAACCTACCAGTATTTAAGCACCGGTCAAACCCAGACTCGTCACCAGATTGTCATCAGCCTTTGCGTGAGACTCTCCAGCATTCATCTCCTGTGTGACTTCTTGTTATCGCGTTTTCCTGTTCCTGACCTCGTTACCTGCCTGTTGATTCGGATCCCTGCCTGTACCCCCCGTCCTCAGGACCTCAGCCTGTTCACCTGTCTCTGCCCGGTAATTCCACCACTCTCCACTCCCCACTCCAAATTGCACCCCTCCTCTACTGGACTTCAATCTGCGTACCTGCCCCAATACCCTCTGCTGCAATACTATGCTACCAGTAACTACCCCTGTTGTGTTCATTAATAAAGACCCGTAAAGACTAGTTCGGTTTCCTGGTGTCCTGCGTTTGGATCCACATTTACCTGGTGATAATTGGCTTCCCTCCACTGGCTTCCTGTCACTTACAGAATCCAGTTCAACGTGTTATTGTACATTTTTAAATGGCTTGGCACCCTTTTATCTTTCAGGGCTTTTAACTGTGCACGTCATGGCTAGAGAGACACGCTCCTCAAGTCGCCTATTGTTAGATTTACCAAAAACCTGACTGAAGGCGAAAGGTCCAAGGCTCTGGAATGCTCTGCCCAAACACGTCACAAGTACAGTCTATTGAACATTTTAAATCACTTTTAAAGACACACCTATTTTCACTGGCTTTTAATACAAGTGTGTAATTAATATTTGCTTTTACTTATGATTGTGTTCTTAGTTGTTTTTATTCTATTATTGTGTACTTGTGTTTATTAGTTTTAGTAGATCTTGTCTTTATTCTTATTTTTACTAATTTTGGTGTTTATATCGATTTGTACAGTACTTTGGGCACTTTATGCTGTTGTAAACGTGCTATATAAATAAATTGACCTTGATCTTGACCTTTATACTAATTCATAATGGAAGACTTAGTTATTCAATAGATTTTAAAACTCAAGTTATTCAATAAATTACAATATTCCTCCAATTATTACAAATGCAGCCATATTCTTATAACATTCAGAGAGATATGAACCAAAAGAAAAATGAGAGAATAAATCATAAAAGTGAAGAAAACAAGGGAAATTTCAAGAAATGGGGGAAAAAACAGTCTTGGAGCCCTGGCAATAATCTCCACAGCGATAGAACCCTTTTCACACAGTAGCTTGGTGAAAGAGGGAATGAAACATGTATGTAACAAAAACTTTTTAACTGCCTCCCGAGGGCTGAACAAAGGCTACATTATACCAGCTCAGCTAAAGGAAATACACATACTGATTTCTCAGAAAACACGTGACACAATGAGAAAGTTAATGGCATTTCCATTTCCATTATGTCATGTAAATTCAGTAATGTGTGTTAGTCCTGTCAGTTCCGTTGGGGCATATCCTCTTCAACTACCCTGCAGGCAGCTTTTAGCTACTTTAAGTGTTTTGTCTACCGGTAAAGCAGTCCCAGTGCTGTTAAAAGGGTTAAAGCACATAAGTAAACAGTTCTGCCTTACACACTTGTATGATTTTCTTATTTATATGTAAATTTTGGTGCCATATTTCACATTTTAATGTGGTTGAAGGTTTGACCTCTGGCAATTTTCAATGCATAAATGATTTGATTAAAACACTAGAGTTCAAAAGCCTTGAGTATGAATTTGCAAGGTGTTTGTTATGTTATGTTATTGTTATGTAATATATTAAAAGGTGAGTGTGCTTTAATACTGCACATACAGAAGTTTGATTGGGCATATATATTTGTCCTCTGGTCACTATCTTCCACAGCCGTAAGAAAATGTCACTCAGAAACAAAAGCCTGATGTTTTATGTCTTTATGTATGACCTTCTAGAGCAGGGGTAGGCAGTTCCGGTCCTCAAGGGCCTGTGTCCCTGCATGTTTTAGATATTTCCCTCTTCCAGCACACCTTGACGCCATTACATCATTATCAGGCTTCTGCAGAGCTTGGTGATGAACTAATCATTAATTGAACCAGGTCTGCTGAAAGAGGGAAATATCTAAAGCATGCAGGACACCGGCCCTCGAGGACCGGAATTGCCTACCCCTGTTCTAGAGCTTATCTGGTCTCAGTGACTCTTCAAAAATCAGCTAATCAAAGGTTTGTAGTGATGTGTCCAACATTACATGATGGATGGACTCTCCATGGTCTAAGGCTTAGTTATGTATATTAACAAAGATTAATTTTGATGTTCTTTAAAGGGGCTATATGTAGTATTTCTACTATGAAGTATTAAAAAAAAGACCAGCTTACTCAAATGAAATTATCAAAGTGCTGAACATAAAGAGTTGTGAATTTATGCCAAAGATGCAAATGTATTGGATTGTGAAGGTATGAACTGAATCTGCTCATACTGACAGTTCGGCAGATTCATGTGACCAGTAGAGGGAGTAATCAGTCACTCTGATGATCTCCAATAGTGAAGAAGGCCTTTGACCAAAATGTCACAAAATGCCGAGATGGAATGAGAACTGCTATATAAGGGTCTAAAGTTATTATTTGATGATGCTAAGTTGACTGTTTATGGAGCCACAGTTCACGGTTTGGACAGTTCTGACCTTGTTTGGACGATTCCAAACAGATCTCTAGTGCAGTTATTGACAACACAAACTTTAGGGCAAACAGAGGTGATTGTATTGTGGCTGTTTTGTCTAAAAAAAAAAAAAAAAAACTATATAATGTAAACTATCAGCTGATGCAGCACTTGAACATTATTAGACAATAAGTTAGTTTGTCAAAATATGTGAAGAAGAGTTTCTGTTTTAAGAAGAAAACTTGATAATACCATAGCACAGATGTGTGTAAACGAGTATTATACTTTATTCAGTGAGTGATACAGTCTGTGGATACATAGTGTTGATGTTTGGTGGTCATAAATGTTTTGTGCAATTTCCCCCAGTTGTTGAGATTGGAATATCACTACAACCCTACAATGCAGCTCCTTTAAAGGTTAAAGAAATACAGTATTTGTCATTAGTGTATAATGTCATGATGCTAAGACTGTTTGACTATATGTATACTATCAAAGTCCACTCACAAACCGGATTTCCTCTTCTTTCTTTCACTTTATTTTTTTATGGTGGAAAAAAATAACACAACCCCCCCCCCCAAAAAAAAAAACACTAGTTAGTTGCAATCTACAACTTCACCACTACATGCCTACACACACCTTTGCAGCATTGTGCACATATCACACGCTGGAGATTACTGAAATGGTGGCTTTTGCAAAAGTTGCTGACCCTGTCCTAAATCAGCAGCTCCTCGGCTGTGATGGATGCACAAAAATGGAAACCTGCCCCTGTCTCATCAAAAACAAAACATCAGCCTTGACAACCAGCTGTTAATACGTGAATACTCAGTTGCAGATGTTTCCATCCTTATTATCTCAACTAACAGCTGTTATGCAGTTAGATTCTGCATTTTATGATATTACTGTATAACTGATCACATTGACAGCTGGTGCACTGTTATTCAGACAATTCACACATTTAGCTCCCTTGGTCATGTAATATATTGTTCAGATAGAATAGAATATTTGTAATAACATACAGACGGTGATTGGTTTAATTTTACAACACTGTTTTAAAATGTTTTGTGTGTGATGTAGCCATGAACCTTTAAGAAAATGTGACATGAGTGAAGTGAATGACTGTGGGTGAATGTAAACGTTTGAGAAAGGATATATTTTTTAATTTGCCTATTTATTTAACTGGCATCTAATAAAAATAATAACCACAATTGTATTATATAGCCTAAAGCACCTGCTTATCAATGACTAATTCTATTTTCTGTGATAAAACCATTGGTTTCATTCAAATATGTCACATATATCATTTTTTAATTGTTAAAATTTTACCTTATTACAAAAGACTGGTCCATAATAGACAAAGTGAAGCACAGCATTTGCATACAGATACACTGATTTCTTCTTGTAGATTACAGTTGACTCCCAAAGCTTCCAGTGGTTTCTCCCATTCCAGCCATAAAATAAATAAATAATAATTTAAAAAATCCTTTCATTGCTGTGCATCAGTCAGTGATATGAAAATAGAACAATCCAGCCCAACTCAGCATAATAGCTTTCATTTGCAACATTAAACCAGCAAGATTTTATCGCAAACATCATTATCCATTACACATTTGATCAATGTACATCAGATTTTTATCATGCACGTTTGCTCTATCTGTGTTTTTGTAAGAGTGTATCTCCATAACCTTACACCCTGATAAGTAAAGGTGTAAAAACTGGTGTTGGTGATTGGCCATGAAGTGAGGACTCAACCATCCTATAACCATTATGTAGCTGTGTAATTACACCAATACAGATATCAGTTCAAAAGCATTTGTACTGAATATCCAACAAATGTAATCAGTGAACGTAATCCGACTGTTTGCAGGATCTTCCAATACTGATACCCTGTTTCAGTGGGTTGTATTTTCACAGAGCAGATCATTGTATTGCTACTATCATTGTGGGGTGTATGAGTGTGGAGAAAAATGAAATGAGACAGGCATATCATTATTCCTGTGATGTAAAATGAAGGAACAACCCTCCACCCCCAGACCCAACACTCTGGGGACAAGATCCTCCAAGACGAAATCTAAATCTAATGTTGGTTAATCAGATGTGTGTTGTGAGCGAGATGAACAAAGGATTACACTGTGGTGCTGATTATTTTTTTCTTTTTTCCATTTTCTAGAGGTGGCTACACCTCATTTATTTGTGATGCCATTTGATCAGCTACAGTGATTTATTGAAAGAAAAACGTGTGGAGGTTAAAAGCCTCGAGGAATGATTCCACAAAGCCCCGGCCAGGTGCCAGTGTTCATTCTCTTGTGAGGTTTGACAATTAATTGGATTTAAATCGACAACCTGTAAAACAAACAACTGTGTAACTGTGGATTTTTTTGCTCCTTATGTCTAGGTACTGCTGATTTTTTTTTTTTTTTCTCAGTACGCTACTGCTCTGTGGTAGCAGGGAGGTCAAGATGCGACTAAAAGCGCCATAGATATTTCTGTACTGATCTTGAAGAACGGCTGAGCATGAAAGGTATATGGACTTTAAAGCATATTTGACCAGACGCTGACAGCATGAATTGCTGTGTCTGTTTGAGGTAGAAATAAGATATCTGAAGAAAGAATTCAGCGTCTGGATTTTCTTTCCAGCAGCAAAAATGTATTTATGTTTGGACCAAGTCACTGAAAAATACTAAGATTTATTTATTGGTTATTTATGGTGCAGGGATTCAGAAAGAAAAATGTTTTGTGTTGTGGTAAATGTAAGATTTTTACAGTAATAAAATGAGAATTCAACAGTTCCTCTGTGAGTTGTTATTTACAGCGTGGCTCAGAGTTTGGCTGTTTTCGATCACTTTGACACTGTAATGTTCTGTCTAACATCCTGTGATGAGGAAATTAGAGACAGAGCAGCATGTACGTCTTCTACTTGCGTCAACTTTGCAGATTACACAGTGTTTGTTCAGTCTTTCTGGGTTAATGACATTAGAGCATAATCTTTTCATTCATTCCACATACCAAACTGCTCTATTTGGATCACACCAAACACATTAGTTTCACCACTGACTTTTCTCCATCTTGGAGATAAACAGTGTCCAGTAGATTGGTTATTTATTAGAAATTCACAGCCGTTAAAAGAATGAGCGTGTGGTCATTAAATTAATTTATTTCCTTTTCAGGGAGAAACTGAACACATTTTATTTTTAGAGAAATATGGTAAGGGAGCTTCGTACCTTGACACGTCCAACCAGTATCTACAATTATAATATCACTCAAATTAGAAGTGTAGTTAGATTTTAGTATCACCCGCTGTAGTAAATTAAATCATTTTCTTTGGATCTTTGAGCTTGTTTTGCAGGGTTCCTCCTTAAGGCAGGTTATTATAAACTGACAGCTCATCCTTGAGTAGCTTTTTCTACATTATTAATGTGTGCAATTTGTGTTAGTTTTAGCAGTTTTATTGCTTTTTTAATTTGTTTTAATATTTTTCTATGGTTATGTTGTTAGCCTGGAGAAACGTTGGATCATAAAGTGTCTATATGTAGTCGATGGAGGAACCAGTCAGTAGTTAGTGATTTGGCCAGTGCAGTGTTGACTTTTTGGAGCCAGAAGTGACCATATTTGGACAAAAGGGGAGCAACTATGAGAGCCTAAGGGGTCAGATGTTAATTCTAAGCACTAGTTAACTGATTGTAAAATAGTAAACTTCATCAGCATTGTGTACCAAAGTAACTTGACCATCATGTTGTATATTAACCACAACTACAGTCAAGCTGTAAGCAAACTGGAGCTGCAAAAGTCCTGTCAATCAAAGCCTTCTATTCAATCAATCAATCAATCAATCTTTTATTTATATAGCACTTTTCATACAAATAGATGCAACACAAAGTGCTTTACATAAGAGAAAAAAATAAATAAATAAAATAAAATAAAAAATCAGTCGTCCCCCCAACCCCCATGCGCAAACACAGGCTACACACACACACACACACACACACACACACACACACTCCCTGCCACCCATATTTCCAGTGCTGATACGCAACAGCACACAAAAAAAAAATTTGTAACAGAGGAAAAAATATAGATGGACCACTAGATGACTTATGAGAGGGTCTAAATAAAATAGGTGAGACAAGAGTGAGTCTTGTGAAGAGATTATTGACAGAGTATTTTTAGAGAAAAGTTCAGTACAATGAGATCCAGGGATTTTTGGACCAACCACCAGAGGCCGATAGCGGTAACACAACCTCAATATAGCTTCCACATTGGCTTCATTTTGGAGCTGTTGTCTTTGACCTTTGTAGTGGATCAAATGTTTAGAGGCTTTGGTTTTGATTGGAACTTTTATAAATAAGTTCTAGTAGAGAAGTTGTTGCATGTTTGTGTGTTGTAGTCGTTAAAATGTCTACGGGAATGTGGTGGTGATCTCATCTGTGGTGTGTGGAACTGTTCAGTCTCACTGGTCTACAGAGATCATCCACTTATATCCTGTAACTGCACATATAGACACACTACCTAGTGTAAACTTTGGTGTTTAGATGCCTCTGCTTCACTTTCTTTTGAGCAAAAGTACTTTTTGTTCTTGTTTTATTCATGGATAGAGTTGTAATTGTTTAACTATGCTGGGATTTTTTTTTTGTTTCTATGATGAAGGTATTCAGTCACCTAATAAATACTCAGAAAAGTGCACCAAAGAGCAGTTGTCATGGGTGGCTGAACATGTTTGGATTGTAATTGAGGCAAAGAGACTGAAAGACACGATCAAATGAATTCTTGAAGCTAAGTTAATTGAATATGGAATCTTGGAAGGTGAACACGGTACGTAGGTTTATACTGGGCCTCTGTCTGCAAAGGATAATTTGACATTTAATCATCAAAATGAATTGTCTGTATTACAGATGAAGCATGAGAAAAGAATAAAGATGAAGATAATTATACATAGAAGCCATAAAAAATAAGACAGACCATAGAGGAACAGTAATTAGACTCAATTATAGAAGGTTCACTGAAATGGCATCCAATAAGTTCACTGGAAACTGTTGCAGCTTTTATAAACCTTCAGCGACAATTGGACTTAAAGTAACTTGGAGACACTGTCAAAGTTCAATGACAATTAGCCTTGTGAACATTTAAGCTTCTTGCAGATTCCAGGAACAGCTTGAACCTTGATGTTGCAGCGTGTTTTTACTTTTAAGTCACAATAGACATATTCATATTGTAACATCTGAGGAATGTAAAGAGGTTAGCTTAAAGTGACAGTTCTGAATACCTCTGAAGTGCTCCTAAAATGTTTTCAACTTATTTGGAAAAGAAAGAGGAAGAATTGTGCTTCGATAAAGGGCAAGAAGAGCCTGAATGCACCACAAGTCACAGTGGGTTCTACTGTGCTGTCTGCCTCTAAAGGCAGTGCATTATGAACTCTGTTTCTCCAGCGCTTCCATAAAAACTATGTGTGCAGCTGAGACTGATGCAGGTCATGCTCAGTTCACCTCTGAGGGTTTTATATCTCTGGTGGGCACTGATAAAAAAAAGTTTCTGTTAAGATACTGAGACTGCGGTGCCCTACATATTTTGTTCGACAGGCAGTCTTGACTATTTCCCCACAGATACACACATAAACTTGTGTGCCTGACAGGAACAGATTGTCTTTTCAGGGGGTTGATGCCATCCTAAGCAATGACGCAGCAGGAGTAGATACAGTATACGACCTGAGAAAGAGACATCTCAAACCACTAACTTTTTACTGATGAATTTGCTGCAGAAGTTGGATTTGCCAGAGTAGCCACACCTTCAGCTCACTGTTGTTCTAGTTACAAAAACAGCTATGTGCATGTGATATGACCCCATGGAAAAGTATCTGCAAGCAAAAAGTATCCTCATGAGGGAGTATTTTTACTGTGAATGCACATATGTGGTCCTGTGTGCATGGGCTGTGGCGGTTATGTCCTACATGTTAGCAAAATCAAACACCCACTTGCTCATCTTGTTGAGTTTTGAGGCTTTGGAGACAGCCAGATATCAGATTCTGCCATTATTTTAACAGAAGGACACTGGGCAACTGTTTGGAATGTACATTCTGCATTATGATTGGTACAGAACACTGTTTACTTGAACAGAGTACCAAAGACATTGATTTTACATAATGATAAGACATGGATGCAGTGACAATTCCCCTTTCTTTCTTCATTAACATACACTGCTTATGAATTTTAATTAACAGTTAGCATTCAAATTATATCATAAACCTGATTGTGCAAAAAATACTGGAGGTAAAGGGAAGACAAAAGACTGAGTATGGAACAAGAGTGTTAGTGATCAACATAAACAGACTAACTCCCTATTCTTTCTTTGCTTGATGCTACTGAAACAGCAAAAACTTGATAAGTCTTAAAAGGAGCTTATTTTAGGGTGTGTCTTCTCATATTTTCTCCAGGATGATCTACTTATGAGGAGGTGAGCTTTGCAGCCTGTTGAAGGAGTTTTCACAACAGTACATGACCACATACAGTAGGTGGACATAAGTAAGAAGGGAAAGCTTATGTAGTGCTTGTTTTTCTGGTCATTTCGAAGAAGAGATAATCTGCATAGATTCAGATCTGTCATTTAACCATCTAATATTAATTACACTGTTGGCCAATTTCCTCACTCCAAGTTTGGCTAGATCTACTTACTAACCATTATGAGTCAAGCAATAAGATTCCCAGCTGCATATTAACTCAAAAGCAGCTGTTCAACCTAAAATAATTCATAGTGATCAGGACTGAAGGCATGCAGGAACACTTTCACCAATGTTTGACCCATAAAAACCCAGCGCTACATTTTTGTCATTCCCAAATAAAATTTTCTGTATGTCTAACCTTTCTTAAGTGATTTATCATCATTTATTATAATGTTATGCCCTGTATTTTGCATTTTATCAGTATAAAAGCTCAGATTCAAGTTGAGGGTTATTATATCAAAAACAGAGAAAACTGCAGAAAAAGTGACTTTTTCAGAAAAGTATACCATTAACTGAACATAACACAAGCATTTCCATCCACTGTCATTGTTCCAACTCCATGGGTTTTACTTGTGAATCTATGTTGTAGAAGATGATGGTGTTTCCACGTTCACTACGGAGCCTCTGAACGTCCAAATGGGTCATATCTGATGACCATGAAAAGATGAAAAACTGCATTGTACACCAATTATTTACATGTATTGATAGGATTAGTAGATCAACAGGTATTAAACAGTTACATCAGTAGATGGTTTTGGTCAGTGATGGATGTTTGGGTCTTTATGGGTTAAAGTAACTCATTTGTGCATTTTGTGCTGAACTGACAGCAAATTGGAAGCAAGGGCCACTGCTACTATACTGGAGAAGTAATCAAATAAAGAACCAGGTGTAGATCAAATGGTCTGGTTTTTCGACACATGGCCCTTTAGTCACTGCAAATGACCATTGGAAATGATCCCAACATGAGCAAAAGTTGTTGGACTATGTTAAAACATTTAAAGAGATTAAGATGAAGCTGTTGAAAAAGCAAAAGAGAAACTGGAACTCTCTCAGGAAAAGATGAAGTGACTGTAAGGTTGAACAACAGAAAGAAGCCCTTGAGCTCCTTTAGTCTTCGCACTCTCTATAAAAAATGTTGAATTTAACCACTCAAATGAGAAAAAACAGCAAAAAAGAAACTGAAAGAAATTTCAAGGTCATATTTCTGGGAAATTTGTCCTTTTCTTAATATGAAAAATAATCATGTCAAGTATTTATTTATTATTTTTTATTTGACCTCCTGAGACCCAAGAAAGTAAACCTCTTTTCCCCCACATTAAATAATCACCTTGATTGGAAACAGCTTGATGCAACAGTTTTTCATATATACTGTATATAATTTTTAATTTATGGAATGTCCTTTGTAGTGGACAGCTTTATTTTCTTTTCTGTTTTTTTTTTTTTTTTAAGTAAAGCTGTGAAACTTGTGTTCCTTAGAGAGGACAAAAATCCATTGCTGGGTCTCAGTAATCTAACATTACTATTTACTAAGATATTTCTAATATTGATCTGGATTCAACCAGAAACAAAACAATGCTTTGTCTAAAATATAATTATGAGAGACGACTTGAACTTATTTTCAATTTAAAAATAAATCCATCTTAATTAACGCCAGAGCCATTGTAAATCAGAGGGACAAGACCCACCCCTCAGTCACGTGACTTTTTTGTTGTCACGCCATCTTTAGGACTGAGTGCACAGAGGGGAGCAGCTGTGTGAGCTGGGCGTGACCATTTATGTGTCTCTGACACTTGGTTGGATATCCCTCCTATCAGTAACCCCTGGGACGCTTTAGGTTGGCCATGTAAGGTGTCAATCAAAAGGTAACACGTTAGTCTGTCAATCTTATCCGGCGTCATCGGCAGAAAAAGTCAGTTATGGAGCACCTGTTTGTGGAAAATGGAAAAAAATCACCAAGATTGAGCTCAGGTTGGACAAATGTTCATGCTGTTTCTGTGCCTTTGTGGATCTACGTGTGTTTTGGACCAAAATACTTTATTGGATTACATTCGCTGGACTACTAGGAGGAAAACCAGACCATATTTCTTGGGATCGGTGGATGTTTGATCGGCAGACAGCGTTCAAAAGTAAGAAAAGCCACATTTGTCACATTTTGCTTTTCTGGAAAACAACCTATTGTGTATGTGGTGATGCTGTTGCACCTCGGAATGCTTTATATATTCGGAAAGACGAGTTTGTTAGCTTTCATTTGATGTACAACAAGTGGAGGTGCATTAATGAGGGAGCTGGGTACATGGGTGTTTAAAATAGTAATGTCTACGTCCCGAGACCAGGACATGAGACTGTTCAGGGGTTGGTCATCAAGTAGCTGTGACTGATCTCTCCAACATGATATCATGACTGTCTTAAATATACATGCCGCTTTTAATTACCGTGTTATCTGTAGGCATTATAAGGTTTCCGTGTGTATGTTCACGCCGTTATTAGCCCCTGTCCAACCTGAATGATGTCAAATACCACACAGTTATGGTTATGTGAACCGCAAATCTTGGTGTTAAGTGACAGTTATCAAATGGCGTTAAGGTTGAATTGCGTAGGTCACCCACGCCAAATGCCATAAGAACTGGCGTGACATACACCGCCATTTACTGAGATCAGTAGAGACCACTGACACCACCAGATGGCAGACAGACACTTCTGTTTTCTGACTGGGTTTTTGGGGATGTTGTAAAATTTGTGGCCCGTTTTCTTTGACTTGCTGTTGCTACAGCCCACAGCA
>JAPQRQ010000026.1:14726772-14752840 GCA_037367365.1 Apogon talboti | reverse complement strand
GTTCTAAGTGTTGGATTTAAAGTAGCCTATTTGTATTTACATGCAGACATAAAGAGACATGAAGAGATCCTCTAAATCAGTCATTGGGTCATTTTCTGTACTTTTGATATTTTCATATATGTGATCTGACTGGGACCAACCTCTGAGGGAAATTACAAAATTGACCCATATTTCTCCCCTTGCTATAGCTATTGTTGATAAAAGTATCAAACCACGTGGTAAAATGCACCAGAAATCCGGAAATGGCATCTAATCATTACAAAATTTTCTGGGGGAGGACCTCCCCCACTTTAAGTTGTCCCACCCACATTTTTTTTTTTGCTTACAGCACCCATGAATGAACACAATTTACTTCAATTTTCTTTTCTTTTAATTTTCCAGTTAGTAGACTTTGATTGTAGTTCAAATAAACTCTACAAAGCAAAATTTGATTATCCCACTGGCAATTTGTTTTAGTTATATTAAAGAATATTTGGGTTCTTCTTCATCGAAGGGCTGTTTTTGCAGTGAAAATCAAGTAAAATATGTTATGTATATTCATCATGGTGGAACTCATTGCATATATGGCACAAGTATATGTAATTCTTGACAATATTTTGGATTTTGTGGCAGCACCTGAGAAGGAAGGAACAGTTTGGGGTGACATGATCTCACAACATTGCCTCAAAAACTCATAAGATTTGTGTAACATGCAAGTCAACATCATTATTAACATTAAGAGTGTTTTAAAGATAAATGACTGAAATGAAGCATAAAGAGTGAGTTTCTGCAGGTTCTGTGTCTGCAATTAATCAATTGACATTTTGAAAGTAAAAAGAATTATTAACGTTACAGATGTGGCACAAGAAAATTTCAGACGGAATAAAACAGAACATTGAGCAGGAAAGACTGAACATAAAGCAATACAAAGTAGGTTTAATTAAAAAGGTAAAATGGCATCTGATGAATTTCATCTGTAATTATGTATTGTCATCCACAAACATTGGTGAAATACAAATCGTACGCTGTGATGTAGTGAAGGACACTTTGTACCTTTGCTTATTGTGCAGTAAAGCCCCTCCACATGTCCTCAGTGAAACGCTCATGAGCTGCCTCTAATGAATCTGATAAATCTGACCTGGCAGCTCTCACAACTTCCACCTCCACCTCTGTGGTTTAGTTCTGCCTTTAACAAGTGGAGGTTCAGGACCCAAAGTGGGTTACTGCAGTGAAATTCAGGAAAATAATATAAGTTCATTCATTTTGTAAACACTGACCTGAACAAAGCCATGTGAAATGGAGGAGAGACGCTTCAAATGACATAAAAGACTTGTAAAAGATGTGACTGAACAAAATGAAAAAGCTTGGATTATTAAAATGTACTATATTCTGGATTAAAAAAATGATGAAGTGTAACATCAGCAGCCAGGCCTTTAATTAGAATCAGGAAAAGAGTCACTCCACTTTTACAGTGGCATCACACTCAGTGACACAGTCTCCCTGTGTCGCTCAGGGTTGATTTCAGAATGTATTTACTTGTTTGTCTGACTCTGAATGATTGAGCGCCTTCATACTTTTCAGACTGCTTATGTGAATATATTCCAAACTCACCCCTTAGGTCTCCTAGAGCAGGCTTACTGAATGCTCCAAAAATTAATAAGGAAAAAGTCTGGCCATGTAACTTTCTGTCTTCCTCCACCACAAATTAGACATGTAAATGATGGATTTTAATTAAATTTTTACCTTACAAGTGCTTTCATTGTGGTTCTTTGATATATTTGAACATTAGAATGGTTTCATCTGAAGATTTTCAACTCCAACCACTTGTTTGTATTACTAGTATTAGCATTTTTTACATTTTTATATCAATTTATCTTTCTCTAAACCACTTTGAGTCACATTATGTGCATGAAATGTGCTGTATAAGTAATTTATGTATTTATTTTTAATTACGTAAAAGACATAACAAGATGAAAACAACACAACAAAGAAGCTTTCAGAGCCAATGTTTTGGTGGTTTGGTTTTTTGTGCATCTCAACATCTGAGTTGATTTGCGTGCCAGTTAGTGATGCTTTGTTGCTGCTTTAACACATTTAACACATTATTTCCAGTGATATTTCTCTACCTAAGTGCATTCATTCAACATTGTTTTGATTGTAAAAATATAGATAGAGCCATGTTTTCAGAATCACTGGTTCAGTTCATAGACAGATGCTCTTTGTAACCTTTAGTGTCCAATATACAGTACTCAGAATCAGAATCACAATAGTGTTTATTGCCATGTAAGTAAACAGGGTTCACATCACTAGGAACTTGTTTTGGTGGTTTGGTGCATACATAGAACATGGAGTAGGTAAGAAGCATGCAGTAAGAAAAGAAACAAGTAACATAGTTATAATGGACTATCAAATTTTGCAAAATATACAATATACAAAATGGACAAAAATGGGTTTGAGTGAAGTATAACGGTACCGGTTATGGTTCTGTGAAAATAGTGCAAGTCATTAACAGTGCATGTTAATTTCATAATATTTTATTGCTCTATAGTTTTCAGTATCTTTATATACTGGGAGTCCAACATGGAAAATCAAACACCCCCCGAATAATGCATAAATGCAAGCATTGAAAGCAAGCTACATTCTTACATATCTTAGCATCAAAAGACGCAGACAAAAAGCAGTATCACATTACTTTGTTACTACAGTGGACTTTACTGTTCCCCCTCAGTATATTTTCCACTCAATTACCCTGTTTAAAGACGGAAATGAGAGAGGCCCACGCTCCTGGGCTGATATTTTGAGACTTCATAAACAAAAGGCTTTTACTGAATAAACCTCTTGAGAGATTTTCACAAATATCACAATCACAAGTGAGTTCTGAAGCGAAAAAAACCCAACAAAAAACACATAAACATCCACTCTGCCCTCTGTGTTTATTTTAGCATAACCTTTCAACACATTTACATTCTTGTTATTCCCTCTTGTGGAGAACAAAACATTTTGTTATTCAAAGCACAGGTTTTATCGCTTGTGCAGTTTATAGATTCCATTCATGAGCTTTGTCTTTATTGTCATTTATTATATTTTCCTGAGTGTCATAACTTATTTTTGCCGCCCTCAAAAGTGACATGTCAAAAACTCACTGTATACGTCTGACAGGCACCGGTGGCACTGGTGTTTACTAGATGTGGAAAATACAGCATCTTTAAGCGTCTCTGATGTCTTTGATGCAACTTCTGCACCTCTATGTAATCATTTTTCTCACATATTTTCCATCTTAACCTGCAATTGATGATGCTCAGTGTCTCTACCTCTTCTGACAATAATAATGAGCCGTTATCTCAGAAACGTGTCTTTTTCCTGCTCCTCACTGATGACATATCTCATCAGCTTCAACCTCGACACAGTTGCAGCACTTGAAGGTGTTGAAGAGCAGAGGTGGGCTGGTATTGTTGCTTAGGATCTGTGTCAGTACAGTCATGACAGACCAAGCGCCAGAGGGAGAGTAACACTGGAAGAAAGGCAGTGATGTAATCTCTCCAGCAGACAAAGAAAGTCATGTAACGGATGAGGGGAAGGGACGGGAAGCGATGTGGCCTTTTCGACTAACTTTGAAGGAAACTCCACAGACCTGCTTTAAATGAGTCATTTTGAAGTTAATAGGATGTGAGGCGCCGTGTGCATAATACATGCTGTGGGAGTATGTGCGGGATGTTATTTTAATTGTGTATGAATGTGTGTATCTATTCAGGATTTTGTACATTTGATTTTTTCACACGTATTTGCAGTAAAAGTGTTTCTCTATCATCTTTTGAATGAATGGAAGAGGATTATAAAGAGAACCGATGACAGCTACTCACCTATAGAGTGCATAAAGAATGGAAGAAATGACTTTGAATGATGCACAGTATTATAGTCCTCCTTTGCATTCATTTCAGTTTTATTGACATAGACCAGTATCACAAATCACAGCACAGAATACAACACTCTCTGTTATTTGACCCTTAATACGAGCAAAAGTACTACTAACAGTCTGGTCTGTTTGACTGGATTCTTAAAGAGAAATGATTTAATTCATAACAAACTCTCTGACCTCTGATTTCTGTGATGATTTTACCATCGTACCTATAGATTAGCAAATTACGATGATAATGTCTAAAATAAACGGTGTTTGCCTGAGATGTTTTGACAGGTGAGGCCTATTTTGTGTAGTAGAACCATTGACCCAATAGCCCTCTGATGCAAGTATCACCATGTCTATAGCAAACACTGGAACGTTTATGAGGCTAAAAAGTGAGTTGAGAAAATACTTTCATCTTCTGTCACCATAAATTTAAAAAAAATTAAAAAAAAACTCTATAGGTAAAATATTTTGTAGCCAATCTGTTGTGCACTGTGGCAACTTAAAACATAGAACCTCAACTTTTTTTTTTAATATTTTATTTTAGATTTTTCACAGACAACAATACAGTTACATACATGCAAGACAAAATGACCTCCCTGGCCCACAACAACCCTGCCAGAGACAGCCGGTCACAGACACACACAAGGGGAAAAAAAAGGAGAAAAAAGAAAAAAAAAGTAAGAGGGAGACATATGGTGACCTTGCACCTCCTAGGTCCTACAAGCCCTGCTCGAGTATTACCAGCTTAACCAATCTGGTGTGAACTTGAGCTTTTTACAGGAATGGGAAACATCTTATAACAAATAAACTTTTGAAACCAAATATACTTATTTTTCACTGAGCAATGTGAAAAAAAGGCCATTTTTAACAGGGCTCTCTTTTTTATTCTTGACAGAAGCACATCGTTGCAGACATACTCTTATGTTAACTTCAAAGTCTGGACACTTTGGACAATGTTATGTATTAAAGCACTGCATGTGTGAGTCCTCGATACAGATTCACATAACTAACTGATTAGAAAAGAAATGGAACAGATGGTGTATGATTCTCCAGGGGATGTAGGGGAGATAACAGGCATTATGTGCACGCTGTAATATACAAATGTAATGAAGTAGCCCTCCTCCGTGGCTGTTTGTAATAATATTGTCATTTACTTTATCAATATAGTACATTTCCTTGAAGCACAACTGGGAATCATTGATTAGTAGTGATGTAAATCACATCCAAATCACACACAGAGGAAGTTTTTGACTGATAAATGTCACGCCAAGAACAGCTTTTGTTCCAAATAAAACAGAGGTCATTATTTACTATTAACTTGTTGGAGAGAGCACTTAAAGTAATAGCTGTGTAACTGTATTTCATGATGTAGGGGGAAAATTACTGCAATGAAGGAGATAAAAACAAACCACAATAGACAAATTCATAAGTTAGACGGCCAAGTTCTGGCTGTGATAATGTGGTTATTGTGTAATTGTGTAACAATCTAAACTGTGTTGTACGATTTAAAATACACTTTTGGCTGGTGGCTCAAAGTGATAGACAACTACCCTAAAGGCTACACACTGTGGGGAAGGATGGCCCACATAACTAAAATACCCACGCAGTATCACATTTACAGTGGCATGATTATGATTTACAGTCAGGTTTCATCCTGGTTTGTTATGCTGTAACATGGTTTGTTTTGTGCCATTAAATGCATGTGTGTCTGCGTGTATTTTCATGCATTTACTGGTATGGTGAATGTGTGTGTTACAGCATGTTCATGTTGTTTGTATAGTAGATGCTGGCAGTGACTGCAGCATGCATAATACATGCAGTACATGACGATAAGGACAGCTGGCATTTAGTTGCTTGTCATTCAGGATATATCTACCCTGGGGGAATGTCCATGCTCATAGATAATCACATACGGTATTTATATACACGCAGACACACACACATACTGCAAAAAAGCACTAGTGCATTTCTCTTTAGGGTAGGCTACTGTAAATGGCAGATGTCAATGTCAGTGTCAAAAGCTCTATTCAGCTTGGAGGCATATTACTCAATCACTGCATGACATAATTTCATAATAACTCTGCATTGTGACAGAGAGAGAATTAATAATTTTACTTTATTAGCTCAGCTCCATTTTTCATAAGTAGCTGCTTTTATTTTTTACCTGATGGTAAAATGATGCAGGTATGGACACTTGAATAAACAGGGTTTACTCCACTGACTAAACTTAGGATGTTGTTTCCAGTGTTTTACAATCAACCTGCCCATTCATTGAATCTGCATAAACACAGTGCAGCGAAGACACGCACACATACAGTAACTCTCCACAGAGTGATGGGAAAACAGCTGCTCGCCATGGCTTACTGTTGGAATCACACTTTTATTTTTACTCTGCCTGTTTGTGTCCCGTCTGTGAGAGGAGACCAAATATGGGGAACGATGTGAACTTGTCACAGCGGACCACTTGAAGGCTCACGTATGCGTTTTTAACTGTGTGTTTTCAGTCGTTTGAGTTGTGGATGCTGCTGTGATCTGGTGACGTTTGCTGCAGAAAAAGGACTCTCATATAGTCAGTACATCACTGAAGTTGATTTCCTGAGGAAAGAATTGATTCTTAGATATTTGATATTTTCTGTTTTTAACTTCTTATTTTCGGTTTTCACTTGCAGATTGAATTAGGCACCAAAATTAGACAGTTAAATTTAGGAAAACATAATATTTTTCGTTAACCCAAATTTTTGGATTTCTCACCATTTATTATTATATTATCCTCTCAATTTTGCATTTTTTCTTTGAAAATCTGGTGTTTTCCTATGTTTGATTTACTTGTTATGTAGATATTTGTAAAGTAAACACAGAGGTTATTATATTGAAACAGAAAAAGCTAGTGAAAAAGTGATTTTTTTTTCAGCTAAACTTATTGTGTAAACACAGTAGCTGTCATTTGTTAAACTACATGGGTTTTACTGGTGATGATGATGATGATGATGATGAAGATGATGGTGTTTCTGTGTTCACTTTGGAGCCTCTGAACGTCCAAATGAGTCAGAGCTGAGAAACGGCATTTTACCTGAGTAAAATGTATTAATGAGATTAGTGATTCAAGTGAAAACATTTTAGATCAGTGGATGGTTTTGGGTGCTGGTGCTGTTTAGGACTGTAAAGGTTCATAGGCCCCTTTTACAGATACGTGTCCCACCAAAAGCCTTTCTGCATCTACATAATATCATTTCATACACAAATATACAGCGGAACAGGAACATTACTGCTGATAATGTGAACGTGGCTCCATGCTTCAGACTTAATTTAACTTACATCTGTTTTCTGTATCAGTTATCATTCAATTGAAGAAGTAATTGCCAGTATGTGAGCCAAAGCCTCCAAGTGAAAAAGTTCATTCCATAAATGCTAAATCCTAGAGTTGAAGTCGAGAAGAAACAGTTTAATTAAATGAATGTTATTTTTTTGTCCTTTCCCTGCCTAAGTTGGCTGCAGTCATCGCTCTTGGCAGCCTGGGCTCAGCTCTCTGTTAACTGGCTACAAATTAACCCTGTAGTGGCTGTGATGGAGCAAGAGGGGGAAAGAATCTGGAGACACTGCACTTTGTACCCACGGACATTCAGACATGTGTCCCAACAAATCCAGATTCTCATCTCCACTGTCCGCACACCATTTTCACCTGGAATGTCTGAATATGTACATTAAGTTGAATTCAACAGTTCTCTTGAAAGTATTGAGTAAAAAGGCAATGCTTTGATTTTTTATTTTTTTTTAAAAAGTAGATTGCTGTGTTTGTAATGTATTCTCTACCTGGGATGTCTCAGACTACCATCATATTCAACATTTAACAGAAATAAAAATCAATAGGAGTCATAGGGCCGTGTTCCCTGTATATTAACAAAAAGACAGACATTTGACCTCTGTTTGAAAGAGTCCACATTGACAATTTAATAATGAAACCTGTCTTTAAATACTGCTTTGTGTGTGTTTGTCCTTTGAGAATCTTTTCAGAGGGATGTGTATAGATGATGGTAATTGCGGGGCATATCTAAAAATGACAAGTGAAATTCACTTTTTCTCACCTTTTGAAGGACAGATTGGTTTTTCATATATATAGATTTGTGTCAAACACAAGCCTAAGGCCACATCACGGTTTTGGTGTACAGAGGCTCTGTCTTGCACCTTGTTGATTTTTCCTTCTGAAAACTCAGAAAACGTCTGTTTCTGTGTTTAAAGAGACAAGAAAAGAATTATTCTCTGAATGAAAAGCTCAATTGTGCTGTGAAAGTTTAATGTTATATCCTTAAGCGTGTTCTGTCAGGATCAGTAGCAACAGAAAGATATCAAATATTTGAACTGTGCCATAAATAAATGAATACAGAAATGTTGTTGACAAGGAAAAGATAAGGAAAACTGCTTATGTATAAGATTTATTATATGCAGACTAGTGATAAAAGCTATGTCAGTAAATAATAATAGAAAATTCTATCTAAAAATACCTTCATGGGAAAATAACTCCAAATGTTACCATTCTTTATGTTAGGGAAATTATCAGACTGTGTATTTCTTCATAGATGACTGTTTCAATGGAACATTTACTGCTGTCCACACAAATGTACTGTATGTTGTCTCAAATGAGAGAAAACACATGACTACAAAGACAACTATTATTATCACTATTATATAATGCAGAACATTAAAGGAACAGAAAATCACACATTAGCAGCGTACAGTACAAACCCTCTGTCTTGTAGAAAATGCTATGTTCTCTGGACTCCTAATTCCACAATAAACCCTTTCCCTCCCCCCCGGGCACTGGTAGTTTCCACAGGGATCCAAACTTCCCTTTGATCAACAGAACCTAATCACTTCCACATATCAACTCCGCTTGGCAACGATGACTGTGTTTACACAACGTGAATCATGGCCTTTAGGATCACTTAACTGAGCCCCAGTCCAAAGGTCTAAAACTCATACCTGTACAGAGTACGCACAAATTACATAAAACACAATATACGTAACACTATGTGATACACAGCTTTCATAAAACTACCTCAGTGACCATGGGATTGATTCTTCCATAGACCCACACTCAACAAGCCTTAAGGCAGTGCGTGTCCTGCTTTGCCCACAGGCCACTTCTGTTACATGACTGGCAGCCACAGGCCAGAGAAACAAAGTTTATCAGTAAAAGAATAAAGATTTAGACTCCAATAACTGATCTGTCTTTGTGAATATGTATTTTCTTATGAACTTAATTATTAACTTACCTTAGTAACTACGTTAACTGACACAAGGCTTATAGGATAGATACAAACAGATGTCACTGTATTTAATAGGTTCAATGCATTTTAGCTGTAAATACTTTGTCTATGGTCAATAAACCAAACTGGAATATCATCACAGGTCCGATATGGATATCCCATCAACACAAGGCAAAAACAATCTACATTTTGGTTAAAAAATATTGTACTAATACTAGTAATTTATTATGATCTGAATTGAAATATTTCACTATTTTTAAAAATCTATTAGTCAGAATTAGCAAAATATCTAGTATTTTAGGAATGCCTTTTTTGTTAGCCAACAACCTTTAAAGTCGTTCACCTGAATGTTTGGTATTATTTAGCGCGGTGCACTTCTCTGTGCCAGGGACTGCAATAAATGCCGGTAACCCCAAGATCTAAAGATTGTGTTAAATTAATTTCAACCTATAATTTTAATGATCACTTCATGAGGTTCTTTCAAATAACAGTACAGAGTTATGTCTCCTATGATAGAAAGCACTGAGCATTATCACAACAGTCTGTTTTTGTAGTTAATGTCTTTTCCAGATGCTCATTGCTGCAATGTGCAAATATTAGTTTTATAAATTGCAATTGTCCTGTGCTGAATATTTGGCACTCTAGTTTAATTACATTGAATAGTACTATAGTACACCTTTGTCATGTAAGCGCAATTATATTTTGTTTCAACGTAATTACATTTTTTACTAATGTGATTTCAAAGTGGCAAAAGTTTCATTGTATGGAAAGATCTGCTCATTCAATTTACAATATCAGCTTGACTTGACAACAGCATTATTTAACTCTTTTACATATTGGAAGCACTTGGTCAGCTTTAGGAAAAGCTGGCAGGTCTTGGTATAATACAAAATAAATCTATAGAGATATGATTTAAAAAATACCCACCATGTATAGCTTTATATTACAATCTTTTCCTAAACCTAAGCAAAACATTTTTATCCCCTTCATCTAAAACCCTACTGTGAACTCCGCTATCATGACAAAATCCAGGATTTTATACACCCTTCATCCAGACCATAAACACTGAGGAGCAGCAAAACAATTTACAGCTCCTTCACTGACAAATTACATTTCCATGCAACATAATCAAGGCACCAATTATGGGTGTACTGAACACAATGCAGGCAGCATTGGATTTGCAATTTAGTTGCATAAGAATGGAATTTCTGAGACACAGTAGTATAAAGCATTAAATACCATACAGAGGTTTTTCTCCCGGCTAAGATTGCACTGATCTATTATGTAACAATGGCAGTGACATAAAAAAAAAAAAAACATGAGTTTTTATTACAGAATCATATTAAATGAGAAATCGTCATGTTAAACAAACAGGGAATCATTTATGGCATAATCTACAACACTC
Source organism: Apogon talboti (assembly GCA_037367365.1). Taxonomy (NCBI): domain Eukaryota; kingdom Metazoa; phylum Chordata; class Actinopteri; order Kurtiformes; family Apogonidae; genus Apogon; species Apogon talboti. Next base: position 14,742,288 of record JAPQRQ010000026.1, on the reverse strand, counting down.
ATAACCATATTTATTATGTACTACATGACAGTATTAAAACACCTGTATCATTAAATCAGATATGATGCATTGATTCATTGGCAGATATAATGAACATATTAACCACACAACAACAGGCGGCATTAGGTTCCAACCTGGCTGAAAAAATGAGCTCCGACAGTCTGGTCTTTAAAATAAGTGCTCCCACTTACTGAAAGGACTTCAGTCTGCCTCTGCAACTTCTCACTTTGACCACATCCAGCACTGAGCTCAAACTCTTTAGCATGTTAATTACAGCAACATACGAAGCTTTTCCACAAGACACTACACATGCCACACACGTGAGAAAAAACTGTACCTTTGCAGAAACAGAAAACATAAAAAAACAATTTCCTCATTCCAGTCTGTGTGTTTGAATGAACCGCAGACTTATAACCATGTGGTTCAGAACACAGTCCATATACAGATAATCTCGCACATTCTATTTAACACATCAGTTTTTGTGTTTTTACAACTTAAATGCAGATGATGGAGACCACACCAACAGAGACCGCTGAATCTAATAAAACTGAACCTGGTGAATGTGGGTTTCATAAGCTGAACCGCCCATTTGCCTGGTGTTATATATGAAGGTAACAAGCACATAGGTGAATCTGCCCACTCAGAAATCATAACGAATGTTAACTCATTATGCACTCCTACATGGCCCAGCGACCTCATCGAGGTGCAAAGATGAAGATAAGTGTAGAGTGCGAATGTGTGTTCTTCAAAGAATCCACTCCTGTATCACAAATGATGCCTGTTAAATCAACACGTTGCATAAATCCATATTAAGATTTAATCAGTTAATCCAAATAACACTATATATTTTAATTATCTACATCTCTTTCAAGAGAGACATAAAATAGAATGGAAAACCATGCATTAAATATGATGCAGCCACCACCCAAGCAGCAGTGGTGATCTTATAAAATACTACCCACCCAACGCTGAGCTGTAAGTGACTTTTTCTTCAGCTGTTCCATAAACCTGATTAATTGTGCCCTTTCACCCCCTCTGTCACTGTAAAGCACCTTCTCTCCCACAGTCACATGGAAACTGCTTACAGTAACACCGCTGCACTGTTTTGCAGTTGACAAATTGGTTGATATCACCTTCACCTATGCGTAAAAGTCAAATAACACATGACCATGTCACTATATGTATCAACTGCAGGGCTGTGACACTAACATTTAATCAGGATCATACTGCTGGTCACTTAATAAACAACAAACCTCTCAATCCACAAAAAGAGTAAAAAGATATTCACTTCATAATGACGTAAAAAAAAACAAAAAAAAAAAATACCTACCATTGTATTACAGCAGCGGTAACAAGTGTTGGGTCAGTCAAAAATAATTCAGTTTGAGAAACACAGAATCCACAATGTTATGGATCGTTCATTCCTCCAGGGACAGACTGAGTGGATGAAATTTATACAGAGATCTAGAGTTTCTAAGAATCTGAGCAGATGCACAGACCCAGTCCACACACACACACACACATGCGCACACACACAGCAGTATAATTTCTGCCAGCATCTGCACTATATTTCTTTTTTTGCTGTTTTACTTAATAAACTTGAATTACACAAAGAAATTCATGACGGGGCCAAAATCAACCTCACATTCTTTCAGAGCACACTTTAAAACACGCGGTTTCACCTTCCTCATCTGTCATATGTTACCCGTTTCTTTCTTTCTTGGCTATAATACGTAACCTGCTCCTTTTAATCTATTGTACCATTTATCCAGCGCCTTTGCCTCCTCGGCTACATGTCAACATAACAGTTTTGACGTAGAGCTGGGGGGCGTTTACAGACTCCATACGGCCATTCTGTCAGCAGGGATTGACAAGGCTGGGTCTGTCACGTTGAATACTAAATGCTGGTTCCTTAAATCATTATTATGTGTGGAAGGGCTGGTTGAATATATTAGTATCATATAATGGTCGGAAATCTGTCTGTCACAGTGAGTCTGCCTCGTATGGAACGTTTATAAATCAACTCTCGCCCTGTCATTCATGCAACAAATGTATTATATCACAAATAGTTTGATTTTTTTCAGGCTCAATGTTTGTATGAAAGCTTCAACTATCTTAAAATACCATCTGTGTGATTACATTAGTCTGCAAATGAGTCAATTTAAATCAGTCTGCCTACAAAAAAAAACCAAACAAACTATGCTTTTGTGCTCAACAGTTGTTTAAAATGACAGAACAAAACGTAAGCGCGATCAGATCAATCAATTTAATTAGTGCATGATTCAATTAGTTTGTGTTCTTACAAAACAGCTGATGCTGCTCTTCACATAATGCACTTAACTACAGCTGGTCAAATTATAATGCAATTTCACCAGCATGTAAACGCCAGTGAAGCCACTTTCTCCCAGTGTGAAATGTCCACACCGTGTCCACAATTATGTAGTGTTGTATATTTGTGGAAACTGGTCAAGGAAACATTCCATTATTTACTGAGCGTGTCAGTTACAAACACATCCACTGAAACTTCCTCAGCCACACGCAAGAGCAGGTCACTCCACATGAGGAGCGAACAACCAGTTTCTAAGTATATGCTCGTCCTATAGGACATTAGCATGTGAGGAGTGTTTTGTCCTGAGTAATGCAAATCACATGACAGGTTCCAAGTTACTATCACTCAATAAACTATTCAGGGCAAAAAAAAAAAATACAAAACGTGGAGCTCAAACCCACAGTGAAGCATACATCCCATTGCTGAATAAAAACTGCAGCAACAGTAGGACGCAAATATGGATAGCAACATTAAAACAGTCACATGAAGACCAGAGTCAGGATGAGATAGTGAAGGGATCATGACTGGAAATGGGGAAGTCTGCCACTGTGTTTGTACAGCGCAGGTGAGACGTGACACAATAAACGGTGAAACTAAAGCCTGGGACATTAGCAACTTGATCCACTGCCCTGTACATTCAGTTTCACACTTTTTTTTTCAATGTTGAGAGTTTAACATGCACATAATGAACTTTTGGAACTGAATTTGTCCAGTAAAACACTTTTTCTGCTTACCTTAATGAGACGGTATGCCAAGGATGGCTGGGGATCATGGGTACTGAGTCAGGTCCGGTATGAAGCCAGTCAAACCTTCCCTCATGTGTGTCAGTACCATAGCCAGGACGGTTGAACAAGGGCAGTGTGCGAGCTGCAGACTTCTGTGCTGTAGCCTTTGGGAACCTCTGGCGTGCTGCACACACTCCCTCACAGCCACTGAGCGGGAGGATCCACTCGCGGTCGCAGCGGTCCGACAGCTGTGCTCAGGGAGATCCAAGAGGCGACAGATACACAGAGACGTGCCGCTGCCTTGTGCTGATCTGCTGCCGGTCTCTCCTCCTCTCTTTTCCTCTCAAGCCTGTACCTCCCACTCTCTCCTACAACTCGTCCCCCCACTGCTGCTCTCCTCTCCCTCTCCACTCAAATCTCCACCTCGTACACACATGGATTCTCAACACTACATCTCTTCACTCCTTTTCTCTCTGGCACACAAACACCTCTGTCACCCTCAGCCTTTAATGTGTCAGGTTTTCCCTCCTGTCAGCATGCTTGTCCTGTGTATCCACATGCAAAAAGCCTCTCACAGTGTCTTAACATCTCAGTCACACACTTGGTGGGTACTCTTTTATTGTCACTATTCTATCTCCACCCCTGAGCATAGATGAATTCATTCATTAACAATAGCTCTTTGAAAATGACCACAATGGAGTTATACACTTAGACTGAGGACCAGGGAATGTGCAGGAGATGAGAAGCCACGAATGAGCGATAACTGTAAGGAGTCAAAAGGATAATAGTGTGAGTTGCGACTGGGGCACGAGTCTAGCTTTGAAGTGCAACTGAAAGCAAAATGTCATGCTTAATCTTTGCTAGTGAGGGCAGTTTGTTGCCACCAGCAAAGGCACACTGGTGTGTGCGCTCGCTCTCCAGCCTGAGCCGAAGCAACAGCGCAATGCAATGAAAGATCTGCTGGGAGCGCGACTCATTAAGAAAGCTGAAACAAAAGACGCGGCTGCATCAGTCTTCACAACATGGTCGACACAAACCAAATGAATGAATGTGACCTTAAAGGCAGCAACTTACATATGCTTCACAAGGGAAGCAGCAGTAGTACTGTACCTGCAAGAGCATAGGTTTGATCTCAACACATTACATGTTTGTTGGTTATTTACAGTTAATCCATCATACGATATATTTAATCACAGTTTAATTTCAGTCCTGCAGCCCTGAACATCCAGCTGTTTATCTTTCAGCATCTGTACTTGATTTCTCAGTCTCCTATGAGTAATGAAATGCTGCGTGATGAATATGATATATTTGATTCTACATAAATATGTGGTTAATATGGGATGTTTTATTTTACTATAATTTCAGTTTTAAACACAAACGGATTAGATATTAAACTAATGTGTTCTGAGATTATTTTCGGAATACATTTGATTAATAATTCAATTTTCAAAGGTTATAAAAGATAAAGATCCTAAGTGGAATAATTCTATAATTTATCAACTATATTTATTACATTTACAACCTCACCTGAAACCATGAAGATGATTGTTTCCTCCTCATCAGTTGCTGTACTTCTTTAATCTGCTTGTGTGTTTCCAAGCAGCAACTTCAGGGCCTGAAAAGTGAAGCCAATACATACAGTAAGTGATCAAATCTGCAGCATCTGTAATCTGCATCTCCAGTAGGAGCTGCTTCCAAAAGTGAGTAAATCTCCTTAGAAAACTGATATTAAATCTGCAAGCTTTACAGCTAAAATAAGCATATTTGTAGCCTTTTGCAAAGTTATATAATTAAGGGAGTGGTTGCTGTGATTAACAGGTGAGTCTATGTGGGCTTTGATTGACAAGTAGCGTTAGCACTAGCTAAGTTTAACATCCAGGGCTTTTGTTTGACTAAAACTTCTCTTTCTCCCTGACAACCAGCTCGGCTGTAGTTGCTATAACAACGCTTTAATTCTGCTATGAAGTTTACTTCTACTTAATCACAATAACTGACATAATTTAGTGTCATAGCATTAAATTGTGTTGAATTATTTGTTCTGTCAGTTAGCCTGCTAATTAGCTCATGTAGCCATATTTAGTATTTTTATGCTAAATATTAATATTAGATTAAATATTATATATTAGATATTTCATGACTTTGACATTGTTTTCCAAACACACCCGCAAGTGAAAGTGTTAGCATTTATCAAGCAGGTGAAATTACAGATAGGATTTGTTATTATACAGTTAGTCAATGCGGTTGGTGTTTTCCTGAAGTTTTGGTGTCATCCCTTCCAATTCTACCCACTTGTTTTACACAAAAAACAATAATTTCCTTCATTTCTTATGTACAGTCTGTATTTGATTAATTCAAAATTAATGAATTGTGATACTTTCATAAGATGTGTAGATTTAACGTTAATGCTTCCACAAATGGATCGCTCAATAAATCTACAGCTAACAACCCATTACAGATGAGAGAAAACAGCATCATCATCTGGTTAACTTAGCTAACACAGTTAACAAACATCAGGTGACATCTTCCGCAGTGAAAGGCTGGTGAAGGTTTTCATTGTAAAACAACCTGGTTTCTGACTCCGTTTATTACCTGCCACTTATACTTAGAATAATGCTCCTGATTTCCTGTCTCATTCTCATCAATGTAATGCTCACTATGGTGGTAACAAGATAAAGTCCAAAAAAAGATGGTGATATTGACACACCTATGTTATGTGTGGGTGACACACGCAGAGAAAAACAGTGGATGTAATTGTGAATAAGGGTGGCTCTGATAGGCTTCGCTGATCAGATCTTACGAACAAACTCCTCCATCCATGTATCTGAAAGCAGAAATAAAAACCTGAGTGGAATTCATCAGACATTGTTATACCTCTAATTTAAATACTGTAAATATCTGTCAGATTTTAAGTGGTTCAGGGGGTTGCTTACTAATACAGCCAAACTATATCAGGTAGTACTGAAAATAACACATTGATTACATTAATATGGTAATAATTTAGTTCTAAATTGCATCTTCAAGACAACACAAAATCTGCAGTGCTCTACATGTTCCATTAGTAACATGTCCAAGATAGTATTTTGTTTACTGAATTGATTTACTTGTTTCAGATTCTGTGCACACACAACAAGGTGCCGGCCACTGTGATCAGAGGCAACTTAAACCCAGCCAGACACGCTGAACGTAGGATGATCACTCCATTTCCATGCACTCTGTTCACACCTGTTCAAGGCTATCACACAGCCTGTGTTTATCTTAGATGCACAGTGTATCAAAAGAGGTTTGGCTACATTGGAAAAGTTCTATGTTCTAAGTTTTGGCTAAATTCTGACATTATTGTGTGCATTTTAGCACATATGTAATCCTGCTTTGACTCATTTTCCCACTAAGAGTCATATCTGTTGTTCACTCTATGACCACTTTAATAAAGCAGTGGTGTTAATGGTGCACATGGTTCAGATCACTGTTTTAAACAGTATGAGACAGTGGAGGCTTGTGATTCCATAAACTGGTGATGACAGGAGCAAAACCAGCCCACCACCCGTTCTATAGTAGCTTTTTATTTTTTATTTTTATTTTTTTTCATTGGATCAACAGACATATATCAATCTATTTTGGTTGGTGGTTGGTCAGGGATCCAGACCTCGCTTTGAGCTCCTTTTTCACATCGTAGCATCAAAATAAGAACCACGAGCTCAGTCAGATGCATCCCATATCCTTGTATCACAATGTGAAATCTTGAGCTTTGACATCACAGCATTCTTGACCTTTTTCTTGTGTTCAGGTGAACATTTCTTTCAAATATGAAGAGATTCCCCACAGATGTTTCCTGAGATAACTCATTCATTACAACAGACAGACATGGAGTTGCAGTAACCCTGACCATTGATCAAACTTCATCCTTTTCATCCTCTAAGTGAACATTTGTACAAAATTGAAGACATGATGTACAGATTTTCCTGAGACATCAACTTGTTAAACATGATGATGGATGGATAGATGTATCTGGACAGAAAAAGTATTAATCCATATAAGAAATCCCTCCATATAAAGAACAGCAGGAATCCATCATTTTCCCCTTTTTTTGGAAACATAGAGGAGGAGCAAACTTCTCTGTCTCTGTGGACTATGATGTGAGAATACACAGACCGAGTGGACAAACGATAACACATGGAGACACACATGTTGACACTTTAAAAATAGAGTAATCCTAAAGGCGCCTCTTAGGGGTTGTAAGTTCATTTCAGCATTTCTCGTACGTTTCAGTCTTTAACTCAACGCTTATCTCTAAGTGTCTGTTGATTCTTTATGTTCATTTAGAATCAAACCTGCCCTTAAGATCCTCTGTAGTTTATTGAAAGGTCATTAGATCTACTATCAGGTCCACATGACCAGAGTAGACTGCAAGAGAAGAAAGAGCCCAGCTACCTCCAGCCGTACAGCGAGCCATCATGTGTTGGAAATTTGACACTATGGGATGGTACACATGGTGAGTTCTTCTGGATATGGAACTGTTATCTTGTAAATGGTTTCATTTAACTGTTATTTTATCTCATTTTCTTTAATCGCAAAAAGAAGCATCTGTTAGATGCTTAACAACTTCTAAATGTTACATTTTTATTTCTCTGTTATTATCTGTTGTTTTGTTGGAGTCAATAGCCCAAAAGAGCAAAAGATCAGACCTAAACATCTCAACTGATGGCAGATAGATGGGAGACTGAAGATAGACTTTTTTACTTTCTTTTCTTGAACACAGGGACTCATGAATTTCCCCACAGATTAATAAAGGGAATCTGAATCAAAATGTCAATTCTAGAGTATGTTCTGTGGTCATAGTGACTTTTCACCTTTTGACCACCAAAGTGTGATCAGAGTCCCAGGAATTTTTTTTATGTCAAGCTTACAATTTTAAATAAAATAAACATTTTTAATAAAAATTAACACATTTTTTTCTATTTTATATTTGTAACTTTAAAAAAAATTTAAATATTTTTTTCTGGTTAAATTTTTTATAAAAATTTTAGTGTAACAAGGGTTGGCTTGCACACAAAGAACATAATTCGACATGTCGCTCATTATTCTGGATGACACATTATGATCTGACCGTGACATCGGCCTGGGATGTCCCTAATACCACTGTGGTTAACTCATATAGACCCAATACTACATTTGTGGCAGTTCCCAAATGAATTTTTCTCTTTCTTTAACATTTATTAAGTGATTTATCACCATTTATTATAATATTACCCTCTGGGTTTTAAGTGAAAATCAGGTATTTTCCTTTATTTAATTTGCTGATCGTGCAGATGTTCATTAAAGCTCAGATTAAAGTGGAGGTTATTCTATCAGAAACAGAGAAAACCGAAGAAAAAGTTAATTTCAGCAAAATATATCATTAACTGAACATTACCCAAGTGTCTCCATCCACTGTCCAATATCAAACTCCATGGGTTTTACTGGTGAATCAATGTGGAAAACATGACAAACGCTATTTCACACCAATTACTTACATTTACTGATAGGATTAGTGGATCAGCGGGTATTAAACATTATACAGCAGTAGATGGTTTTTGTTAGCGGTGGATATTTAGGTCTTTATGGGTTAAACCAACCTCATCTCATTCGCGCAATTCATATTTCATCCTCCATTTGTAAAAGCCTCTGAAAAAATAAATAAATAGAGGAATTCAACAGAAGTCTTCAATAAATCTACATTTGAAAAGGGTCTGTGGTGCAGAGCATAATACCAATGAGTACTTTACTGCTTCCACATATTCAAGCTGCAGGTATTTTAGTTTGTGAATTTCTTTGAACTGCTGAGCTGTTTCATGTTGATAGAGATCTGATGGGCATTATTCAAATCCTTGTAGTTATTAACAATGTCTCTTTGAACTGCTCCCATTATTGGCCAAAAACATGATTACAACAGTTCTGTCTTGTTTCTCTGAGAATCTGGACCCATTCCTCCTTGATGTTCTTTACCCATAACCCTATAGGTTGATCAAAATACATGTAAAATGTCACGGGGCAGCAGCATGCAAGGCATTCTTTAGACCAAGAAGTGATGGAAAATACACTCTTGTTCATAAAGTAGACTACACAGGAGCAAAACAATATGAACACAGCAGATATGAGATTTTGCGAAAGGTCAAACTTACATGTATTTTTAAGGGATGTTTAAAAGCATTAATTTGAGCAAAAACAAATTCATTCATTAAGAAAAGAAAAATTATTAACCACTTGAGGCTCATTTATGCTTTACGTGCATACAAACACAGATCCATGCATTTCAAATGGCGTAAACGTCACCGCTTGTATATATCCATGCGTTCTTTGCATTGGAATGTTGTGGGCACCGCTCTGAATTAACATTATGGCCAAATACTAAGAAGAAGAGTAGAGTTTTTTGAGAGAAAGTCATTGTCAGGGAACGATTTGAGTGTCGGGACAGTGCGAGTCGTGCATGCATAGAAGCTGCATAGAAGCATTTATCTGTGTCGGCCATCTTTGACGACTCCATACGGCAACCTCGCTAGGACAAATCATATCCTCCACTGCTCATTTTCCCCCGGATTTACAACAAAACGCTTGTCAGCTGGATAGCCTCTCACCTGTGAAAGAAACCGAAAGTGGGCATATAAATTGACTCTCGAAATCACTTCTGATCACTAGAAAAATACTCCTTGAAGGTAAAGTCTCTGCATGTTTACGTAACATAAAGTCTTTGGACTTTGACACAATTTCACTCATACAACAGTGATTTGTCCTAGCGAGGTTGCTGTAGCGAGTTGAAAAGATGGCCGACATCCATGAATGCTTCTATGCAGCTTCTACGCAATGCACGACTCACATCATCCCGAGACTCAAATCGTCCCTTGACAGTCATTAATAGCAAAAACATGGCGACGACAGAGGAGGTATTACTAATGTTAATATTGAGAAGAGTTAGTTGTCGTAAATATGTTTTTTTTTTTTTTTTTTAACCAACTCCCACAGGTGCTTTTCAAAAAGTTCTATTATTTCTGGAAATTATTATACAAAGCTCAACACTGCCCCCTATGGTTCCCAGTGGTACTGCTCTGTATTCTCCAGTTGGTCCATAGACTTTCACATTCACACCAATTGGTGATTTAGATTGACCAGTTATCTATTAAGGTCTATGTGGAGTATCCACACACAGGAAAAATGTATGACATAAATAATTAATAATTATTATTAAATAATTATTATTATTATTCATTATTGTTATTATTCATTATTATTATTATTATTATTATTATTATTATTATTATTGGAGTTAAAAATGGATAAAACACTTGGACTCACTTCATCTGATATTTGTTGTGCTCAGAACAACCCTCTGCAGGTTAACAGTAGCTCAAACGCTATGTTATGGTTGTTTCCTGAACCATTCTTTTTTTCTCATGGCAAAATATGTACCTCATCACATGACATACTCCCTCAAACATGATCTTCAGAATATCTTGTAGTGTACAATGTATTATTACAAATCTTGCAGTACGTGCATGGTTACTATAATCCTTAAATGATAGGATATCCACTGATAATTAGCCACACTGCTCTTCCTCTCTGCTCTGGTTGTCCTCCCTTTCTTAAGCCGGCCGTACACCAGACAAATTTTCAATCAATGTCAAGGTCACAGACAAATTTCCTGTGTTGGAATGTAATATGAAATGTGATGGAGGTGAGGCTCCTGTCATCTGGATCCTTTGGTGAGAAATAGTCCCACAACTCATCTGTTTGCAGTCTGACGTTTTTCCATATCGATGTTTCAATAAAACCAAACCTTTTTTAAAATTATTAAAGTTTTTAGCATGGGCTCATGCAAATAGTTGTGAACATTATCATCAACAAGTAGATGTGAAGTTCCAGGCACCAAACAAACAAAAAAAAAAACAGCAAAAATCTTAAATGAAAAAGCAGATGTATGATTTCATCAGAAATATTCCAACAGAATCCAGTTTGGTGTGTGTTCTGTCTGGAGGGAAGTGATGTTAATGCTGCTGACTGATAATAATGAGCAGATGATAATTTAATCATGGACGTATTAGTTTATTTTGCTCATTTTTGTTCATCCTCCCCAGAACTGTTTGCTATTTGAGCCCAAACCTCAGATGAATATGACATAATGTCTGGATTGTATTTACTAAAACTCTAGATTCTTGCTGTTCTGTGGATGCCCTGCTTAAACTCACTTAAAAACAAACAAGAAACTGCACCATTCTTCCAGTCTTTGCAAAAAACTTCTAGTGACTAAAACGTCATGGAATTAATTCCCATGGAAAGTTTCCAACTTTGAAAATTCACGGAATTTTGCAACCCGAATTGCATATTGTGTACAACCACTGGCTGAATTTGGCATCTCCCACCCCTTTTTCTTTTGTCTCTGCCAACCAAAATACTTTATCTTATTAAAGTTTATTATTTTAGCTGAAACTTTGATATCCTGATTTTATTAGATTAATAACATTTTGTTAAATATTTTTATTTCATTTTACTTGATTATTAAAAAATCATCTATTTTAGTAACATGGCCAACATATAAGTCTTCATTTTAAATTTGGTTAGACTTACGTGTGTAATGCAAAAATAATGAATAATAAATATAAATCTGTTAGTACTTAACAGTCCTGCAGTCTGAGCCCAGCTGAAGTGTCTGTAAACCTGATATGTGTGTTTGATCTGCTGCTACATGAAAGGCAGTGGCTTGAAATGTATAAGAAGTTGCATCATGTTATATTTCTGTGTCTAATAGAGCAGTATAGCACAGAAGTATGTTAAGAGATTAGCAAAAATTGAATGCGAAAATGACAGGGCAAAGACCGTATTGAATAAATGAGGACATTTATAAATGAGGACATTTATTCAATACGTCCGTCTTGTACGGACAGTCTATAGGAAAAATATTACACATGGTCACCTTTTCTTTTTAGTCAAGACAACAGGATGACTGAAAATGGAACGGTAATAATCTAGTAGTTGATAGTGTTTCTTTTTTATCAGGCAATTTTTTTTTTTCCTGTATGCTGACAGTTTCGGCTGTCACTTCAGCCTTCTTCAGAGCTGTCAAACATAAAAAAGAAACACTATCAACTAGTAAAAAGAAGACAAGATGAACATAATTGAACTACTGTAATAATGTAGTGTCAGTGATGAGGACGGTGTTAATGATCACCTGAGTTTTTCAGTTCAGGGTGAATGGGATTTAAGTACAGACACTCCTCTAATATAATACATGTAAAACTCTGAGTAGGGCTATTTTAATGAAACACTTCTGACAGAAACTAGATAATAATCTATCTGAATTTCAGTGTTGTGTGTAGTTATGACTGGAGTCTTGTATTTTAACATTTAAAACTAAATCTCTTGTATTTTAATATAAAATGCAGCTCAGATGAAGACGGGGAGGGGGGATGAAACTCTGTTTGGTGAAGATCCGTTGTTCTAGAGAACCTGAAAACAAATGGAACCATTTATAGGAATCCTGTGATCCCTAATTTAGTTGCTTTCTTTGTTTGCTTCGTGTTGTCAAAAGACGTGTGCTACAAATTTGGATCACAATGGTCTGTGTTGATTACACTGGTTGTGTTGAGTTGACTGAGTGAACATATGGGGGTGGGGGCTTTGGCAAATGCAGCCCATTCTATCACAGTAAATGATGTTACAGCAACAGTATATATCTCAACAGAGAAATTACTGTGTAAATTCAATGAAGAAATGCATCTCATGACATTTGATTATGTTTGTTTTCTATTTAGAACTTCTAAACCCATGATTCCTGTTGAGAATTGCTGTGTTGTGTCATATTCACATTATGTTGGTTTGAGTTTCTTCATGCTAATTTCCTTCCTGTATCAGTGTCATGTGGAAGAACTCAAAGTACTTAAATGTTGCTATAAAGAGTATTACATGTGTCAGTATAAATGACAGAAGACAATTAGAAAAAAATAGACATTTTTCTATCACTACACTTCTATGCAGTTAATGATGATGTTACTTTTTGTAGATATTCTTTCACACAGAAATCCATGACAGAACATGTGAATGTTGTGGATTTGTGAAATTAGTTAGTATCTCTTGTGAAATCAGGTGAGGCTCAAGGTTTTTTGTTTTTTTTTTTGCTGAGGGAATCAGTTATGGTGTGTAAACAACTGGGAAAAAACTGTAATTCCCAGTTCCTACTTGATTAACCTGCATCATCAAGGTCGTAATCACACATCAACAAGGCCATCATCATACATCATCATGAAGATCTCTCACAAATTAATATGCATGAAGGAGAAAGTGGTTTAACTTTCATTTGCATGTAATCTGAGCTGCCGATGACGGTCTGCACCTCATGGATTGTGGAGCTTTTGATTAATAACACATACACAACGTCATTGGGGTTTCTAGGGGGGTTTCACACACAATGCATCTGTAGACTGTGGGGTTTGTAAGGACTTAAGGTTTACGTCACGGGTCCCAAACGCAGAACTGACTGACAACATTATGGAGCACAAATAGACAAACGGCCTTATGTAATAAGCAACAACAGAGACGTTGTGTTATTGGTCTCCTTTGACACCAAACAATATGACAAAAAGCAAGTAGATTTTTTAACAAACATTTCAGAATCTTTTAATGTCTGAGCTGATCTCGTTATTTTGACACATTTCCCAATCAGTAGTAAATTTCATATGCATTTTCATTTTCAGATGGATACATTAACCAATGGAATTGGGGGAGAAGGGTTAAAGTGTATAGGTTTGAAGAAAGACAAATATTTTACTGGGGCGAAAAGAAAAACATACAATGTTTATGTTTTGCACTCTATTGTTCTGAGAATATGTGGAATATAAAACAGGCTCATTGCAGCCACTGATAATGTTTAAATATTAATTTTTTTTACCAAAAATTAGTTTGTTGTTATATTGTTATAACAAGATAAGTGGACATTTTATATTTTTATTTGGGAGCGTATTGTCTCAGGGAGTTTATTTGCATTGGTCAAATAAAATTTTACATGGTTATACTGGACCCATGATTCCCCTGATCTCTGTTCTGATGATCTGCTTTCAACAGCAGCTCATTGTTCCTAGTGTGCTATGCGCTAATGCTAATTGCACTAGAATGGGTAAAATGCAAAAATCTAATTTCCCTATTGGGACAACAAAGTGAGTTAACCTTTAACCTTTTAACCTTTAAAAAGAGACACAAAACACAAAGACAATGGAAGGAAGGGGGAGGACAATCTTGTCAGCGTGCACTGAAAATAGTCCACCTCGTTCCCACAGAGACCCTCCAACCTGATTACATAACGTGCAGACCGACTGACCAGTCGCTGTGTTAGTTTGTGTGTTAGGAAAGTACATTCTCGGTCAGGACTTCCCTTTGCAAATCTTTGAATACGTGGATCACAAATGTGTGTTTTCATTTCATGGGACACCAATAAACAAGACAAATGAAGTGATGGGAACTGTTCTGTTAATAGAGTAGAAGCTGAGTCACATGTCAGTAGGTGATGGGACGCATGTGGCTGAACCCCATGAAGTTACCGAGTCCCTCCTGTGGCTTCATATGTTTTTCACTTTTGTGTGTGTGTCAACACGATGACGACCAATACGATGACCACATCTGGATATAGTGACAGATAAGGACTGTTTTATTCCTAAATGAATCACTTTCAGAATTCCTTTTACGCTCCATTTTTCTAATAACTCCTACACATCTCATGAATAAAATTGTCATTTAAAACAATGCAAAATGCCCAAAGTGCTGTACAAATCTGCAGATACAAATGCAAGATAAAACTAGTAAAATAAGAATAAATACAAGATATACTAAAACTGATAAAAACAGATACACAGTAATAAAATAAATAAAATGGTGGCATTCATTTATTTTTATACAAAGTCTGTTATTTCCTCCAAGGTGCAACAAGGACATACTGTTTTATGCTTTCTGCGAGGACAGATCAGACATCAGGCTGGACTTTGCATCTTTAGTGTTCCATTGTTTCTTGTATGTGCGTTGATAATCTGAATTACCAGTGTGTCCTTCAAGCTGGGAGAAACATCACTGATCCATGATATTACCTTTTTAACCTTAACCGAGCAGTTCAATCCTTGCAAATTAATCGAAAATAGAATATTGTCTTTGCTCATGATGTTCATGTTACAAAGAATGCTTTGATAGATGATATATTGTTAATCTAAGACTTCTATAGTAATTGATGGAAAAAAGCCTGTTCAAATATCCATCACATCAAAGTGGTGCCACTTCCTTTCAAGACACTGTGGAATAAATGCCATGATTGTACATTGGTTATCCTCCTTTTTCTTACACTGTGTTAAATTTCCAGCATTTTTCAATTATACAAGATTTATTTAAATGCAGTATGTATGTAGTAATTGTAATTTAAAATATTCAATATAATAATAATAATAATAATAATAATAA
>JAPQRQ010000026.1:14618123-14651081 GCA_037367365.1 Apogon talboti | reverse complement strand
TGACATTTATGTCATAGCATCGATGTGCAGAACCAAATCTGTTGCTTCGCTAAGTCAGTAGCATCTGATTTCACAGCTGAGTTTCTTATCTGTGGTTTAATCAGTGAGATCCCCCACTGTACAGACAACCACATATGTATGTTTTCATATGTGCAGGTGGATATACAAAATCAAAGCTGGTTGAGATATTAATTTAACACCTGTGCAATTGGATCAGCTTTTTGCCGTTATTCAACCAGTTTTTAATTTGTTTCTTGGCAGGGACCTAGCTGAATACTCAGAGTATTTCTTAATCTTTCATATTTAATCTCTAAGAAGAGCCTGCTACCAAGCAATCACATCTTCTACAGTAAAAGACTTCACTCGGGAGAGTAAAAGAGGGGTGAAACACATAAAAGCACTTGATAGCGCTCAATAAAAGGGGTATAAACTGTAAAATACTAGAAAAATTATGATAGATGTTCACACTTTAAAGAAGGACAGTGAAATCTGGATCAGCGATCAACAAATAATCATGTATGATATAGGAAAATCTCCATAAACAGAAGCAAAAACACACATATTGTCACCTACAGTATGTGTCAGCTGATATAAATTCTGCTTCTATTACAATAAAGTGTATTTGCTTTAATGGTATAAAATGAATGAACCATTTAGTGCGAATAAACAAACTGCAGCTGCATCACTATACCAAAGACAAACCTGTTTAAGCTCTCTTAACTGTGAAAAGTCAAGTAAAGGTGGTTTTTCCACTTTTATGTCATCATATTCATGTCACCCATAGGCTGCACAGCCGCGGACTTACTGAGTATACACAGTGATGTTAATAATGTAGCACTCTCTTCCACTGTTGCATTAATTTTTCATGGACCAAATTCCCCACCTACTGGCGGTAAACTCTTATTACACACATCTAATTATGACACAAATATACTTTCACAGGATTTGCCCATAATTCGTTGCACTAATCAACCTTTCTTGAACTGCTTGTCATAGTAGCACTTTAAAGAATTAAGAGGAAACACAACACTATCCTAAGCACCGTGACCTTTGTGCTTTTAAGTTGGGAACTATAAACCTTAGATTATATCCATTAAACAGAGGATGGTAGTACGTCACTTCTGTGTTTATATTTACCAACTCAGTGATTTGTAGATTCATCTGATGTGAGGAAGTGTTTACATTACATTACATTCACAGCTAACATGAATGATGTAATATTTTTGAGTATATACTGTATATATAAATGTGTGTATAGAAGGTATTTAATGCGTATTCTATACGCTACAGGATATTGTCTCCAGGATAATCACATTAACCTTTTCATTTATTCCAATTACTGTGGGGAGTGCAGTGGCTCTGTCTCTGCCTCAAACACATCTCCCACTTCATATTGTATGGGCTAATTAGCTCACGCTGCTGAGGAGATCAATGGCTGAAGGAAAGGCTTGTGGGTGTAATGATGTTAGCGATGGAACTTACAGTGAAATATTGAAATGTTTTACTCGAACTAAACTAAAATCCACTAAAAATCATCTAAATCTTGTAAATTGAAGTGATGAGGTGTTTCATTGAGCTGTCTTACTAAACATTTATATATATGGAGCACATAGAAACCCATTTTGGAGGTGATCATTACAGCATCAAACCAACACACTGGATGTCAATATGATTTATTATAGATCATTTTTACAGTTCTGCAGTGCTCATAGAGCTTGTATAAAAAGCCTTTACCCCACAAATAGCACATTAACATTTGATAAATAAATAGAAACTAATTTAAAGACATTCACATGACTTTTTCCCCCAGTTACCCACACATTCATTGGAGCCCTACTTCATCAAAAGCAACATTTAAAGATCGACATTACAGACAGTAGAGTGCAGTGGCAGGACAGGCTCTAGAGACAAAAAAAATAAACATGAAAAAGATCATTTGGAAATAAAAAACACAGGATTGTAGGAAATCAAAGAATTTCCAGGTTTCTGGTGAATACGTGTTCTTCTGTGAGCTGATTATTGAATGTGTTGTACGTGTCTCTGGTTTTCTCTTTGTTGCCTAGTTGTTTGATGCTATATCAAAGGCTTGTCTTGTTTTTTAATGTTCATTATATACTATATGTATGGGCAGGAGTTTTAAAATAAATTTACTCAGAAGTCACAGTAAATATACAAATGTGCAGAAAAATAAACTACAATCTAAATCAGAAAGTCCCTCAAAACTCGTGGTCTAGTGTATAAAATTCACAGGAATTTTGGGGGGATATAACCATAGATATTGAATGTTAAAATCAATAGTGTACGATAACATCAAAATCTGAATCCTTGCATTTTTGTTACTTAAGGAAAAGCCTTTTACATTTACAGAGGGAGTGGTCGCCGTAAACATGAGCCATGGTGTGGGGTCGTGTTTCCACAGTAGCTCAGACAGGACTCCCTCTTCTTTTTTATTAGCAACCAAAAATGAACAAAAAAAACAAGGGCCTTTATGCATTTTGAGCAGCCAGCGTAGGTCAGGGTGCAGCGTAATCTGTAACTCTGCCACTGTTTTCATTAAATATTACACCCTGAACCTTTAAAAACAATCTACTTGAGAACAGCTTAGAGTAACATTATGCTGAAGTCTTCCACGCATTAGAAAAAGCCTGCCACCGGATCATAAATACATACAAAGATTAAGATTAAAAAGTGAAAAGAGAAAGTGAAAGTGCACTAGTATTGCTTCACATAGAAAATATTCTTCTCAACTTCACAACTGGAGTCCCTTTTATATATTTTTCAAAGAAACAACTGGGAAAAAGGTTCACAGGTTCAATATAATTCCACAGTACCAGTACCATCCAGTAAAGATATGGCATCTCCATGAAAAGAAACTTTTTACCATCATCATTTTTGCTTTGAGTCAGATGAATGAATAAAAAAAAAAAAAAAACACAAGCACTGACACTCAATGCAGTACTTGTCTCCTCTCACAGACACACGATCCTCGTTCACTGTGTTTACATGAATTAAAACTGTTCACAGAAGTTCTGCTTCATCCTCATCATCCTCAGAGCCGGAGGGTCCCTGACGTACCTCTTCATACCACTTGTTCGTTAGTGTTTTCATCTGGATCCGGCCGTGTAAAAGGTCCTGTGGACAAAAATACCACGTGTCAAACAAACCAGCAAACATGCAAAAGGAAACTTATAAACTACAGAATAAGTCACTATGGTAATGATCATTTATATTTGTTGGTAATGCTCCCAGAGATTTGGATCGAGCTTAGTTTTAAAAGCTTCTAAGGTATAACTTCAGGACCGTCTCTGCCAGGATAGTTTGACACATGTTTTTTATAACCTGATGTGTCAGCTTTTTCCTGTGCATTTGACAGTGATTAAAAAAGGTGCAAAGTGATTCAACCAGCAGCTAAATCACAAACACCAAAGCTGGGCCATGACTTACACCGCTCCTCCAACAGCGGAGGTGAAATAAGACGACACACTGTTGTCTTATACAAATTCATTGTTTACAAAGTTCTTGTAAAAATATTGTTAATGTGCCATAAAACTGAAGTATTTAGAATATAACAATAACAATGATAGTCATGAGTACATTAGATTTTCCTCTCACTAACCTTTACAGTGTCTGAAATCAGTCACTACTGACTGTATACAGACATTTTCTAGTGCTCTCTGAATGTAGGGTAAAAAAATTATTGTACACAATATAGTTGACATGTTGTGAAAAGTATGACCACAGACTGTATATTACTTTGTGCTAGCAATCCCACAATGCAATGTGTTGTATTTTATAGATATGTAAATTCCACAGCTGTCAGATCACTATTGAATATTGACTGATCAAAGTCTGACATGAGTGAAAAACGGAATGATTTTGGCAACAACCAAGGCATTAACAGTGATTCAGTGCAAAGTTCTATCATAACAAACATGTTCAGTACTTCGATAATGCGTATCTCTATCTCGTACCTCTTGGGTGAGCCTGCGAGTGAAGAAGGGGTTAAGGTACTTAGCATCAAGCCACATAAAGCCCTTCAGATCCTGTCTCTGGTAGATCTGAGCCTCATACTCCTCCTCTGTCAGCTCTGAAAGGTGCTCGGACTCAATAGTATTACCCTGGAGGAAAAAGGAGAAGAGAGATGGAATTGGATAAATAGAAAAAAAAAATAAACTAGTGGAAGACATAGGTCTGTGCAGGGAAAAGTCCAAATGACAGGGCACTGATGGAGTAAACATCACACACAGTAAGAGCAGAGATGAGGGAGAGTGGGCAGAGGGGGTTACATCAAAGAGGGCAGGACACCTGTGAGGAAAAATGGAGGGTTGATAAATGTAGTTGCTGGTACCTGGGGGTGTAAAACTAAGCTTTGGAAAAGATCAAACATGCAAATATTGTACACACAAAATGTACACATAGCTACAAGCGTAGAATGACCTCAACGGAACAATAAATTTCCCCTTTATTTATAGACGGAGCTAAAAAAAAAAAAAAAAATTACTGAAGTATCATCTTGTATTCCAATGAGTGTAACTGTAACAGTGGTGGTTGTTAAGGTTTATTGGTGTTTGAGCTTCTGTCTTTCACACTGTGCATCTGTACAATGACAGTGGTTCACTTCCTGCTGCTCCAGTGTCCTTCACATGAACCACAATCAATCTTTGATGTTTATTCCCTCTGAAGAAAACAAGAAAGGTCTAAACAACAGATGAGAGGGAGATGGCTATTACCAACACAGCAGCCTATAAAGTGTGTGTGTGTGTGTGTGTGTGTGTGTGTGTGTGTGTGTGTGTGTGTGTGTGTGTGTGTGTGTGTGTGTGTGTGCAGATTTGCTTTTAGCCAATTCAAAGGGTTTCATCCATTACCATTTTCTCTGTCTTGCTGAGATTGATGTCTTTCTTGTTCTTTCGCCGTGACTGGCTGTCTTCAATGTCCATGATACGGATGAGAGGCATAGTCCCGCCCCCAAGGAGGAGGATGGTAAACAGTACTATGATGATGGTAGTGGTGCCAATAAGCTGGCGCTTCTCAATGGGCTCCAGGCCAAGATGAAGGCTCAGGGCGTAAGGAATAGCACCTCGCAAACCTACCAGGCAAAGAAATAAACCCCATAATTAAAAACACTGATGCTCACTTTCAGTTAGCAGCCATACGCCTGTCATTCTAATTGCACAGTGGTAAATGTGCTGACTCACCACTAAACCACATGATGAACATCATCTTAGGTGTTATTTTATGGTCTCTGAAAAAGTTGAGCAGGAATGACAGGGGGAAGATGTTAACTGCTCGGCCGAGAAGAACGAGGACCTGCAGGCACGACAAAAGATGTCAGGCTGATAATATCAGAAAGATAAAGAGACACAAAAAAAGACACAGTCAGATAAAATGTTATCTGAAAGCACTTACTATGCACCAGATAACAAAAGATATTTCAAATTTATGGGGGAAGCTGAAGATGGAGAGACCGAGGAAAGCAAACACACAGGTTTCTGGAAGGAAAAGGGAAAAAAAAAGAAAACAGTGTTAGAGACCTTTTTGAAAAAGCAATGAAAAAGGTGTGAGGCAGGAGATAAGAGGGGACTGACTGACCACACATGAAGGCCACTGTGCGCAGCGTCTGCTGCATGAGGATCTGGGTGACTGGAGACAAGTTGTGATGAGTATAGTGGGACATCACAATTCCCGAAAACAGAATGGACATTATTCCTGTGAAGAGAGATGTAAAATCAGCCAATATTCTAATAATCTAATAATATTTAAAACCTAATGTTTTTAGAGCTGTAATATGTCTGTGTATACTCTGTGGAAGTGTGCACCCACCAGACAGTTTGATGCCTTCAGCCAAACCATATGGAAGGTATGCAAAGATTATCATCATGCCAAACTCCAGTGATGGAGTATTCCTTAAGTCAAAGTGCTTTAGAAACTGATCATTAAGTTAAGTACGTACTTAACACTAAGAACTTTTACTGGCATAAAAGCGTAATGGAAGTCAAATACACAAATACAGCAAAATGCACAAAGTCAGGATACAAGAGCAGAGATGAGTCCAGTGAGGGTTCCCAGGGCAGCAGAACCAAAAAACATCTTAAGGAAATAACCCAGTGCCTGTAAAAAAGTCTCCCAGCCAGTTACCATGGAGTTGTCTGAACGGGAAAAGAAACCCTCTGCGGTGCTGAAAGATAAAAGAACAGGAGAGAAAAGAAAAGTGAGACCATCATGTCACTACATCCTGGTCAGACAGAGGCTGTAATACCTGTATCAGACTATAGAGGGCAGAAACACTCCACCATTAAATCTTACAAACACAAGCGAGATTGGAAGTAGGTTCTGTCTTCAGACTGTGTGTGTGTGTGTGTGTGTGTGTGTGTGTGTGTGTGTGTGTGTGTGTGTGTGTGCGCGTGTGTGTAACAGTATTACTAAACAGAGGTCAGCTGCTTTGTATCATTCTTCAAGTGACTTAACACAAACTGTTATTTCAAGTAATTTCCTGTGAAATTGAGTCACATGTTTGGCTATTATCTGGTCAAGAACAATTTATTTTTCAGCGTCAAGTGTAATATTTAAATACACAGTCAAAAGTAGTACAACTTTTGAGCATATACTGAGTAAAAACTGTTCAGACGACTATATATAATAGCAACAAGCATCTACTTTAGTCAACACCAACATCTGCGACGCAAATATCACTGTCACAAATTCTGCATAGTGGCTTTTTGTTAGCGTTTTAACTCCATTAGGTTTATTATCATGTGTGCATATGGAATACATATTTGCTTCTGCAAAATAAATTCATTTTTTATGTAGTCACCTAGACCACCAGCTTGACAGAACTGTGAAATCAACTATTTGATTTTACTGCATTGTGACTGGATAAAGACTGGGTCAAAGCTGCTTTCTAAGAATGCTTGTTTACAGTGTGAGGTGCTAACAACATGTAAATTGCCAGGCCTGTTCAGCTTATCTATTATTCATGGCTTCATTTATTCTACAGTGGTGACCAGATACTTGAGATCACTTTGCACATTTAGCTGGTTGTGAACAGAAGAGATAAGTCTGCAATAAAGAGAGTACACAGACAGCAGATAGGGTGACACTGATACGTACAAACAAGGGAATGGTGCCAACCGTTTCTGTCAAACTCGCCTGTCAAGATTTTGTTGTGTGTCTGTTGGAGGACAACCTTGACAAATACTTTCTTGTGTTATACATTTTAAATAGGCTGTTCCCTAGTTTCAAGACACTTTCATAGACGTGAAAGGTACTCATTATTGGGAAGTTGATTTTCCGGTTTGAGACAAACAATACACAAACATGGCCCTCATCTGCAAAATATGCAGCCCGGTCGTCATACTACATGGCTATGGTGATAAAATAGGTCATTGATTATATTCTCCTTGTTGCTGCATTACTGCTCACAAATCACGGGCAGTAGTTGTATTGCATGTCTAAATGTTTCAGAACATCAGTGACGGACTTTTGCACGTTGACCTTCAAGCTGCTTGTGATCAACGCTGTGTACACGTCCTCATCTGACATGCGTACGATGGTGAAGACTGACTTACTTTGTGAGGACAATGGAGACGGCGTCGTTGAGGATGCTCTCGCCAAACACCAACATGTTGAGAACTGGGTCCACGTTGAGCGCGTTGAAGATGGCAATAGTGGCTACAGGGTCCACAGCAGAAATGAGTGAACCAAAGGCGAAGCTAGAGGACAGAGGAGGGTGAGAGTGAGCAGATGGCAACAGTTTAATAGTAATCACATCATTTAGGTCCAGCATGGACATCCACAGAGAGGAAATAAAAGACACTTATTAGGGCAATAGTGAAAGGAACATCAGCGCGACCGCACGCCTGTCATTTGTGTACGAGATACGTCACAAACACATGAAAGCCACTAATACAGGAAAATGCATATCCTCTGAGAGTTGTGATAAGCAAGTCCTTTTAACTTATGCCGCATCTCTACATGTGAGGAAGAATTATGGCGTTATGGGTTAAGTAAGCCACACCTACTAGAATGTGGAAGACGTAAATTACAAAATTGTGCAGGAAATGTATGTGGTGACGCACTGAAAATCTGCATAGATGGAAATATGCACTGAATGGACTGAGTGAGCCAAGAAAAGGAACAGTATGGGATTGTGCCTACTGACATGCAGTGTTTATGTAAACTGGTTTTTCTGGGCTCATGTCTCTACCTCCCCACAAAAATTTCTGAGAAACCCTGCACAGATTGACAGGCTGATAAATGGGACCACAAACATGAAAGAGCAGGCTCGTACTCATGCTGGCTGTGGACCAATGAGTACACAAATGAGGGCACCACACCAACATCAAGCTTGTCTTACAAATGGGTGTGTGAAGTCACCGCTCAGGAAGTTTTCGATCTTATCATTAATGGCGGAAATGGTTGGAATTTACCAAGGGAACCGTGTGGTGAGACTGTTTGTCAAACTACTGTTTACAAGGTCAACAGTAAATTCCTTGAAAGGGTAAGACAAATTATGGCATATGAATGATCCCTGGGGAGTTTAAGAACAGCTCTGTCCAAAGAAATACAAAGATGACGTATTTGTCATGTCAACAATAATAGAAATGAGGTTTGGGCACCACAACTCACCTATCTGTCATGGTCATCTTATAGATCACATCAGCCTGAGATAAGAAGAAAAAGCAAAAAATTAAAAAAAAAATTTAAAAAAAATTAGCACATATGCACACACTGTTAAAAATAGTTCAGCATGAGATGTTAATTATTCATGCAAACGTCTGCAGAGAAGAAAATATTGTGAACACTGAAGATATGAATGACAGCTTGAAACTGCATGGTAGTGACTGATTATTTGACATTCCTTTTTATACCTTTAGAACCTTAATAAGACATCCTGCTGGGATTTTTTATTTATTTTATTTATTTTTAAATCAAGAAACAGTTACAGGGTTACGCCTACTCGCTGAACATTCAGGCCCTGGCAGTGACAGTGTTGTTGACAGATACAACAGCAGCCCTCACCTGTCCGAGGAAGTAGATACCTCCTCCAACTATGAATGCAGAGATAGCTGTACCAATCACAGCGAAGAGGGTAATGGAGCCAATATTCTGGAAGAAGTTACCCTGAGCACAGTGAGGATACAGTGTTAATGGGCTTAGCAGCATGACATTTTCAGTTACATCACAAAGCACTGAAATGAAATGTGAAGCTTGTGGCAGGTGCCAAAGTAGTGTTCCTGTTTCATTACTATAGAAACTGGAACTATGGTAACAAAACCAATGCCTTTAAGATGCTGTTTGAGATAACGACATGCTTTTCATTCTGTTGCATCCCTTCGTTTTCCGTGTTATTTAGACTTAAGTGTGCCACATGCTTCTGAATAATGACAGGACAGACTTAAAGACTAGAAAAATCCCTCAGAAAAGTATTTAATTTGGATAAGGTTTAGCAAAAAGTTTTCTAAATATTCTCCTTTGTACTGTGACATTGCGTACCTACAGATATAGTCAAAAGGCTTTGTTTAATTCTGCTTCATACACACATTCTTCTGTACCTTATGTAGGGAGTATCCTGATTCAAAGATGATAGGTGGCAGCAGCAATAGGAAGAACATGTTGGGTCGGAACATTTCCTCCTCCTTTTAGACAAAGACACAGGACAAAGGTTTTGTTCAATCCGCAATTAAACAGTAAAACAGGATTAAAGTGAGGTCACTTTGATTTTCATGCCAGGAAAATATGTACGCTTAATAGTAAAAAGCTGGGAGTAGAAAACTTTTAAAGGAGGAACACTGGCTACAAGCATCCTGACAAAAAAACAGGTTGATGCACACTTGGGCTTTGTGGTTACTAAGCAATTCTACACTATTTCCTAATCATTTAGGAAAGTCTGCTTTGCGATCAGCTGAGTTGGTCCTTAGTCATAGTCAGAAGGAAGTGATGCTTGAGCTGTGAATAACAACTCCTCATTTGACAAAACATATTTAGATATTCAACTCAGGATTACACAGAGACACAGGTCAGATGCCTGTGAAGGGGGAAGGTCTAACAAACAACATGAACAGCTACATACTGTATATTTTGTTTTTTTTATACAAATCACACACTAACACAAAGTATCCCAGTGACCTTAGCTCTCTGATTATTTCAGCGATATAATGAAATCATTGTTGCTTCTCAGCTAAATGGGCCGGCCTCCCAGATCAGGCGTAGGCATCATGTGCCAATGCATTACGCTCTGGCTGCCAATGTGTCTGTGCATGATGCACCATGTGTTCTAGTATAAACTAGTGTGTGTGTGTGTGTGTGTGTTTTCTGAATAATATATGCAAAAGGAATAATGAGTAAATATCCTAGATCTATTTTTATGTCATGGTTGCCAATCATTTATCAGAATATTGTCAGAGGATAGCCCTGTGTCCTATTATTTACTTCACTGATTCTGCAGAGTCTGAATGTATTATCAGAGCCAGTTTTAATAGTTGGGCATGGTCAGATACTCAGTCCAGGTTCTGCCAGAATTATCTGTTTATCTCTGTAGAAATGTCAATAAAATAAGTTGGTACAGGTTAACAATACTAGACACATGATGTAACACAAATATCACTACTTTACATGTTTTGTCACTGTTCTAGATCGAATATAAAGCTGCAGCAAATTAATTGTGAAATGTAACGTCCAATGATGGCAAGATAGTTTCCCCAATCTCCTGAATTCATAATCTGTTTTTCTCCATTAAACTAATTATTCTGGGCTGAGACCCAAAACAGCATGAAGTGATTGGCAAATGAGATGAGATGATCTCTGCACATTGTTTAATTAAAGAATGTATACTGACTTTCCGCTTCCAACACCAACTTAAGACCATTCTACAAGCATATTAAATCTAGGTCAAGCACATGTGATAGCGTATAAAGGATGTGTGCTGTAGTAAAAGGCTAAGCTCTTGTGTGCTTTATCTTATTATGCATTCAAATCGGAGGAAAAGCAGCCCTATACGGAATGCTTGCAGCTTACTCCTGACATTTATATCTGGCAGGAGCTTGTCCTTCAGGGAAGGTGAAAGGTCAGGAATGAATATTAACACCTGAGAGAGAGAATAGTAGGCCATGCATGCACTACAACCTGACATCTAGAGCCGTAATCCTACAAGCATGCATGCACATGTCTCACTGCCACATGAGAACGTCTGCCGCGGTGATTGAACAAGTAACAACTTTGCATACACAGTTTTACAGACATTTCAATAGACTTCCAGGATGTTTGCAAGCCAGTCCTTGCAGGCATGCACCAAAGAATCCTTGAATTACTTACTTTTCACCCCCACCAAGGAGCTCATGTGATCAGTTGCATTTATCTGTCAGAACACGTTGCAAAAACTACTACACTTATATAGATGAAACTCGGTGGAAGGTTAAGACACAGGCCGAGGATAAACCCCTTTAATGTTGGAGCAAATACAGAAAAGAGCTGGAGGCTGGAATTATTTTTCACTTTCTTTGCCATTAGAGAGTAGTTTACCTTCAGGCTAACCTACCATGGCCTTTGTTAGTCACCTGTTTCCATGGCAACCATGATTTATTGTAGTTTACCAACACAGTGATGAGAAGAAGAGTGGCCTGTTGGCCTGTGTGTCCTAATTTGAATATTTTCTGTGTGTGAGACTTGTTCAATTTTCCAGACTCTATGCGACGTCTTAAAATGGTTGCTGTAAGTGAACACAAGTGCAGTACGAATCTCAGGAGAAATGCGGCATCCAAGTAGCAGATATTAGCCATTTTGCTTCATAACTTGCGTACTGACAATTAACTGACATGGTAATGCACTAACAGATTCGGCCTGACCTTTGCAGACGTTCAGTCCTTGTACATGTCCTGAGAGGCGCTAATGAATTTTCCCAGTAACTGATACCAACAGACGGCAGAGACGAATATGTTGTAAGAGAAAGAAAGATTACATGGATGAGCCCATCCACAGAACATACTCTGGAGAAGTGCTGAGACAGAGCTTGAATTAAATGAGAAAAGATGAATACCAAAGATGAAGGGAGCTCAGTTAAGAGGATGGAGAGATAACAGGAAAAAAAAATGTAAGAGGGAACGATGGAGAGACCTTCATTGGAAGTACAGGCTCCCTGGAGGCTCAGCTTTGACACACAGTGACATCACCACATGGGAAAAAGGCCCCTGAAACTACAATTAAAACTGCTCTCCCTGTGTCGCTCTCTCTCTGCGGCGTGGGAGACATCTATTAAAAGTATG
The DNA here is from genome assembly GCA_037367365.1 of Apogon talboti. Classification (NCBI taxonomy): domain Eukaryota; kingdom Metazoa; phylum Chordata; class Actinopteri; order Kurtiformes; family Apogonidae; genus Apogon; species Apogon talboti. The sequence continues at coordinate 14,638,824 of JAPQRQ010000026.1, read as the reverse complement.
CACTGCCCTTTGGGGCTTAAAACACACCACTGCAGCCACTGAGGAAAAATGATGAGCCCAGACAACACAGTCAAGGCTATAACACCACAACACAGAGAAAGCAAAATTATCATTTAGTGTACACTGCAGATGCTAATATATCCACCTATGTGCTGTATCTCTCTGTGCTTTGCCTAAAAGACAAATTGCTGCCGGCGTGTTACTTCTTAGCAGCATGCTATTTCTTCTTCAATCTGTGTCAGAGCACAGGGGAGGGATGTGCGAACGAGAGAAAGGGGAAGAGCAGTGAACAGCACCAGACAGTGCACAGGAGAAAAGCATCTCCTCGTACATGTGAATTTAGGGAGAGGCCTGGCTGAAAAGAGCTGGGTCGTTTGCAAAAAAAGCAAAGGAAATTGACTGGTGGTGGAAGGCCAGGGCAGAGCCAGTGACGACAGGATGCTGCTGCTGCCGGAGGGGTTTGCACACCCTTGGTGGTTTACAGGGTAGAGCAGGAGGCTTCTTAGATTAGCCAAATGGGACAGCTTTAGAAGGATACAAGCCGGTATAGACAATGCAGTGTTTAAATGTAACTTAAGAAGAAAGAAGGAGGTTACACTTTGTTTACACCTGAAAATGAGACTGTCACTGAAAAAGAGATGAAGGGAGATTTCACAGTTTAATAGAGAGGACAGATGCCTTCTATTACCTGTCAGTGGTAAAGTATACACCTTTAAGGGAGCAGGGTTACATGACCACAAGGTATAGAACATTTTATATAAGAGAAGTAAATAGAAAACACATAGAAATTTAAAATGCATACAAATAAATATAGGTCTAAAATGACCACTACAGGCCACACACGTCAGGATGTAAGTCTAACGGCAGAACTGTATGGACTGTTGCAAACAAAAACAAATGCATAAATATTGGTACATTTTATTCTTTTTAAAATATCGGCAAAATAAGTTTTTACTGGCAGATTTTGTGTAGTTTATGGTAAGTAAATATGTGTGACTGTCTTTTGCAACAATCACAAAAGAGTTCATAGTTGGTGGCTTTCCTATGCCTTCCTCGCACAATATAAATCATCATATTGCACAGTCCTCATCTGTCAAATTCAAAGGAGCTGCACTTGAACACAAGATGTTGACCAAATCTCAGTTTTGCCACCGGCTGTGTTACTCACTGAACAGGTTGCATGGTGCATCCTGCTCTTAGACGCTCTCTCAAAAACAAATAGGTCAGACATAATGGATTTGCATCATGGCCTAAGTCTTTTGAAGTCTCCAAGGGCCTATAAACCACTTAGCATATCCCTGCTCCTGCACAGAAACTGCTGCGTATCGCAATGTAACTTCATTACATTCCACTAATACAAGTCTTATGAAGCTGTATAGGCATGAAGACATTACCTTTATGGACAGGTGAGCAAGTCAGCTCTGTAAACTTATATAAAGACACAGGGATAGAAGGTTTGAGATTCACTGGGCAGAACCAAAGGGGGCTCCGGGGGGCTCCGGTTACTAGGTCCAATGATTCAGCAGAACTCTGGGGCCCCCAGGCTAAAAAACAATGGGTTCCTGTGTGCAAGAAACATTGACACAACCTGTCCCGCTGCCCCCCCCCCCCCCCCTTCCACTCTGCCTCTCCCTCTCTTGTTCACTCATTCCCTCACTCGCTGGCAGAGAACAAGGAATGTTAATTAAAGGCTGTGAGAACCAGGAGGAAAAAAGGAGGGCTCGTGGGGACACGGAGGGAAAGACGGCAAGTAAAAGGATAGTGTGGTAACAGAGTGGAGATAGAGAGATGAGATTTGTGACAAAAGAGAAAGTAGGGAATGAATGACAGAGGGGGGAAAAAAAAAGACAGGCAGTGCAAAAGATCTGACAAACTACAGCTCGGTGATGGTTATTGGATGTGGGCGGCTTCCTGGAGAAATCGCTGTGGGATAAATTGCATCATGCGGGGGGGGGGAATGGTTATAAAGTTCAATCTACATGCCTTGTATTTAGTTAAAATGGTTCATCAGCACTGGTGTTTGCACTCAAACAGTTAACATCAAGAATGCAGTGGGTGCACCCTCTTTTGTGTATGGATTTGCAATGACTTTGTTGTGTGATGAATTCTGTTACCATTTAAAAGGTTTCACTGAATGATATGCCATGTATACAGGAAGCAAATTATGTCTGCGAATTCTCCTTATGGAAGAATGTGATGCTTGATTAAATGTTAATTCATTAAATCAAACTAAATAGAACCAACAGCCAGATCCAGTGCAAGATGGACAAAAAAAAGTGAACTCAAACTCTACCTTCCAGTTGGCCAGTTCCTGGAACTCGATGATCTTAATGAACCCTCCCATTAGTATACCTAGAAAGAACAAAGAGACAGTGTTAAAACGAAACAATGCTGCACTTTAAATATTTTACTACTTCATATAAAAATTTCAAACATCCTGAATGCCAAAAGGCTGCAAATCTGAGGCCCAGTGCTATTTTGGTGGTTAAAAATAATGGGTGCTTGGCAAATATTGCAGTTCAGGGATAAATTGGATCCAAGGAGACTAGAAAGGCTATTGTCTTAGTTTTGTCTTTGGGAACGTCCCCTTGGGCCTGGAGGTCTCTTGTTGCACAGCCCAGTAGAAGACATTAATTAAAAATGGTGAGTGAAACACAAAGATGTGTAAAGGGCACAGACAAAACAACGAAAAAAGAAATTAATGCATGAAAGCATTATGTGAGAGCCAAACACGTTGACAAGGAGACGGCAATGGTAAATGGCATAAAGGAAAACACACAATGAGTAGCAGAGGAGAGAGGAAATGATGAGGAAGGAAAAGCAGTCCTTCCTGATTTGTAAGCAGAGTTTTATCTCTATTCAGCAGAGCAAACAGAGATGAACTCTGTCTCATATGGACCACAAAGCGGACGTGAGAGGAAAAGGCCTTCCGCATCAAGATAACTGTCAGCACAGAGTTTGAACAAGTCACAAAAATGTAAGCATTAGAGGAAGCAGAATTAACCTGAAGTGATCTCACACTGTATCAAGAAGCAAACTTCCCAAATGGAAAATAGGAAATTTGCTTCGGGGAACAGAGTGAGGGGAGGGAGTTACAAGGCATTTCCTCAATTGGGGAAAAGGTTACTGGAAAGACAGTGCGTTGGCTTTTACTAAACTTAAAGCCTATGATATTCACTAATCTGACTTTAACTATCAGCTACTAAAAGTACTGAAAATACTGAGTATTTTTTGCAAACTCTTAAAGACATTCATATTATTTTCTCAAGGTGGAAAGCTTTGTAAAAATAAATGCAGACTGTTTATGTTAAATAAAAAAGTACTCACCGAGAGACACGACAGCCACACTTTCAGGAAGAAAATGTAGCTTGAACTTAATAAGGAGGTGCACCAATATGATGCAGATACCTGTGGTGAGTGGGGAGACAGAAAAAAATAGAATGAACATTTAGGACAAATATATATAACTGTTCTGACCATCATGTCACATCAACTCACATCTGACAAAAATAGATGGTACTAAGATCTTTTCTTCTTGTTAGCATGTTCTTGGACAGGAAATATATGCCAAAACAACCCAACATACCCTCCTCTACCTTCAAGTGAAACGAGCAGGTTTATTTTGGTTTAGTTTTCGATCAGGGACAACACACAAAAAAACAACTGCATAAGAGGAAAGATGTATTGTACTGCATTTAGGTTCTAGTTTCCATCTGCAGCCCCCTGGGCAAGTAGGCACGACTATAAAACCATATCCATTATACTAACTACAACAGCATACATGCAAAGAACTGACGATACCATGCCCTCATACCCTTCCCACCCCACATACACACCATAAAACACACACATAAAGTAGAAATGCTCACATTCTATCCCGTCAACTCAATCATAAACCATGTAACAAGAGATTACTGTGCAGGAAAGTAGTGTAGGAAGTGGGTTCTAAAACACATGTATGCGTCCAACACTTGACTGACATTTGGAGGCATTTCTGTTGAAGCTCTGAGGGAAAATGTAGAAAGCTGTGCAACATAGCAGTAGGGAGAACAATCAAGCTAACACATGTTTAATACTAACAAAAATATGGATAACAATGCTAATTTTGACCACACAAAGGCTGAAAATATGAATTCACCCAGTTATGACAGAACACAGGCATAATACTTAGAGTTTGCTTCATCATAGTAGAAGGAGAAATAACTATGATAATGTGGCACTCTCAGCACAGTGTTAAATACTAGGAAAGTCTGGAATAATAGTTTTTCAAACCAGTGCTGGAACAACTTCACATGCTGATTGACTCCTCAACTGATAGCTACAACAGCAGTTTATATCGTTACTATGACATGATTAAAAATATTTTCCCCTTTGTCAAAAATAGATTAGTGGTTCAGTAGTTCAGTGTGGGTCATGTGCAATAGATATGAACTGTACATTTGTACTGTAACAGAGGCAAAGTGATTTTCTTATAGTTTTAAGTGAAAAACGGAGTTGCATTAAAGATAAAATATCATAAGACACCCAGCAAACAGGTTCTGGAAAAAGTTATATTAAAAAAATAAGAATAATAATAATAATAATCAAGACTTCTTCATCTTGGTTTTTATATTTATGCTGCTGAGATATTTACATATTATGTGTTTTTATTTAATATTATGCAGAAATTAACTTGCACTTAAACTTCTACGGATCCCAAACCTAAATGGGTACAATTGATACTTAAAAATTAAACAATATTATTCTTTCCAGACAATTATTTTCCCTGTTCTTTAATAAGATAGTATGTAAATCTATTATTAATTTCAAATACACATATTTACATAAATGACTACAAAGACCAAAAAAAAAACAAAAACATAAAATATACAATTATGTACACAAAGAAATAAATTGTGTGCCCTGCAGTAAACAAGTTATCATAAGATATATTAAATGTTGTAAAATCAGCAAAGGTTAGTTAAACCATTATTTATTGGCTTCCTTTTAAATCATTATTGTGTGTTTGGTTAAGGGGATTACTGAGACCCGGTGTGTTGGCGCTAGGTTGTCTGACAAGAGTTTCTGATTTGTCATTTATCTCAGTCAAATGGAAGGCCTATTTTTTTAAGTTTATTGTGCATGAACTGTTTCCTGAAACAAAACAAGAAATTTGCAAAGTGACAAACAAAAACTAAGATTTTTCTATGTGTATATCATGACTGAATCTAACTAGTAATTGTATGAAATATTGATGCCATTTGCTTGGTCTAACTTTAAAGTAGTAAGCATGTGACTTAACCTGAACGAAAGAGCATAATGGACACTTTGTGTTCCTGGAGAGGCACTTCATGGCCTTAGACATATTAACCACATCCCTTACTTTACGCATTCTCTTCATCCTGAATCACTATCCACATAGCTGATAAAATGAAACACTTAAGTGGCTGCACATTTCCACTACTTAAGCAGCTGCCTGATGTCTAAGTTATGTTTACTGTGTGAACCACAGCAATCACATTTCCAATCCTGTCCTTCTTATCCTGCATGCTCAGATGGAGACTATTAGCCTAGAAAACAGCATGTGTGCAAGAGGGTTTCATGCTGACAATAAGAGATTCAAGACAGAATAAGACAGAAAAGGACATATAGAGAGAGGAACAAAAGAGACTACCAACCAATAACCAACAGGCTGAAGAATATGGTCATGCCGCTGGACTGCTCTTCTTCTTGGGCCTTGACCCCGGTCTGCACGGGCAGTATCGGCTTGGGGGTTGGGGGTGCCAGAGTTGTCGGTTTGACAGCAGGTGTTGTAGAGTGGAGGGTGTCATTGCTGTAGTTATCCGTGTCATTTGACTTGCTGCTGGCAGACCGTCGAGAGCAATAAGTACGTTGGTATGTGCATATAATAGATAGCATACAAATGAAAGTCAGTGAGCTCAGAGACATAAATGAACATAACCTAAAGATCATATCCAGAATTAACTCATGACATGCAAAATGCTGAGGAACAAAAGCAAAACATAAGTGCATTCCGGTCTATTTGCTCACCTGTTCTAATTAATTATTTATTTTTAACAGGAGACCGTATGGTATTCAAGGCCTGTGTTAAAATTACTTCAAGACAATGTGGTTAGTAATACTGTCTATAAATAAACTGCACAGGACGTATAATTTCTCAGTGATAGCCACACAAAAACGTTAAACTCACGGCTATTGTTAAGAATTTGTAATGATCTTCGTCGAATAAAGAACATGACACATATGGACAATGCTTATTTTGGTGTATTGAAATGAATAGTAGAAACCTAACCACAGCCAAATGTTCATTTTGATACCAAATCTTCAGAGCTCTGAGTAAAGCGTCATCATTACCAGAAAGGGAAACCTTGTTACTAACAGTGCCAGCAAAGCTAGCTGCAGGAAGTTGCAACAAAGAGTACGTCAGTTTTATTGTTTCAGACCTGATAGGTTGTCCATCCTTTTCTTGATCGCTTGGTCCGTCTTCTTTTTCATGATTTATTAATGTTTGCTGATTTTCAGCCCCAGTACCCTTATGTTCAGTATCCGCTCCGTCATCTCTCTCATGCAGATCCAGCGACTGTTCTCTCTCAGTTCGCTCTAGCACGCACGGATGCACAAATAACAGCAAAAGAAACAGCAACGTAACTTTACGACTAATGACTCTCATTGTCGAACAAGTACATTTACTTCCGAAAGCAACGTTTTGTAAGAAAACGGACTAGCAGTTCCATGTCGACAGCTCCATCTGTATCTGTTGACATCATAACTCCACTTCCGTGTTATGCTTTGTAGGGAGTTGTAGTCCTTACGTTTTATGACCGTCACATAGAATAGCAAAGAAATAAACGGGTGAACTTCTAATTTTATCATTGCCTGTAAATATGTATTTGTTTATGGAAAATGTGATTTTATTTCCATTTAGACTGAAGTGATTCGACACATTGCTCTCAAAGTAGTTATGTACTCAATTTCCCATGAGCCATTTTAAGAAAATGTCTTCCGGCTCTGTCATGGATATTGTAGTTCAATCAAAGCCTGAGCTTCAGATAATTATTACCTGTATGTCACAGAGCAAGTACTAACCACCTTTAAGCCACACTGGCGGAAGAAACCTATTATAAAAAGTCTAAATATTGTTTGCACATTGTCTAGTCAGAGACAAGCTTTTATTGCTTCAACACATAATTTCATGTACTCTCATCTAGTTAAACATACAATAACATAGGGCCTCAAATGAATCTTGTATATTTTACATTTTTGGAAAACACGTTTAAGTGTTATTTCAACTTTATGTTTATTGTAAAAGTGTAGCTTATAACTGCACTGGCTCGGAGAAGCTGCCCACCTAGCACAAAACATCATTTGGACATATTTTTGGTGCTTAATCAGGTGGGTTCCTCATTTAGCCCTAAAATAGACGCTGGAATCTTAACTATGTTATTTTGTTAGCCTAGTTAGTCTGTCTAGTTCCTTTATCTCATGGTGCGTTATGTAAAGAAACCTGTTCTAAGTTTATTATCATTCTTTGAATAACCTTAGACCCGTATGAAACAACTCAAACAAATTCTATTGGAACATATGATTTTTAAGATTGATTTGGATTTTATGTAGCCACAACTAGACTATATGAGACGTTACGGAGGCTAGCGCCTATTAACTTTGACAGAGGGGTGGGGTCCTTACAATTCAATTAATTTTGGCCTAATATGAATTTTTAATGTTTCTCAATTTAGGCTAAAAAAAAAAGTGAACTATTAGCCAACTTATTTCACCATATGTCGTGACGACGTCGCGGTATTTTGGTCGCGACGTTGTGTGTCCCAACATTCAGGGCGCGTGCGGTGCTTGTTTGTTGGTTACTGTTAACGCTATGGTTGGTTACCGCCCACTAGTAAGAGCTGCTCATTTTGCGGAGGGGAAGCTCCATTCATAGGGCTGGTAGGCGGGTAGGCGAAACGCAGGAGCGGCTGTACACCATCAGCAACGGAGTGTGTGAGGCAAATGATGGTCTCTCACTAAAAAAAATACCAGGCCAGGTTGAGCAGCGCGTTCACTGTCATCCGTTTCAGTATCAGACATATTCACGGCTCTAATCGAAACCATCGCTTCAGGAATGGAATCTGAATGTCCTCAGTGAACTGGAGGTCCTCTCCTGAGCTCGACCTGCCGCGGAAATAGACTGACTTCCTAGTCGCCTGGTTCGTCTACCCCTGCCGCAGACCGACCACTCTGCTCGGCTCGGTTCACCCAGACTGTCCGCGGACTACTGGCTCTGGCATCTGGACACATTCTAACCTGCTCGACCGTCATTGTAGATACGCAAACGTGCCTGTGTGTGCTTTTGCTGCCTGTATAATGCCGACACATTTGCGGTTCCGGAGAAGGTCATTCCTTGGGCTTTTATTCCTTTTCTCACTGTCCACCTCCGCATTGTATTTCATCTACTCCGCCCCCGGTATCGGTAAGTCGAATAAAACTGATGATATTAATTCACATGCTGAGAATTTCAGACGGGTTGTTTGTATGGGTTGTTAGGTCATGTTTGACAGCTCGGCTTGGCGTTGGGAGTGTAGACAGAAGAAGGGGCCATGCGCCTCTCCTCTGCTTTGATCCCTTCCGATCGATGATGAGACTCAGCTGGATGCTGGAACTCAATCCTATAATAGCCATGTACCTGACCACCTCGAAAATAATAGTGCTACTGATGAGCATCATGGCTACTGTAATCATGCTGATGTCAGTAGGCCCAAAAGCTATGATTATAATGAATAATGTCTGGGGCAACTACCAAAATAAGACATTTAGTTTGGATCTTATGATCACTGTTGGACATTAAAAGTTGTTTATGTAAGCTGTATTTAACAAGTCTTATCATACGCTGACTATTCATTTGGTAGGTCTAAGGTCAAGTTATATGTTACTGACTCATAAGCTTTGGTGACTTCAGTCAAGTGAACCTGAACAGAGATAACTGAAACAAATCACCCTTTACATCATTTGCTGCCTGTAAGTCACATGCTCTTGTGTAATATCACATGTCCTGGATACCTCCTATCATTAATTTATTAATGTGCTTCATCACCCATTTTCCTCTCCTTTTCTGACTCCCCTTTCATTGAATATGAGTCTGCGACAACGCGTGTCATCTCAGTCTCGGTGAATATGTACAGTACATGTGTGTTCTCTTGGAGGCCTCCTAGATAAGGCCATAGTCCAGTTCTCTTCAGCCTAGAAACAGTATGTGGAGCCAAATTTGCTTACTTGGTCATTATGCCTCATGTGATCTCCAGCCACTAAGTAGGCAGTGTTATTAAATGAGCAGAGGTTGTCTTGTTTTTATGGAGCTAATTGTTAGGTTGGTACTTTCACCTGACTCCGTCCTTGATTCCCTGCCAAGCTTTTTATAACTTCAATGGAGTGGTGCTAAAACTGATGAATGTGCAGATGAAGAGAATAAAATGTTGACAAGTGCCATATACTTTTATTTTGGGCAACAGAGGTAGGGAGTTAAGAGGAAATGTTGAGATTAGATATTGTTGATGACTGTTTTTTTTTTTTTTCCCTGTTGCTTAAGGTCTTTGGGTATCCTGTTGTGCCTACTGAACAGGCATGTGGTGAGGTTGGACATTCTTGAAAAATTGTTGTGGAGGTCTTGTGGGCTGATAAACCTGCAGTACATTATCAGGATCAAACCAAACATTTTAATTTAGATTGTTTCTTGGTTAATGTTCAGAGTCTTTTACTGTCACTGGTGACAGCATGATATTGGAAAAGGAAAGTGACTGTGTGAGTAAACACCGTTTATGTCATACAAGTGTAGCCTTCCAAGAGCATCAAAGAGAAAGCTGGTGCCTCTTACTCATCAAAATGGATATTGATCCATTCACGCTATTTACCTGCTGTGGACAACTTGATCAATAGCCGAATCAATTCTCATATGGAGGACACCTTACTGACAGGAATAGCCTTTGTGAGTCCCAATAACAGGCGGCAATGATTCCTCCAAATGGAAAACAAATAAACAGATAAGTCATTGAGCAACCAGTATAAAAATAATCCTTCATTCACTTGTCCACTGTTCTTCCAGCTGAAGTATTGATGGTGTCTGGTAACTGACTAAGAGCTGCACTTGGCCATATCTGTCCTCCTGGGTGTTGACTGCAGGGCTGTAATGGCCACGTGGCTTACTGGGGGTTAGTTCAGGAACCGAACAAGGACCAGCAGCACCAGTACATTAATTATAGATGTTAACCAGAAGCAAGGCTGCTGCAGCTACTGTTACTAAAAGCTACAGTTTAGTGTTTTACACGTGGGGTGCCTAAGAGAGACCTCACAGCCACTAAGATGAAAGAAACTGGGTGGGGGTTGAGGGTGAGTACTTTAAACAAACAGCTCCCATTTTTTACACAAGCAAATATGACTTACGTACTGGTATTGATATTAATGCACAAGCATTAGCTGAGGTTTTGGATCCTGTGGTCAGAGATGCCCCAATGTGCCGGCAGCTTGTCAGACAGAATTGAACAGTAGGAAATGGGGCCAGTTAACAAAAACATTTTAAACCACAGGGCAGCATTAGCATTCGATTTAACCATCTCCAACAGAATCTGTGTTTTTGAGGTTTCAATCTCCTGTCAGATCTCTTTACATCATTGTAGTTTTCAGCAAAGAAACCCACTCTGTGCTCCAGTGGTCTCTGAGAGGAGAATCCAGCATCCGTCTAAAACGTTGGATGCTTTTTTACGTATTATGTGCTATGTTGCTGTCTAAAATGAGTCAGTTTCTCAGCTGCTGTTCAGTTTTGTCTAACAAGCTGTTTGCCTTACTAGGGCATTGCAGATTACTGGCAGCCTAAGCAAATAACCATGGATTAATATAATTGTAAGTACCTTAAATAACGATGTATCTGAAAATTGCACTGATCATTTAAGAGCAGGTTCATGCAGAATTTGTGTCTAAAATGTTAAAAACAAACTGCACAGATATCACAGACTATTTGCACAACGAAGAGGAAGAAAGTAGAGAAAAATGGAGAAAGGGCAAGAGGAGGGAGGAGGGGGCATAGAGAGGAAAGGATGAAAGAGATTAGCTGAGCTCCTTTCCTTCTGCTGGTTTGCACATTGGGGAACCCATCCAGAACACCTGAGCAGGGCTTCCTATGATACCCAGGTGGCTTCAGTGCAGAATGCCCCATTTTTATGGTTTAGTCCATTTCTCTTTCTCTCCCTTCCTGTCTGCTGCTCTCTCTCTCTCTCTCTCTCTCTCTCTGCTTCTCTGTCTTCATGTACTCATGTGCACTGACGGCCCTGCCTCTACGTTGCCCCTGAGCATGGATGCTGAGTGATGCAGGCTGGGGATACAGGGCACAGCTGGGCCTGATTGGAGCAGTTTATTTAATTAAAACATGAGAGGATCCCACTGGAGCGAAAGCTAGGGAAGACACAGGCTCTATTTATAGTTTTGAAACACAGATACACACACACACACCTCTGCACCCAGGGAGAGCAAATAAGACAAGAAGTCAGGTGCTTCCCTTTGTCTCTGGAGACCAGCCTTACCCCCCCCATGTGAATAGCACTGTGTTTGTGCATTCATGGGGCTGCATTCAGTCGTAAAACTTCTATATATGTCTCTGTTATATTGAATTCTATATTTTTTTCCCCCAAGGTGTGGTCCACTGACAGTTAGCATATCGTTTAAAGGAGTGTCTTTCAGGTTTTTTCGCAGCATGAAGCAATGCACATACATAATGGCAAGCATGTTGTGTTGCCCGTCTTTCAGAGTATTACTATTAGCCTCATGTGTAGCTTGTCAAACTGCTCATATGAGATGAAGACAGACTGTCCTGGTCGGGGTATTGACACACACACACAGTTCCTCATCTACCTGTAAGTCTTCTGTAATTCTATGGTTAGGGGTGGAGTCTTGCATTAAGTGCATGTTTCACAACCGATTACTGCCCTTTGAGTCAGGAAATAATTACATAGATCTGCAGGTCTCTGGTCTTTGAGGTGGTCTGCTTTGTAGGTATCTATTAGAGTGAGGAGAAATTATGATAAATATTTCGTCTTTGTAAGGCCCTTATTTTCATTTGAGATTATGTCTGAATAGATCCTGAAGTAATGAATGGAAACATACACTTGTCTTTTAGCCCAATACATGTGTGTATGTGTGGTGTTACCATATATATGGAAAGGAGAAATGGAGGGGGGAAGAGAGAGACACAAAAACATTTATTGTCAAAATTATGGCACTTGACTAATAACCTGATGTATGGCTAAGGTAGTATTTTCATTGCAAGTCAAATTATTCCATTTCTTTGTGCTGTATTTGCATTATTAAAAACAAAAATTGGGGGCAAAATATCTGAAATTACAGTCTCATTGTAATTATTTCGTAACATGTTATAGTGGTTTTAAGTTGGTTTTTTTCCCAGCAGGTGTAGTTTTTAATCAATCTTATGGGTCTCCTGTGTTCACGTTGTGATGCGTTGGCTTTTAAAACTCTACGTTTATTTGTTTGTGCAGTCACTTCCTGCGTGGCTGTACATAATGTGTGGCTGCCGTACCCTGGGAACATTTGAATCCTAATTTGGGTAAAAACTGGCACACAACATGAAGAGGTATTAGAGAAGGAAGGACCTTTTTCAAAGATCACATAGACAATGTGTATGCTGTGCAGTTTATAACTTTGCATTTCAAAAGTCAAAAGTCCACCCAGCTTGCCCTAACATATGCTATCATGTGTTTGGATGCTACATTGCTACTCTGGTCAGGTTTATGGGGTAAATTATTAACCTTGAGGAGTAGAGGTTTACTTGCAGAAAATTATGTTGTTATACATCATATTAGGCCGATTAATGTTTGATTAATGTGTAACTTGTGATCTATGTTTTTTTCACTTTAAGTAGGTGATAAAGAACAAGTCATGACCTCCAGTTTCATTACATCTCTTTACTCTTGTAAAGTTGCTGTTCTCAAGTTTATAGTCATCATTGTTGTAGGTAACCATAGTAGAGTAGTTAGAAGTGGCCGCATTTAAACACTTGCAAGTCCACTTGCAGCGTGCGTGTGTATGTGTGTGTGTGTGCGTGCTGATGCCTTGCAGTGTGTATATGCAGCAGAGCCTTTCCAACAGCTACCCATCTCCTGGCATGGTGCACTGTAGTGCTGCCCCCTCCTTCTGTTGCTTAATTGATCCATCCATTTAGTTCAGGCCAGTCAGCCTCCTAAGGCTAATTTCCAGAGGCTAGGGATGGCCGGCTTGGGTGAAATATTAACTTGGTGCCGAGCTGCCATAGATAGATTCCATTGTGAATAAACAAGCATGCTACAAAGTAATAAATTATGCAGGTTCTCTATTTAACTTCTGTAAAGATCTACCCCTGTTTAAAAATGGAACATATTTGCTTTAATGAAAAAAAAAAAAGGTGTGTGAAAACAGACAAAGTATACCAGCTTGTATGCTCAGCAGTTCACCTCACTGAAATTCCTTGGGCTTGAGCACTTAAGGTCTGCCATTTGACATTTTCACTGCAGTTGCCATGGTTCCCTAAGGACGTGTTCACATCCAGGACTGACTCCTTTTTATTGTCACGGCAACCAGAAACATGCCATCCTTGTTCCCCAATGATACTGTTATTACAGTCATTTGGGCCAGAGCCATGGACCTTGGACATCTGGGCAGTGTACACCAGACCCTTCAGTAAAAGTCATTAGACAAGTATTCATAACATGGAGGACAGACAGATTTGTCTTGCTCTGTCCCAGTAAGGGGCCACAAATACACATGCCCCATATTTTAAATAAACATTTCAGAATTGTTATTCCAGCTTCCGTTTAGACCTTTTGGGCTTGTGTAAATCTGTCTGCTGTGGTAAACTGTTACCTCCCTTTATGGTAAACATGTCAGTGCAGTCCAAGGACATGTGACTAAATACTCTATTAACAATGGAATTTAGTTAAACATCAATAGAGTGGCAGTTCATTGCACCTTGTGAGTCATTTAGAGGCATGAGCAATCCTCTTACAGCCTTTCATTGACCGTGTGATACCCTACCCCTCTCCCTCATCACACACACACCTACTGCGACTCCAAATATGGTTTACTAGAATACACAGGAACACAGAGCATTACCCTGAAAAAAAAGACACGTATTACATAACTGATATTATTGTGCCACTGTATAATCTACAAACGCTCTTTCCACTAAAATCGCTATAGACAAGATATATTCAGTCTTTGCTGCTGTCACTGGCGTGATTGGCTTACGGAGAAAATCTCTTTAGCCGTTGTTTTTGCATTTCAAGAGACTATGGGACTATTCATTTTGTGTTTATTTGTCTTCATAACTCTCTTATAGTGATAAACTGTAGACATGTGTGATCTAATATGTAATATTATGCGCTGCAGCATTTCATTAAAAATCAGTTGCAAAAATAATTCAGCCTTGTTGGCAGTCATATATTATAATATACACTATAATTTTTGTTTAACATTGTACTATCCCAGAAAAATAGTCTTCTGCCTATAGATTTGAATTACTCAACAGTATAAAGCATAGTCACTTTTTTTTTTTTATTGGACTTCCACTGAAGTCTAAAGGCTGCGTCTCTCTGATGAGGTACACCCAGCTTTGTTTTTAATACATTGTTAAATAGTATTGATTTACTGATTCGACCCACCCTGTTGTTTACATTGCCCATGTGAACAGAGAATTCTAGATGCTGTGTACATATGAAACATCCTTGTCCATCCAGTCGCCACATCCATATGTTTGATCAAGGTGTTTCTCATGTAGTCAAATGTTTCTGTTTAGACAGCCAGCACCCATGCACTTGACTGAAATACTTTCATAATTAAATATGAAGCTTAAAATGTTCAGTGTGAGACATTTGTTGACATCTACTGGTGAAGCTGCAGTCTATCAAAAGCTGAATACCCCAACCCACCCTAAAGGTAGGGCTCAAAAAAAAAAAAAATGTGACAGTCCCTCATTTCAGCCAATGTTTGTTTTGTCCATTCTGGGCTTTTTCATTAAGGAGATATTAAGTATGGTCCAAGCTCAACCGTAGTAGTTGACCATAATTCACCTTGACAGTGGATGTCACAAACTGTAAAATAAAAAGGAGAAGAGGAAGTCTGTTCTGAGTTCTGTAGAAAACCAGGTCCGTGCATAGATATTAATGTCCCATTCTAAGGAAATGAAAACAGGTCATGTTGAGAATATATTGTAGAGAATGCACAGAAAATCTACTTCTGTTATCAAGACACAATATGATATAACCATGTTTTCCATGTTTTGCTGATTTACTTTGAGTTGTGTGACATACTGATATAAGAGGGTCCAAAGCTCCAAAGGGTAATCATTCTCTTGCCTTTTGTAAAATGGAGAAATACAGGCAGAATGTCATAGAGGGTTTAGCTATGCTTTTAGAAGTGTGGGAATAGAATAGACAAGGAATGAGCAGAAATGTTTCATTGTTAGGCCAGGCATAAAGATATGAGTTTAGGAGGCCCAGTGTCCAAGGACAGGGAGTGATAACATGGTGGTCAGCTGTGGTGTGAGTTTTGCATGCACATAATTGGTTTAAGTTAGAAAGTAGGAAGGAACCACCCAAAAAGGGAAAAGAATAGGGAATGAGAAAAGATGGGGGGTCGGGGCTCTTGAGGACTGGGAGCTGGGAGAGACGCATCCTCAGGCCTGACATCTCAATGTCTGCTGGCTAGGGAAGCTGATTCTCTGTATCCTTGAGAGACCACAGATCTGTGTAAGATTGATTATTGTTCATTAATGATTGATTCATTGTTACTCTTAAATCCTGTTTCAAGTCTGTTTTATGGTCAAGGTAACAACCAATCTAACGAATGCGTGGGATTCAGAATTGGAGTCAGATTCAAGAGGAGAATCCCAACAATTACAATGATCATTTTCATGTGATTAAGCCCTAATGAAAACCTGTTATGAAAAGGATATTCCATTCTGCAATCATATCCTCATAAATTTCCTTATATTTTTACGTACTGGACCTTTATATGATAGTCTTTTTTTGGTGATGACCCAAAAGAAGCGCTCATACTTCACCCCTATAGATTGAACTAGCGCGTTGACCCGTGGGGATCCACAGGTTCTAGATGTGGTCATTTTTATGCTGTTGTGTATTCGTGCATGCTGTACCACATTCGTTCAGCAGTCACCACCAAAGCATTTTGGGCGTAGCAAAGGGATTGTAAGGCTATTGAATTCCAAAATTACTAATATCTCCCAAAATATTGGTCCTATAAACTTGCCGTTTTCACTAGTCTCTTCCTTGACCAAAATTACATAAGTATGCGAAACTGCAGCAGTCGGCTCTTTCCGGATTTTGTGTGATGCCCGAGACACACACACACACACACACACACACACACACACACACACACACACACACACACACACAAAGGCCTTGGCTTTTAATATATAGACAATTTAAATATTACAGGCAAAGAGACAAAAGCTATTCTTAATGTTTTAAAAGAGGATATAAACATAGTGCAAGTATCACTATGTTACTGTTTCCATATTATGTATGTGTAGCTAATATTAATTGTGTGATTGTGCTCAGGTTTAGTGCAGTTTCTTTCGCAATAAAAGGATTCCCCTGACTCCTGAGAAACGGAATACATTTTTCTAATAGTTTTGTCATGGTACTGCATATGCATGTTGCTCTGTCTTTCAACAGCCACTTCAGTTTTCAAATGATGCATATTTAAAAAAGAAAAAAAAAGGCTACCCTCAAACTATGTGCGTGTTCCTGTTGCATATAAAGCACCTATAGCTCTCACTGCCATTCATTTGGCCTACCTGAAGGCTGACATGGCAACCATTAATGGGTGATTCCTCAACACGCTGCAACTCTAGTCTATTGTATTGTAGTGTTTATCTGTAAGATGACCCGTGCCCAAGTCTTTTAGTTTGGATATGTGACCACAGACAGATGGTGGACCAGAGTGCAATGGAGGTGAGAAGGGGAGGAAGTGTACCAGTGCTTATTCTGTGTAGACTGTGACCTGTGAGTCTTTTCGGAGGCGGACTAAAGGTCTTGTGTTGAGGCAGTAATCATTTATGTAACCCAATCATCCTGAGGAGAATCCCTGTCTTTGTAGACCCGGTCTGGGCCTCTCTTTGTTGTTGAGGCTGTTACCATGGTTACTTTGGTCATGTGTTTGAGGGCAGTCAAACTCTAAACTTGTGATAAGAAGGTGGACTGTAGTGAGGCATAATCCAAGTGTTTTGATGACAGGTGCAGTTCATGATTTGAGCGTTAACTTACTTCTAGGATAGACACAAGCAGCCTGAAGTTTTCCACATATGTTCTTAAAGTGCTGCAGGTGTTTGCAAAATACTTATTTTCCACTTTCCAAAATGCTGCAAAGCTGTCCAAGCACCACAAGACTAGACCGCATGCAAAACAGCAGTGGTCATCCTTGGAAGACAAAGACAGCTGTCAAATTCACATTCAGGCCAGGAACTATATTCTGATGTAGGAAAAATACTAAAAAACAATCAATTTCCTGCCAGTCCTTGATAGATAAATCATTACTTTGCCAAAGTGACTGAAATATGATTCTTCTCCAGTAACTTGCAAGTGATTTCATTTTGTCTTAAAATGTTTTCAGAAATCACCAGACCAAGGTATGAAACAATATATCGGCTACTGACACTTCAGACTGTTGTGTTCAATGTGGCATTTAGGGCACACACTTAAACTTATTTTTTATTCAAGTGGAAAAACAGAGTCGGGGGTAAACAAAGTAAATATCTTTTTTCTTGCTTGAAAATAGGGCTGTTGTATGCCTTGGTCCTACAGCTACAGGAAGAACAAACAGAAGCTTATGAGTAATTCAGATTAAATAGTGTTGTTCCACCAATACTACGGGGTCAAGCACCTGTTGACCTGTCAAACAAGAGTTATTCAACACTCTCAATGCTGGTTACATGCAAATTCCGATGAACTTCAGGAACAAAAGCAATAGGATTACTTTAGACCATTTTAAGATTATCACGCTGCATCAAATTAGCTGCTATGAATATGTTGCTTCAGGTCCTGGTTTGTAACTTAAATATAAAACAGACAGATGTAATATGTAATTGAGCTTCATGCCTTGATGCTGATGATATGAGCTGTGGTTCCTTCAGCTACGTTTATCTGTTTTAGTCTGACCCCACCAAACTGCAAAATACAGCAGCCTTCCGCTGTGTTAGTTGATACTTAACATTGTGGAGCCAACATGATCTTTTCCTGGCCAGCAAAGCACACCTTATTTGTTCTCAGGTGTCCACATCACAAGTTCCAGTTGGCCATGGCAGCAAATATAAACAATCAGCCTAGGAGCCTTGTTAGAAGCTCCATCTAATAAATCCTCAAGAGAGCAGCTTAGTTGATAGGCAGAGCATAGCTGCAGCCAGGGCTGACGTACAGCCACTGCATGGTAATACTACAAATTCAGTGAGTGCTAAGTACCAGTTTGTTTTATATTACATTTGGCTTTCCCACTGAATCAGAAACTAGATAGTAAAAAAAAAAAAAAAAAACTAAACTAGATAAGACACCATTCATTACAGCTAGCACTTCCTCCAACAGGCCAGGCTGCATAAAAAGTATCCTTCAATGGTCATTTTAGATCAGATGTGTGGAAGCTTAACTGCTTCTAAAGAGATAAATAGGTTGTTTTTTTTCCTCACCGAGAATGGTTGATGCCGTCTTATCAGTGTATACAGCATCCGCCACAGTATTACATCAGAAAGCTAGTTAATATGTCAGGCTCACGTGGAACATATTTTGGTATTTTGGTCTTGTTTGCACAGCATATTGTATAGACACAAACTTCTCCTGCAGAACATGTATCTTCACTGAATATCAAGAGAATCACTGTCATGATCTGCTACCACTTTAGTTGAAATAAAACTAAAAGCAGTTGCAGATTGTGAAAAGGAAAAGACAAAAAGAAAAACATTGAACACCGTCCCACCCTCCAGATGAGTATGGGTGTAGCATACGTTTGTAGAACAGCCAGAATATAAAACATGTTTGGTTTTTAAAGCAGTTGCAAATGGATTTCTTCTTTTTTTTTCATTTCATGGTGAGAGACATGCAGTGCATTACCTACCAGGCTTGAGTGTAGACCCCATCGCCAACCATAGTTGTTTGCAATCTGCATCTTCCTCACTAAATGTCACTCAATATCCCACACTGAACTTTTAATAGAACGTATATAACTGGCTTATAAAGCATATGGCTTCACTATTCCAACATAGACATTTGATGTTTTAGATGAGCAGAACAAGGTTTTTTTTGTTTTTTTTGATGAGATGTATTTGTCAGAATGTCTTAGTAGTCCTATATAGTGTTATATGGTCCTATAACAGTGCTCTAAGCAATTTTGTATTGAGTGTAAAACCAGCTGCTATAGGTACCGTATAGGTTCCAGTTGAGAAATGGATGTGGGCATGTGTATGTTTTTTTTTTTTTTTGTTTTTTTTTTTATGCACCTTGCTCAAGTGTATGTTGTTGCTGTGACAGCTCTGCACTAGCAGTCTGCTCATTTGGCCCATTTGTTCAGTCAACAGGAGTAACCTCCAGCTGTGAAGAGACCTCATCCTTCTGCTGGGTGGGGGGCTAGGAAAATAGTGTGGATAAAAAAAAAGGGTGGAGAGAGGGCAGTTCAGGTTGTGCATGTGAACTGTGGGTGTCATTAGGTATTAATGTGTTTTTGTGTGCACATGTGTACCTGTCTGTGTATGTCCTCTGTGCAGAGTAGCAGTAGTGTAGCCACCGCAATAACACAAGAATGTTCTGGATGGCAGCCAAATATGAAAACAGGCGGAAATGGGCTGGCAGAAGGGAGCAGCGGGAGTACAGCAGAATGAATCACTACTCACCAACCTGATCCTATCAACATCATAACTGATTCACTTATGTCCTGACTCATGAGAAAGAGGTGGAGCTTGAGGTGCACTTCCTTGGAATAGTGTGTTCCAGTATTACAGGGGGTTTACCTCTTTTAGCAAGAATGCCATGTATTCCGTTACCGTATAGTCACCTAAGTTATAAAAGGATCAGACAGGGTTGGGTTGGATTTAAGAGACAGAGTGAAGGGCAGCAGTGAGACCAAAATCATAAAGGGCACATTGAGGGAAGATGAGAAAAACATCTTGTCTCAATTTAACAACCTGCAATATGGATGCATTTGGCAGACGCTGCTCATAGTTGGACAGGGAATGCAAGTGATGAGATTTAGTGAGGGTGGGTGAAATCACCTGGAGCCACCCGCTTCCAAAAAATAACAGTAATGAAATCATGAATGTCTAAGATTTAATTTTGGGACAGTGCATATAATGAAATTTCAGAAACGCCATTCACCACACACACAGCCAGAAACCTAAACTTTGCCAATTTTACAGGAGACTTATATAGTCTGTGTAAATATTTGGATGTGTTCACCATGTCTGAAATCAAGACGGCAAAAAAAAAAAAAAAACAAATCTCAGAAATGTAATTGTAATTTGGAAATTGAAACAGGTTATGTTCAAACATTAAAAATTGAGATTCAGAATTCTTAACATCTCAGAGGAAATTGTTGTGTTACAGTTACTCCATGCAAGTATGAAGTAGCAGGGAATAAATGATCAATATCAAACAAACAAAAAACCCTAAAA